>LR812536.1:22751549-22976549 GCA_903798195.1 Danio kyathit | reverse complement strand
TGGGGAGAACAAGCAAACTGCACAGAAATATTGACTGGTTCACCAGTGACATTTCTGTTTTGAGGCAACAGTGCTAATCACTGTGTCGCCATGTCGCCCAATCTAGAAAGTAGGGGGAGTAGGGGTGGGAAGAGGGATTTTTCAAGATAAAGATACTGAGATAAGAAACTCTGGTTATTTATAGTGCGTTAGGAATCGTCTGATTGGTGAATCATGTGTTAGCTAATGCTGGACCAGCTGTGGACAATCATAAGCATGTGATCCTCTTGAAATTAGTTTATAAATAAACTTTACTCATAACGATACCTAGTTCAGCACAAATTAGTTTTATTTTTAGATTTTCAATGGAGAGACAGAAATTTCTCACATTTGATTAAAAATACCTTCACTTGTTCCCCAAAAATGAAAAAGCCTTATGAGTTTAAAACAACATGAGTCTTATTCTGACGGCCAAATCAAAATCAATTTTAATGCATATCTCATTTAAATGAAATCATATTTAGACAGCAAGATAAAAAAAAATCTGATAATTGTTTTTTTTGTTTAGCTGTGGTTTGAAACTGATATCCGTTTGTCTGACTGATGTGACTGGAATTTACATAGATTTGTTTTTTCTTCCATTAGACATTTTCACTTGGCACACTATAAAAGTTAATGTAAATGCAGCTAGAGATAACACAGCTTAAGGAGACAGTTCACCCAAAAATCCATCTCCTTTTAAACGTCATCACATATTACTTGCTCTTCACTTGATTCAAACCTGTACACTACCTGACAAAAGTCTTGTCGTTAATCCCAGTTATAAGAGCAACAAATAACAACTTGAATTTTAGTTGATCATTTGGAAAAGTGGCAGAAGGTCGATTTTTCAGATGAATCATCTGTTGAGCTGCATCCCAATCATAACAAATACTGTCGAAGACCTATTGGAACCCGCATGGACCCAAGATTCTCACAGAAATCAGTCAAGTTTGGTGAAGAACAAATCATAGTTTGGGGTTACACTCAGTATGGGGGCATGCGAGAGATCTGCAGAGTGGATGGCAACATCAACAGCCTGAGGTATCAAGACATTTGTGCTGCCCATTACATTACAGACCACAAGAGAGGGCAAATTCTTCAGCAGGATAGTGCTCCTTCTCATACCTCAGCCTCCACATCAACGTTCCTGAAAGCAAAGAAGGCTCCAGGATTGGCCACCCCAGTCACCAGAATGAACATTATTGAGCATGTATGGGATAAGATGGAAAAGGGGGTATTGAAGATGAATCCAAAGTATCTTGATGAACTCTGGGAGTCCTGTAAGAACGCTTTCTTTGCCATTTCAGATGAATTTATTAATACGTTATTTGTTTCATTGTAGAGATGTATGGATGAGGTCCTCCAAGCTCATGGGAGTCAAACACAGTATTAATTCTTTTTCCACTGCACCATGACTTTATATTCTATACTGTACATTATATCTGTTAAGTGAAAATACTTTTGTCTCTAAGCAATGTCAGACCTTACTGTCCTAATTAAACAGTTAAAAATCAAGGCATGATCATATTTTATTTTGGTAAAATAAGCATAATCTAGAGGTATTTGGCTTTCATACAAGTCACTTCCCATACCAATTGATGGACTAGAAGTCAAGTTATTATTCGTTGTTCCTAAAACTTGGATAGGCGACAAGACTTTTGTCAGGTAGTGTAAGAGTTTTTTTTTCAATCTTCCTTTGAGCACAATTTTGAAGAAGCTTGGTAACCAGACCACAGATGGTATCCATTAACATCTATTGTAGGAAAAAAATATACAATGCAAATCAATGGGAAAAATCAACTGCCAACTTTTTCTGAGACAGTTCTGAAATAGGGTATATGCGGAGCTAGTGTTTCTTCCCATACTGATAAATGTCCGGTGAACGGTCAATGTGACTTTTTTCCATTTTATACGGTTCCTTTTACAGCCTCGATGTTATAATGTAATTAAAATATAATCAGTTAAACAGACTTTGGCAATCATTTAGTTGCTCAAGCGTAAAATGAGATGAAAAGTTGTTTACATGTACGCGCCCATCAGGATTAGCAAGCTTGCACAGAATATACTGGGGTAAAATAAATGTTCATATTTCAAAGACATGGCGGGGAAAACGTAATTTAATGCAGTGCTTCTTGTACAATCTGAGACCCACTTTATATCGGATATCACTCAGCCAGTGAAGATCGCAGATTTTTAAAGAAAACAGACCTTAAACGCGCTGATTTTGTAACGGCATACAGTTCACCAGAAGCACTTGACCCAAGTTACTGACAAATTAAAAGACCTTCCGCATACTTCTGCATATACCCTATTAGTGGAGTGTGAGTAAATGGTAAAAAGATTTTCAGTTTTGGTGGAACTATCCCTTTTACTGACCGATTTTCAAATTTGCTGTAAATTTTTTTACTTTTTTCTGAATTCATGCCCAAACTCTGTCAGATTTGTTAATCCATCAAAGACTGAATTGATCCTGTGAGCACTGCAGAACTAGCATCTCTTCACCTTCTCATAGGGGATCTGCAGCAGGTCCAGCACCACAGTGTGAGCCCCCATGTTCTTCAGCAACCGCTGCTGCTGCACGCGAGTCTTCTTAGCAGGAGAGCAGAGTTTACTGAGACTCAGCAGGATCTGACACAACACACACATCACAAAACAGGAATTAAACACAGAAATTCATCTACTGTACCTGCAGATATAAGTATTACTGCTCAGTAATCTTTTGATATGCTTTTTCAGAGTTTTGGAGTTCACACCTCTTTAACTATCTTGTAATTGTTGGCTTTGTTGCTGTCTATTTGAGGTTTACTGTTGCCATCCTGCACTGGGCTCAAGATACCTGCTTCCTGTAAAGCAAAAAAAGGTACAGTCAGATGTCACTACAGATATTGATTTCCTATGATGAGTAGTGAAATAGATTTAAGAGTCTCAAAACATACAGTACACAGATCCATTGCATTTCTGATTCAGTGACATTTTAGCGCTATTTAGATGCTTTTATTAATATAATGAATTTTAAGAAATTAATTTTTCATTTTAAATAACGTTTTAGAATTTTGTTAAGTGCTCCAGAAATTTTACATAGTTCTATAATATTATATAGTTATATCATTTTGACTTTCAACTAATAAATGAGTTCTAACTTCACTGTAATCAACATATTTCAACTAAATTGCATTAAAATTAGAAATGAAATAAAATAAAAAATAAAAGTAAAATTTTTAAATTTGAGTCATTATGGCTGGAAGGGCATCTGCCGCATAAAACATATGCTAGAGTAATTGGTGGTTCATTCCGTTGTGGTGACCCCTGATATATCATGGACTAAGTCGAAGGATAATGAGTGAGTGAAGCAGAGTCATCTACTGTATTTACATTTTATTTCAGCTTCAATTAAAAATATAGAATTTTCAATAGTTTAGTTTTAGTAAACAATTACGAAGGATTATGCAATAATGTTACTTGATATTAAATTGTTAGGAATGAATTACTATTCAACCAACCATATCTTACAAAAGAAGGAAAAAATAATACACTGAAGCAAAAAAGCAAATCTGCTTTTTATTGGCACAGAATTTTTCCAGATGTATTTACCTCTAAATTCTGCTCTTTGTTTTGATTCTCAGTCAAATCCTCACTGCCGTAACCACCGCTCTTCTCCACCCACAGTTCCGATTTCTCCACCGTCAGACGCAGCTGATCCAGGCTCGCTTTAATCTTCTTATAATTCTCCACGTCCTCTTCAGAAACCAGCAACTGGACCTGCAAAACCAACACCAGCATTCAATGATTCTCATCAAATCTGTTCACCAGACCCTCAATAACCTCCTAGGGCTTGAGTGTCCACATACGTGGAACAGCACATTTTTAGCTCTTAAGTGGCTTTTAAAATACTTTGAATGTTTTATACTTTGTTACAGACATACAGTGTCATCCTGCAACTGTTTTGCAGCATATGAAATGCCCCAAACCCTATTAACTGTCCAAAATGGGAAAAAAAAATGTTGTTTTTACTCTCTGATAGACAAAGCAAGTTCAAAAAAAATTATATATGCATTAAAAAACATTAAGGAAAAAGTGTTTTATGTAAATTCGGACCACAAGTCCACATATTTGGACATAATTTTTCTCTAAAAGTACATCATATCAAAAGATGATACTTAGATTTTTATTCTAATTAGGTTCCAATAAGCCCAAATAGCAAAGAGAAATAAAAATGCATGTAAAAAAAAAAACACCTTGGACCTTAAGAGGATACACTAGCTATGTTTCCATCTAAAGTTGCAAATTTACTTTATGCACAAAATTAAAATATTGCATTAAACATTTGCGACTAAAACAGTTTCTGTAACGCGTTTAAGAGAATAAAAATCGGCACTTCCTGGGAATCTAGCAGTATAAAAGAATAATAAAACGTATGATAAAACAACTTTAGCTCTTTTTTCCTCCATAGTAAATAAGTTGCACCTCATTATTAAGTTATCTTGCATTTGGAGGCATTTGCTTGATGTTTGTGAAAATGATTATGTAAATCAGTTCTAGGATGTAAGTATACAAAATTCCTTTAAATATGAACTCTTGCTTATGTCTTCACATTCGTAAGTATTATTAAAACAAAACATTAAAACATTTGAGATGGTGTGATAGGAGATTGGGTAACTAGACTAACAAGTGAACCAATTAGACCATCTGCTGATTCAAAAAAACAAAAAACAAAACAAAAAAAACACGACTTTTTAATTTGCATCAAGTAAATAATTCAGCAAATGTGTTTCTGTCATCTTTTATTTCAGATTAAAGACTCAACTGGGTGCATATTTTTTAATGCACATCTTGACGTTTCCACATAGGGCTTTTTAATGCAATATTTAACCCTTTCAAGTTCTAAATACTCCTGCTGAGCACTCTGCATGACCATTATTTAATGTATTGCTTTAAAGTTTCTATGGCGACACTTCATGTTTATCACGTGACACACCACAGACCTGATGATTATTATTATTATTATTTATTTGGTTTTTTCTTTCCCTTTTCTGCAAACCTTGTTTTTGCGTTATTTTGAGCAAACTCATTCTTCAGGTTTGAAACGAATTTTTGAAGCTGCGTCACAGCAATTAGATTCTCGTGTGTATTCCAGCGTGGAGACTGGATGTCTATACCTGCGAGTCAATCATGACGTCTCTGAGTGTGCAGCATGAATTTATGAGAAAGACTTGGCTCAAACCAATCAGCGCGCTCTATTGTGAATGAGGTGCAACTTTATTAATATGCATGATAGCTTCGAAGACTGCTTTTACCTGTTACAGCGTTCAGACGGCAGAGAGACACCACGTTGTGTTGCCAAATGGAAGAACAAGAATTTGGAGACATGGGTCATCAGTGTTTTGTTTATAAATGTGCTGCAACGAAGGTTTTGTTTTCATTTCCCCGCTATGAGAGCGCAGCTGGACTCAAAGTGGATTACAGAGCACACGACACATGACAGAAATAAGTTTGTAAGAAACATTTTTCACCCGAGAGCTTTTCGCATCTGCAAACGGTGAAATCCGGATTTGCCACTCGTCTCCTTTTAAAAAAAGACACGACTCCAGTTGGTGTTGACTGTCCTGTCTCTACAGATTTGGTAAGTCCATGTGATCGGTTTACTTTGTTTGTTTATTCAGATGGCAAAGTTAGTACGTATTGTCAGCAGTACTCTTTTAGTTTTTAATAACATACCTTAATCAAAATGATTTAGCTGCTAAGTTTACAGTACGTTAATATCACTACAATATTATAGTACAATATTATAGACTGAAAGATGCGCTGTAAATGCTGCTCTCCGAGTGTAAACATGTAAACACCTTAATCAAACTATTACCGTCGTGTAGGATTTTCGCCGCATTTTGTGCCAGGATAGTCTATACACACACGGCTTTCTGACGCTACTTACTGAGTGCATCTAAGTTACCGAGACATGCAGAGGGTTTTTTCTCCAATACGGTGTGTGGTATCAAACATTCCATTAAAACTACACACTTGCAGCAGTTCCTCGCATACAATATCTCGTTTGTCACAGGGGGCATGCATGAAATACAACAGAATGACGTGAAAGTGCCAAACTGCAGATAAAGTCGAAAAATTAATAATTTGGCAAATAATTCGATTACTGATGTCCATGTAAACACACGGTCTTTCTCCCCAGCGTCTATGTGTTGTTTTGCCTCTGTGAAAATCAGCGCGTGCTCAAATGCAAAACCTTCCCTCTTTCCCTCCCCCAACACTCCCACCTAAACAGAGCTGAACTCACCCACTTTCCTGACTTTTTTCAGACTAGAGGTGTGAAAACACCCCTCTGAGACAGGGGGGTTTCGTGGCCCTTTAACAAATGTTGTAATTAGATTGTGAAACATTTGATATTCTGATTCTCAAATATGCGTAAGAACATGATTTTTTTTAAAGGTGCAGCAGGTGATTGTCTTCAGAAAGATGTTTTGTTGTGCTGGTTGAAAGTCTCTTCACATTCCAATAGTAATAAATAAAGTAAATGATCTAAATGTATTTATCTGTATTTTTAAATTCTGGGGAAGGGATAAGACTAAAAAATGTTCAGCCGAAAATTATGATAGGTGAGTTAAACTGTCTGTCAACAAATGTAGATTTGTATATCTGCACACCGTTCACGCATATAGATCTGTCATTTGCGTGTTCAGGTGCAGCATAGCCACCTACAGCAGACAGAGATTGACAGGCAGACTCAGCATCAACCTGACCTTCTTTCTGAAAGACAAACGTGGCCTTGTGTCCATGAAAAGAATGATTGTTTTTGAAAGGGCTTCTGCCAAAAATGCTGAATCAAAACATTTCCTGAATCAATATCAGAGTTGCTTTTGCACGCTGAAGGGAAATATGCAGTTCAAAACCACGAGCTGAAGGATGACCCCATGTTTGCAGTATTTCTTTTAGACAGGTATGTTTTACCTTTGGGCGACGCAGTGGCGAAGTAGGTAGTGCTGTCGCCTTACAGCAAGAAGGACGCTGGTTCGAGCCTAAGCTGGGTCAGTTGGTGTTTCTGTGTGGAGTTTGCATGTTCTCCCTGTGTTTGCGTGGGTTTCCTCCGGGTGCTCCGGTTTCCCCCACAGTCCAAAGACATGCGGTACAGGTGAATTTGGTAGGCTAAATAGTACATAGTGTATGAGTGTGAATGAGTGTGCATGGATGTTTCCCAGAGATGGGTTGCAGCTGGAAGGGCATCCGCTGCATAAAACATGTGCTGGGTAAGTTAGCGGTTCATTCCACTGTGGCGACCCCAGATTAATAAAGGGACTAAGCCGAAAAGAAAATGAACGAATGAATGTTTTACCTTTATTTTAGTCATGCAAAATATACGTAGATTGTGTTCTTTTATGAATGGGGGTGAAACGTCTAGCGGTGGAAGATTGACTATTTTCAAGTTCATAAGGTACCTTTCACAGCATTGATAATGTAATTAAATCAGTTCAGCTTCAGGGACCAGCCATAACTGATCAGACCGATTTTCTGTACACGTAAAAGGGTTAAAATGCACAAATAGTTGGGCTACTCATAAAAAGCAGTATAAGAGAAAGCAAGACCTGTTTGAAGGCCTGCAGAACTTCAGATCTCTGGCTGAAGTGTTTAAAGATGAGCTGAAGAGAGCCAGAAACTAGGGGAGGATAGTCCTGCATGATGAGGTGAATGAGCACCCGCAGAAACGTCTGACCGCCTTCATCGTCGAGGTCAACTGGGCTTCTCTCTTTAGCGCTGAGAACACAAAAAACACGAGGTCAGCAATCAGAGTCAGACTGAGTCAGGTTCAAATGCATTTAAAGACCAAACACAGGGCCAGTGATCATTTCCTCACCTTCCTGAAAACATATTCTCAGCTTTCTCTGCAATATCCTCGATGTTTGGTTCTGGAAGGGACCACAGAAGTATTAAAACGCAAACAAAGGACAATTATTCGATGCTGCCATATGCCATAAAATGCCTCTCACCTGCCATAACAGGAACCTCCGCCACTGAGGCAGAAGCATCCAAAGTGTGGTCACCAAACTCTTTTTTATAGATGGACAGCAGATAGGTGATGCGGTAATCCAGACGCACATTTAGAATGAACTATGAAAGGAAAGATGCAATACAGAAGGAAAATCTAAAAATCACAACAATATTTTATATAATCTCAAATTCTTGGGGTGTATGAGGTTAATAACAATATGTTTGGTATCATTTACTTGAAGAAGCTATTCATAAGATTATCTTGACACCTTTGTATTCATGGCATGTGGCATGTCATGTTTATAAAGGAGATTTTATGCACGCAAGCGTCATTGGCTCAATGATGTTTAAATGCAAAGATGACATTGTATCAGATGTCTGTGTTATTGAAAACTTGTCATAATAACTTTACATTACCAAGACAACATAACTTGTCATAAATATGACAGCAATAAAAACAATATATCAGTGTCGTCAATAAATATCTTTAAATATTAATATTTTATTTACAAATTCAATTTGATCAACTGATGTTGAGGTCAAGAAAAATATTAACGATGAAGCTGTTATAAAAACCATGAGACAATAATTGCCCCATGACAAGCATGTTATGTTGTCTTGATAATGTTAAGTTTACACGACAAAGAATCTGACAGGTTGTGATGTATTTGGTTATGTCAAGTAGTCATCACAAAGATATATCAAACAACCTCAGCATTTGTAATGACATAACTTAAAGGTGCTGTATGTAAGTTTTTTCTTTTTCTTCTAAAGCATAACAATACCATAATATGTTTGCAGATTTTTAAGAAACATGCCAAGTGAACACTCTTGTTTATCTGAAAAGCAATGCTGAAGTTTTGTGCTTTGACAATATTCTGCTTTGAAAATATCTTTGTTTTGGTTGTTTTAACCCGCCCAATGCCAGTTTAGCCAAATATATTTCAGCAGCGCGTGTTGCCTTCATGGAAAAAAGCATATGAGCCCGTGACTGAAATGTGACCTCCAATAGACAGTAGCAGACTCCAAAATGAGACGCAGATTCAGAGTTTCACATAAGGTTAATAATTAGCAAATAATATAAATATTACGAACGTAAACATTAGATTTAATTAAAATTAAATACAGCTATTCAGAAGCACAGAATATGCACTCACTCATGAATTGGTAAGGTTTATAATTAATAATACATATTAAACTTTTTACATTATTAAATGTACATGCTAAATCACTGATATGTCTTGGTTTGCTCAGAGTTCTAAAGTTCCATTTCAAATGGTTTATTTTATCTTCAAGATCTGGGGTGAACTATCTGCTGCTGCTTTCAGTAGTATGGCAATAAATGTCATGTAAAATGGCATTCAAACTCACATTATTAGCATTTAACACTGAATAAAGCACATGAGGTGTACCTGAGGTGATCATTGTCAGTTTTTTCTGTTGTTCACCTGTGAGAAATAGATGCCGTTTCTAATATATCAATTCGAGGTGATGGTTAGACAAAAACTCCTTTCAATATGAAGAATATTTCTTCTATCATGTGCCGTTGCTTTTATTTAGAACGTGATTTAAATCAACCTTTAAGCTCGAGACTCGCTCTTGTTGGTCATCTGGCAACCTGCACTTGTGTTTGTTTTGATTCAGGAATGCAATACCTAGTTCAACCACCGGGTGTCAAATTTATATACTGCACCTTGAACTAATGGCACTGACAGTTGTCAAAAGCACGCAAAAAAAAAAATCTTATTTTCATGAAGTGCCATGTCAATTATATATATTTCTTATAAAAACCCCTTGAAGCATAGGTCTCAAACTCGATTCCTGGAGAGCCGCAGCTCTGCACAGTTTTGCTCCAACCCTAATCAAACACAGCTGATCCAACTAATCAAGGTGTTCAGGACTACTATAGACTATTAAGCAGGTGGGAGTTGGAGGTGGTTGGAGCTGAACTGTGCAGAGCTGCCGCCCTCCAGAAATTGAGTTTGAGACCACTGCCTTGAATTGTAAGAAAATATGTTTTGTTGACAACAAAAACAAAACAATATCTTGCTGAGTGTTTTTGTGCGGGTGCCTTTGCTGATTTAGCCCCAGTAAATATGAGTAAATAGTAAAATTAGTAAAACAGAGAAATAATTTTGTTAAAAATGACAAAAAATATATACACTACCGGTCAAAAGTTTGCGGTCAGTATGATTTTTAAATGTTTTAAAATAAGCTTCTCCTGCTCACCAATGCTGCATTTATTTAATCAAAAATACAGTACAAACAGTAAAATTGTGAAATGTTATTGCACTATAAAATAATTGCTCAAAAGTAGTTTATCATTTAATTTAATAATTTATTCCAGTAATTTTAATGATGATTTTTCAGCTTCATTACTATAGTCTTCAGAGTCACATGATCCTTCAGAAATCCCTCTAATATTAATAATAATTATTATTATTATTATCATCATTAATATTATTAATAATAATATTATTATTAATAATGGTAAAAGTAATAAAAGCAATATTGACTGGAGTAATAATTTCATTTGAAACTACAAACAATAAGTAATAAATATATATTTAATAAATAAATGTTTAACAATTTAACATTTTTTTTTACATTTAATAAATGCCGCCTTGATGAACAGAATAACTTTCTTTAAAAAAAATAACATGAAAGAAAAAAAAAAAACTTTTGACTGGTAGTGTATATTTCACATTAGCAGCCATGCTCTCAAGGTGATTTTTGGGAAAGAGGCACTCCAGCTTGTGTAATACTAAATGACTACATCTATCTTAATTTTATAAATATCGAAAACAAAAGTCAAACAGGAAACTTTTTTTGCTTTCATAACATGAATTAAGAGGCATTCTTACAGGTGTTATCACGCAGTGAATAGTTTTAAACTTACAAGATGTTTTGAGCTGCGTCCCAAATGGCACACTATACCCTTATGCACCATGCACTTATACACACAACAGCATAGTATATGTATGTAGTGTTATTTTAAATGGAGCACTAATGTTTTTTTTTTTACTAAGAGGAAATTCAAACCGTTTCCCCAGATGACGGTTGCAAAATTAGTAAAATAAATGACCAAACTATCAAATAATACCGGCCATGAGTATAACCACATTTACCATTGGGAGGCGCTATAATCACTGTTGTAGGAGAATTTTGCTTTCACAATCCAAAATAAATAAAGTAATCCAACATGTGTGCCCGATAGCTCCGCCCCTTCCGCTACGCGAGCAAAGCTGTGGCCGTTGAGTGCATGAAGTGTTCATCATTACATACTTCATTTTACCAGTTGATTAAGTGCATCATCTAGGTAATTAAAGTGCACTTGTTATTTTTAAAGTTTTTAGTGTGAACGCACTACTTACACTATTTATACTACAAAATGGTGTAGAATAGTGCATACGTATGCAATTTGGAATGCATCTTTAGTTTGTTATATAGACTAATTGACTTGCCTGATAATGTCAGCTTGAACGTCACTAAAGCATATTAAATACTGCACGCCCCTATCCAAAACCTTCATTCGTCACAACTTAAGTTGCATAACTCATAAATTGATCTCAGTTGAATAGCTTTCCAGCAGTCTACAAGGGCTTTACCTGCAGAATCTCAATAATCCTGAGCTTGGTGTCCATCACCATGACGTTCTCGTTGTCAGGGAGACAGATTTGCTTGCCGTGGATTGGCTGAGCGTCGGGCAGACAGTGGGGCATCATCAAGCCTCTGCTCAGCACCATCTGAGTCACCATCTCACCCACACCGTGGATGGTGCGCATGACATTATTACCTACACAAACACAGCCTGAAGTGTTACAATGCCTCAAGGACAAACTCGCAAAATCCTGGAAAACAAATACTGAAGCAGTGATACTAAAGTAAAAACGTCAACTTTAAAAACAGGGTCTCTCACCTCCCTCTGGGCCCTTGTTGAGTTTGGACATGAATGTGTAAGTGGGTTGGACGATGTCCAGGATGGCCAGCAGGGTGCGCGTGAGGCATAACAGCTCATTAAAGCTGTAGAAGCCAAAGTAGACCAGGTTACGTGCCAGGTGGACCACCTGTGACAGAGACAGACAGAGGGGAACCCATTAAAATTCAAAGTGTCAGAGAGTCAATCATTAGTATTCTGTTAAGGCTAATGCTGCCAATCTGCTGTATCCCTGAACGCAACACATAATACACCTCAAACCTGGTGCACTGACATGGATAAAACAGACAGAAGCAGAATAACAGGATATTACAAGCTACACCAATTTACATGCCAACATTAACAAGTTCTACATGTCTGATTCAAGAAAAAAGAAAAAAAAAAAAAAAAAGCTGTGGTTTTATTTATATATTTATTTATTTTAACTTCTTTTTTAAGGAAGAAAAAAGGAACAGGAAAAAAATACAAATACTGTCGGCGCCAATAGCCTAGTGATATTGTGCGCCGACATATAGCACAAATGTGCTCACAGCGACCCGAGTTCGATTCCCGGCTTGAGGTCCTTTGCCGATCCTTCCCCTCTCTCTGCTCCCAATACTTTCCGGTCTGAAACCACTACTGTCCTATCATAATAAAAGGTGAAAACCCCTCAAAATAATTATAAAAAAAAAATACAAATGCTAAATTTAAAAAAAATAAAAATACAATAACACTGAATGTAAATGAACAGTTGACTGGTCACATGTTTCCTTAAAGGTCACATTAACAAATCCATATACAGATTCGTTTACACTGTGTAAAGGCATCAATACAATCCATTTTTTCCAATATTGCAGGTATTTGTAGTTTTAACCTCCTAGGGCCCTAGTGTCCACATGCGTGGACAGGACATTTTTTGATCTTAAAGGGCACCTATTTTACCCCTTTTTTGAGATGTAATATTAATATTATGGTTCTTCTGAGTGTGCCAGTTTAGGTTCAGTTCAAAACACAATTCAGATTTTTTATTATAATGTGTTAAAAAGTGTCATTTTGGGGGCGTGAACACAGTTTGTCGTTTTAGGGGCGTGCTGCTTCACATGAAAATTTGTTTCGACTTCCAGCCCAACTTAACAAGGGGGTGGAGCCAAGAGCTCCCCCGCTTTGTGTATGGCTACAGACAGGCAGACAGAGAGAAGCAACATGAGTGAGAGGAGCAGCATTCAGCATGCAGAAATATGAAGTGTCCTGAGCAGGGCCAGCGCGTCCATGGAGGCGACCTAGGGGGCAGAATAGTGAGCGAACCCCCCGGTCCTCACTTTCATCCGCGACACCCTCCCGGTCCTCACTTTCATCCGCGACACTGCGAAATGCATGGTGCTGCGCGTCCTTAGTTCGTTATTTCCAATGGAGGGATGCTCACGTGAGGCAACGCGCTCGCACTTTCCAGCTGCACCTAGTTAACATGACAGGGAGCTTCTGTGACCGCGGGAAATGCAAACCGCTGAAGTTTAAGGAAGACGCAATGAAAAGTACACATGTATGCAAACCCACCAAAACTCACAAACACTGGCGGTGAGGAGAGCGATAACTTGGTGAATGTTGAGCCCAATGAGCCTTACATGATCTAAAAATAGAGCAAGGGTGTTTCTTTGGTGACGTCGCTTTGACTCACACGCTGAAAATGGCAGACGTGAAACAACATATTAAGGACATGGTAATGCGCACCTGTCAATCAATATTGGTGGGCGGGGGGACCGCACTCCTACGTCAAGTTGGGGTCGACCTCAAAACCGCTCCAATTGGTCCACTGTTTTTATGTTGTTAAATTGAAAAAAAAAGGACTGAGTGTGTTTACATCACCCCAATATGAGGGTCTATACACTATACCTACACATATGTCTGTCCAAACAGCTTGAAAAGTAGATTTTTTACCATAGGTGCCCTTTAAGTGGCTTTTAAAATACTTTGAATGTTTAATATTTTGTTACAGACATACAGTGTCATCCTGCAACTGTTTTGCAGCATATGAAATGTCCCAAACCCTATTTTTAACTGTCCAAAATGGGAAAAAATGTTGTTTTTACTCTCTGATAGTCAAAGCAAGTTCAAAAAAAATTCTATGTTAAATATGCATAAAAGAAAATTCGGGAAAAAGTGTTTTATGTAATTTCAGACCACGAGTCCACATATTTGGACATAATTTTTCTCTAAAAGTACATCATATCAAAAAATGATACTTAGATTTTTATTCTAATTAGGTTCCAATAAGCCCAAATAGCAAAGAGAAATAAAAAATGCATGTAAAAAAAAACCCACCTTGGGCCTTAAGAGGTTTTTAACTGAATTCAATTAACCAAAAATCGCTGTTTACATGGTAGGCTATTAATCAGATTATTGTCTTATTCTTATTAAAATCGGATTATTGGTGTCCATGTAAACGTACTCAATGGAAGCAATGAAACAAATATTCAAAAACATCTAAAAGTTGTCAAATGCAGACAAGTTCAAAACTTTTTAGCCCCCTTTAACACCAGCATTTAGCATCATTCACTTGCGACTTATCAACATAAATTGCATCTTAATACCAGGTGTAAACAGGCCTTCAGAGTCATTCCTTTGAGAGTCATTATACATTCAGAAATAGTGTTGCCAAATAGTAATCCAGCAAACAGCATCAGACCATTTCAATATTAGTATCCATATTAATAATTAGCCCTCACTAACCAAACATCTCTCACCTCAAGGGTCAGTTCATTCTTCTCTCGGTCTCCAAATGGATCAGGCTGACTGACCACATCTTTGAGATATTCGTCTACAAAATGCATAGTGGGGGCAAACTTTCTCTTCATCTCCTCTCTGGACGTGTCTCTGAACTCATAGTCATACCTGAGCAGCAAATGGACATTTAGTCAAGCCAAACAACACAATGCAGTTTGACAAATACATTAAAAAGTAAAACTGGCAAAGAGTGTTTGTCTTACTCGTTGACAGAAATCTTGGAGGGTATTTCGGTCCAGAGACGTGCATAGCGAACAGGTACCACGGCCTCCTGCGGGTCACGGTCCACATGCATGTGCAGCATCAGACGACAAAAAGAGGCACGCAGGTTGTAAGGCAGGCAGTCGTCAAACATACAGCGCAGGATTAGATCTACTGGTAGTGGAATGGAAATCTGATTGATGGCCAGATACTGCCGGTCCAGGCACATTTTAGCAAAGAGATTGAGTTGACACCTGTGAAAGAATGAATAGGTCACTTGACTAAACATTGATCCAATAAGTGACAGTTGACCACAAAATGATCATTATACTTACTTATGATTTATTGATTAAAATATAGGCAATTTTTTTCCATCTAGATGAGCATTATAGAAGAATTTTAAACAAAACTATCGTTCTTGGTGGTTTGTTAAATGCAATTCATCGGCTACTAGCACAATGTAAATTAAAATTCAGGAATCCTGATGATACGTACACACATGTATGTGATGTACTGTACATGTACACACTACGCTACCAGACAAAAGTCTTGTCATCTATCCAACAAATAATAACTTGACTTTTAGTCGATCATTTGGTATCAAAGGTGGCTTATATGAAAGGCAAAGGCCTCTAGATTACGCTTATTTTACCAAAATATAATATGATCATGTCTTCATTATTAATTATTTAATTAGGACAGTAAAGTTTGACTTTGGTTAGACAAAAGTTTTGTCACTTAACAGAAATAATGTACAGTATATAGTATAAAGTGGAAAAAGAATTCATTGTGTATGACTCTTATGAGCTTGGACGACTGCTTCCATACATCTCTGTAATGACTCAAATACCTTATTAATAAAGTCATCTGGAATGGCAAAGAAAGCGTTCTTGCAGGACTCCCAGAGTTCATAAAAATTATTTGCATTCATCTTCAATGCCTCCTCATTCATCTTACCCCAGATATGCTCAATAATGTTCATGTATGGTGACTAGGCTGGCCAATTCTGGAGCACCTTGACCTTCTTTGCTTTCAGGAACTTTGATGTGGAGGCTGAAGTATAAGAAGGAGCACTATCCTGTTGAAGAATTTGCCCTCTCCTGTGGTTTGTAATGTAATGGGCAGCACAAATGTCTTGATACCTCAGGCTGTTGATGTTGCTATCCACTCTGAAGATCTCTTGAATAACCCCATAGTGAATGTAACCCCAAACCATCATCTTTCTTTCACTAAACTTGACTGATTTCTGTGAGAATCTTGGGTCCATGTGGGTTCCAATAGGTCTTCTACAGTATTTGTGATGATTGGGATGCAGCTCAACAGATGATTCATTGAAAAAAATCTACCTTCTGCCACATTTCAAAATGATCAACTAAAAGTCAAGTTATTATTTGTTGCTTTTACAACTGGCATTGACGACAAGACTTTGTTAGGCAATGTATGCTTGATTATGTGACAAGAGGTTAATATTACTGGTATTAATTTAGTTTTGCCTGTATATGCTTTTTTAACTATTAAAGCCATTGTTTTGTATTTTATTAAACAACCAAAAATAATGGTTTTAGCTCAAAATTAGGGATGCACTGATACTATTGTTTTCGAACCGATCCGATCTCGATACCAAAATTCTGAATATCGATCGATACCGATTCGATCCCGATACTG
The DNA here is from genome assembly GCA_903798195.1 of Danio kyathit. NCBI lineage: Eukaryota > Metazoa > Chordata > Actinopteri > Cypriniformes > Danionidae > Danio > Danio kyathit. The sequence goes on along the minus strand of LR812536.1, from coordinate 22,959,973 downwards.
TGCCGTTTTTTTTTTTGTCTACAACGGTTTTTGCGTTGAGACTGATAGGTGCATCTTTTGCATGGTTTATTAATGTTTTGTCGTTGCGCGCTATGTGCTCTCGAGCGGAAAAAGCGCGTTACATCAGTCTCGTCCTTTTTTATTCTTCAATCAAATGAAAGCAGAGGCGGGGTTTTCTTTGAGGTGATAGCAGTGTCTGTGTTGTCAAGACGACTTCGGCGAGCTTTTAATGATGGACAATATGGCTCAGCTGATTCAGTCATTTCCTAGTGACATAAAAAGAGCACCGCGTTTTTGGAATGGAAAAGCGCGTGCAGTAACAGTAAATGTAAATGAAAAGAAGGATATTTCTGCTCACAGTTTGAGTGGGGTTCAACGAGGTTCATTGTCTTTCATTAGCCTACACGCAGCGATGAATTCTATTAAACATGTTGACAGGAGATTTGTAATATTTAACATTAATTAATTGCATATTTTCCGTGGAGCGATCTGGAGCCTGATATTTTTATTTGATGGAAGAAAAAAAACATGATTTGACAAACAGCCTGCCAGTTCTTAAAAAGTCAGTGTTTTCGTTTTGTAATTTAAATTTGTCATTTAGGGGAAAGATCTAGAGCAGGATTTATTTTATTCTTTTTCTTTAGTTTATTCTGTTTTTCTATGCTGCTAAAAACACTACAGGTGAAGATGCTATATTATGTTCTGTATGCTGTTTGCATGTTAAATAAATAAGTAAATAATGTTAAAATGCAATATTTAATGTGTCACACAAAATATAGGCACGTAAATTTTTTTTTTTTTTTTATATATTTTTTTTTTTTTTGAACTGTGTTTTTATTAAAGTTTTTATAAACATACAAATAACATTTATTTAGGATGTTTACAATCTCAGAAAACAAAAAACAAAAAAAAACAAATATATAGAAAATAATAATTAATAGAAATTATAATAGCCAAATAATAGTGACAGCTTAAAAAATAAAAAAAGGGGGAAAAAGAAAAGTAGATAGATAGATAAATAAATAAATAAACAAATAAACAAACTCCAATATAAAGGCAATACGACAAAGACAAAACCCCTGACAGCCTTTCAAATATCAAGTAAGTATGTTTCTATTAATGCCCAGGTCTGTTGGAAAAGGTCTGATTTCAACTGCAAATCTGCAGTCATTTTCTCAAATATGTATATCTGTTTCAGCCTCTGTGTCCATTCGGTCAAAGTAGGTCGGCGGGTCTTCATCCAGTTCACTGTAATTATCTTCCTAGCTGTTATTAATAATATATGTAGTGTAGATAGGTGAGCCTTACTGAACTGATCAGGAGGGAAGCCATCAAGCAAAAAAAATACTGGGTGCATTGGTATGTCGTATCCTAAAACATTACTAACCTCCCTTTTAACCCCCTGCCAATACACTTGTATTTTGGGACACTCCCAAAATATGTGAACATAGTCCCCCACTTCTCCACAATCTCTCCAGCATTGTGATAATTGTATAGCACTATCAAATTTGGCGACAACTAATGGAACTCTGAAAAACCTCATCTTCATCTTCCAGTCGAACTCCTTCCATATTTGACTGCTTATACCCTTATGACAACTTGTGCATATTTGTTCCCACCTTTCATCCTCTATTATAGTGTTTAACTCTAATTCCCAATTTCTTTTAATATAATAAGAGTCATCAGATTTATCCTGCATTAATTTTCTATATAAATGGGCTACATGATTTTTAGTAGGCAGACCAAGTTCAATGATATCTATAAAATATTTTTCTATATTTGTTGGAGATCTTTTAATTATATCCCATTGTTTATGATTTGTGATATAGTGTCGCAGTTGTAAATATCTAAAGAAATCATTAGATTTCAGTGTAAATCTGTTAGACAATTGAGAAAAGGATAATAAGGTCTCCCCATCAAAAAGTTGATTAATTATTTTTAACCCATTCTTTTCCCATCTGCTAAAGATACCATCCTTTATAGAAGGAAGAAATTCTGGGTTATCTTTAATGGGTATTGCACGTGATAAGGCTATTGTTCCTTTGAATGCTTTTTGTACTGTCGTCCAAATTTTTACAGTGTGTTTAATCCATATATTTGTTTTTTTTACTCCTTTTTGTGCTAGCAAATCCAAGAATGGTAGGACTTTCAGAGACACTCCAGGAAGTGAATTCTGTTCAATACTAACCCAGTCTGCTTCCTTATCAACACCAAGCCAAGCTGTGATAGCCCTTAACTGAGCAGCCCAATAATAGTACCTTAAATTGGGAAGGTTCAGCCCCCCCTTATCTTTATTTGACATTAGTATTTTAAGTCTTATTCTTGGTCTTTTATTTTGCCAAATAAATTTTGAAATCAGTTTTTCTAATTTATTAAATTCTGAGACCGGGACCCAAACAGGAAGGGATTGAAATAGAAAGAGAAGTCTTGGCAGTATGTTCATTTTCACTGTTTCTATTCTACCAAACATAGAGAGAGGTAATATTTCCCATCTAACTAGGTCTTTTTTTATAGTTTCAAAAAGTCGTGTGTAATTTGCTGTGTATAAACGTGATGCTATAGGCGTAAGGATGACCCCAAGGTATCTAAAACCTTTACTAGACCATCGAAAAGATATATCTTTGTCTAGTTGTGATGGCCAATCTCCTGATACCATCATTGCTTCGGACTTATCTGTATTAACTTTGTATCCAGAGACCAATCCATAATCTTTCAGGCATTCTAATAGGGCTGGAATAGAAGTAAGAGGGTTTTCAATGAATAATAACACGTCATCGGCATATAACGATATTTTGTGACATTTTCCTCCTTTGTCTTTTATCCCCTGTATTCTACCATTACTCCTTATTAGTTCCGCCAGTGGTTCAATACTAAGTGCAAATAATACTGGGGACATTGCATCTCCCTGACGAGTTCCCCTACCTAGATTAAAAAATTCTGAACAATGACCATTAACTCGAACTCTTGATTTAGGATTCTTATAAAAAACCATTACCCATTTAACAAAAGTGTCATTAAATCCCATGTAATTTAGAGTCTGTTCCAAAAACACCCAGTCCACCCTATCAAATGCTTTCTCAGCGTCTAAGCTGAGAAGCATTGAGGGTGTTTTGCTATCTTTTCCAATCTGTTGTAAATTTAAGGTTTTTCTTATATTATTTATTGCATGTCTTTCATTGATGAATCCAGTCTGATCTGGTTTAATTAAGTTTTTAATATGTTTTTGAATTCTAATTGCTAATATTGAAGTTAAAATTTTCATATCTTGACATAGTAAGCTTATTGGTCTGTACGCCATACATTGTGTAGGGTCCTTTCCACTTTTATGAAGTGCAGTAATGATTGCGTCAGACCATGAATGTGGTGGATCTTCATTTTGCAATACATAATTATATACCTTGCATAAATTTGGTGCCAATTCATTTACAAATGCCTTATAAAATTCCCCGGGTAGTCCGTCCACCCCTGGTGACTTATTATTTTTTAAATTTATTATAGTTTCTCTTATTTCTTCTTCTGTAATAGAGCATATCATTTCCTTTGCCTCTGCTTCTGTTAATTTATTTAAATCAATTGTTTGCAAAAAATCTTTTACTTTTTCTTCCTTATTTACAAGATTCTGACCCTCATATAATTTTTTATAGTAATCTCCAAATGCATTCACTATGTCCTTTGGTTGAGTTAACATTAGTAGTGTATCTGGGTGTCTGATTTTTGGAACAGCTCTGCTTGCTTGAGCCTTGCGTAATTGAAAAGCTAAAAGCCTACTCGCTTTATTACTCATCTCATAATATTTTCTGCTTACAAATCTAAGTGCCCCCTCTGCTTTATATGTAAGCAAGTCATCCAATTTCTTTCTTTCCTGTTTTAAGCATTCTAAAATTTTTATTTTACCTGTTTGTTTATGTTCGATTTCTAATTTCCTAATTTCATTCTCTATTTCTTTCTGTTCAGCTAATCTTGTTTTTTTATTCCTAGATGTTATTTCTATTATTTTACCTCTTATTACTGCTTTGGCCCCCTCCCACAAAATAGAAGGAGTTACCAACCCATTATCATTAATATCAAAATATTCACTTAATTGTTCTCTTATTTCTTCTTTGGCCTTACAATCATTTAGTACTGACACATTTAATCTCCAGTATTTAAACTGTTTACCTTGTCCTAAATTAAGTTTTAACCTAATTGGTGCATGATCAGATATAGTTATAGAATCTATTTGGCATTCTTTGACATTATGTAAATCTGTTCTAGAAGTACAAAATACGTCTATTCTGGAGTAACTCCCATGCACATGTGACATAAAAGTAAAATCCTTCTCTTTGGGGTGTAGGTGTCTCCACACATCTACTAATCCTAATTCTTTAATTATTCCTAAAAGAACTTTTACTTTTTTTGCCTGTGGTCCCCTTTCTGCTGGTAATCTATCCATATTACTATCTAGTACACAATTAAAGTCTCCACCTATTAAATACATTCCCTCACCTTTCTGTACTAATAGAGAGAAAACATTCTTGAAAAACTGTGGATGGTCTTCATTGGGTGCATAAAGGTTTAGAATTGTAATTTTTTTGCCTGCGATTGTTCCAACTACCATGACATATCTTCCTTCTTTGTCATTGTACATTTGCTCCAAGTTAAAGAAGACTGACTTGGCAAACATGATTGCTACACCTCTCTTTTTCCCTTTAGAAAATGAGGCATTATAAACCTGGTCCACCCACTCTCTTCTAAGTTTTAAATGCTCCTCATCCGATAGGTGTGTCTCTTGAAGAAGTGCGATAGAACATTGCATTTTTTTAAGCTGATTAAATATTTTCTTTCTTTTAATTGGGCTGCTCAGTCCTTTCACATTATAACTAACACAAACTACATCCTCCATTCAATTTGTTATAACACTTATCTATGCAAGTATCCAACATGTTCCAGTAGTAAGAAGTAATAATAGTAAAGTAAAGAAAAGGAAAGGAGAGGAGAGGGGGAAAAGGGTAAAAAAAAAAAAAAAAATGAATAAAATAAATATGTAAATACTTTGGCTGTCAAGGGGCAGTAATTCACTTGAACAAAAACAAGAACATAAACTATATACATGAACAAGGCTTCCACACATCCATTCGGCCCAGTTTTCCTCCCATAGGCCAAATCCCGTTGTAAAAGGGGCAGAGAGTTGTGGCGTCGACTCTCTGGGGTATCAAAAGTGCACTGAGTGCTTGCAGCCATTCTGTTTTGAAACACGGCTGCCTCCAGGAGTGATTTCCACTCCGTAAAGTATCAGAAAAACATCCGACTGTTTTAAATAAAGTCAATTATCCCGATAGTAAAGATAGAAAAACAATTGTCAATATAATCAACAAAAAAACTAAAAAGTTTTCTTCTATGTTTAAACCAGAGTTTACTCGCATTCTGGAGCGAAATGTCCTTTTAATATCTGTACTGTCTGCATATTTTTAACAGTTCAGTCCTTCTGCAGGAACGCTTTGAGATCCGCATCCGTCAGTGATGCCGTGTCCATTCCGCGTCCACTTTTCCCTTGCACTGACCATCTTGTTTTCAATATTTCTCTCGCTTGTCTGTCTCGTTCATTCACTCGGACTTTAATTCCCAGCTCACGCAGCTGCAGAGCAGCATCCATCAGTGTAGAAAACGTCTTTACTCCCGTCTCGAGATAGATCCTTATCTGTGCTGGATAGATACACTGCGCCCGCACATTCTTCGTCCTGAGCTGTTTCATGACGTCTCGCACCTGTGCTCTTTTCTTCTGTAACTCTGGCGAGTAGTCATTGTCAAAGTAGATCCGTTTCGCATTGTACATTACTTCTTTTTGTGACCAGGCTTGTCGCAGGATTGCATCTTTAACAGCAAAGTCCAAGAATCTCACTATTATTGATCTAGGAGGTGCGGCGGGATCTTTGGGTTTCGCTGCAAGGGCTCTGTGTGCTCTTTCAATCTTTATGACCAATTCCTGAGGCAATTGTAAAACAGTGGTAAGCAAACTTATTACAAACCCCACTGTGTTTTCTCCTTCACAACCCTCAGGGACTTGGTATATTCTCAAATTATTTCGGCGAAGTCTATTTTGTAGGTCTTCGCATCTTTCTGTGAGATCCGCCTCACGTTCCAGCAGATATCGCAGCGCCCTTTCGTGCCTCATTCCGGTTTCCTCAGCAACTCCGATACGTTCCTCAGTCTCTCCAATTCTGCTCTCTAAACCGTTTATTTTGCATTTCAGATCCTCGACTGAAGTCTCCAATTTTGTCAGTGATGTTTTCGTTTGTTTATGTCCATCTTGATTTTCTCTTCTTAACGATTTCAATTCGTCCATCACTTCACAAAGCTCGGGCGCTCGTGGGCTAACATTAGCTTTAGCTTGTCTAGCAGGGCTAGGTGATCGTTTTTTGTTGTCTCTTTCTCGCGTATTCTCATTTTTCGATGTATTCTTATGTCTCGTTGACGTACTCATTCTGAAAACTCTGCTTATATTAGAACTAGTTGTATAAATCGGGGTTTATAAAAAAAAATAAGACGGAGCTTAACTTTTAAGCGTGTGCCATCTCTGTTGCGCCACCGGAAGTCCTTTTTTTTTTTTATATATTTTAATATTAATCTGTTAGCGGTTAACGTTCGGTTAACGAGCCAAAATTAACCGAAATGAGCAGTTTCTATAGCTCTGGTGCTGAACTGAAATCATATATCTTCTTTAGTAAAAAATAACAGACCTATAGGTATACATGACAGACGGCACAAACTACAACATGCTTGCTGTGAACTAGGCTACATTATTTGAGCATTCGTTGTGATATTGTCCTTTCCTTTTTAATATTAAGATTTTTCTTTGAAATCTGCAATAGGCTGTTGACATCGTTGGTAAAATAATCAGCCTTTTATTAAATGTATTAATTATATTAAATTAAAGCCTGATATTTTCCAGCAGGTTTGATGCAGATTAAACTAAACCAAAATTCCTCTCCAAATCTCGCTGTGAGTAAGACGGAGAAAGTTCAAAACAAGGTCCGCTTATATGCTTCAGCGCCAAAACACAAACTGTCTGTTAATTAAAATATTAATATATAAAATTACAGTGAAATATTCACAGTTTCAGAGTAGCCTATATTAGGCTAAATCATTTTCTGTTAAAAACAATCCATAATGCGCCCGTCAGTTTCACCTTTTATTTATTTAATAAACTACTTTGACCACAATTGACCAGACTTTAAAACTATTCAAAGCATTTAAAGTATTCACCTTAGAAAAATAAAGTCAATCTGAAGGATGGGAGGACAAACTCATTGTAAAAATAATCTTATACGGAGCGGCGTACGACGCCTCTGCGCATGCAGCCGGCACGTGAATAAAAGCGATTGATGCATCGGAGACAGCACGCAGCGCTCCAGTATCTGCAGACATTTGCAAAACAGCAGCTCAAATGGAAGAAATAAGTGCGTTGAGGATCGGTCCAATGCATTATTGAGGCTTTTCTAATTAAACATTTCAGGTAGGCCTACGTTGTGTGTGAAGAGCAGGTAATAAGCATCTCCACTCCAGTATTGCGAATGCTATCTGATCTAACACACACAGCAGCGCAAACATGATGAAATTAACTCCTGCTGCAGTTCAAAGTGAAAGTAAAGTAAAATAAAGTGAAATAAAGTAAAGATAAAAGTGAAAGTAAAGTAAAATAAAGTGAAATAAAGTAAAGATAAAAGTGAAAGTAAAGTAAAGTAAAATAAAGTGAAATAAAGTAAAGATAAAAGTGAAAGTAAAGATAAAAGTGAAAGTAAAGATAAAGTGAAAGTAAAGATAAAAGTGAACGTAAAGTAAAGATAAAAAGTGAGTAAAATAAGGATAAAAGTAAAAGTCAAGTCAAGTCTCTAGATGTGGTTTTACTATTACCTGTAATAGGTGATGATGTCCGTGTCCAACTTCTGTCCATCCTTTGCATCCTGTGCCAGGTGGCGAATAGACTTCCCATGAGGCTCTTTATGGTGATCAATCCAGTACAGCCACACCTCTTCATCCTCAACATCATCATGGAGTAAAGAGGACTCCAGAGAGGTCTCTGTGTGCTGGATCAGTCTAAAAAAAACACAAGACCTCCTCATACATCGTAACACAAATGCAAAATCACACTTGATAATAGCTTTATACGCTTTCATTGTTATACAGCCAATCTCAGCAGAGCAAATCTCACTTGGTCTGAATGAGGATGTCTGCATTTGTGGGGTTCAGCATGAACTTGCAAATCAGCTCCTGAGTGACGGGAATGGCAGTTTTGTTAGACACGCAGAGGTCAGACAAGTAATCCAGAAACCTGTGGAAAAGATGCAAACAAACATTCAATTAACTGTGGAATCTACACTAACCAATGTTTGTGAATGTGTAAATCTCTGGATCAGACCTGGGCTCACGGTTCCTGCGCAGAAGCTTGACAAAGGTCTCGATCTCACGTGCCGTGATGTGCTTCTCTAATAGCTTTCGGTTGTTGTGCAGGAGAGCAGTGATCGTGTCTTCAGCCAAGATTTCATAGCCAATCTGAGCCTGCATGATTGAAAAGTTCTTGGCTATGTACTCCTGTTAGAAAAATGACACATGTATTAGTCTTACAGTATATTATTATATCATATTAAAAATCACACATGTATTAGTCCTGGCACTTGATTAAAGAGATAGTTCACCTAAAAATGACAATTCTGTCATCATTTACATTTAAGAACATTAACAGGGGGAAGCATCATTGACTTCCATTATATTTTTGTTCCTACTATGGAAATGAATGGCTGCTTTTTTCCAACATTCTTCATTATGTCTTCCTTGGTTTTCAACAGAAGAAAGAAATCTATTGAAAGGTAAGAACCACTTGATTGAGAGTAAATGATGAGCAACTTTTCATTTTTAGGCAAACTATCTCTTTAACAGGAGTTAATAATTGGAGGTTTTCATTGCCTGATTCTTGCGGTAGTCTTGTTGGGAATGGCGCAGGGTTCTGTAGCACAACTGTAGCATGTACTTAAATGCAGAGTTGCGCTGCTCCCCCACATCTTCCAGCTTTGGCATAGGCGAGTCTTTAATCTCAGAAAATGGGGCTTTCAGAATCCCAAAGATCTGCAAGTGTAAATATTACAGTCAGGAATTTATCATTTAATTTAGCTGTGATTCTCAAAGAATCAACTTCTTGAGCAAACCTGCGCCAGGATGTTTTGCTCTCTCATGAGTTTCTGTCTCTCTCTGTTGGGGTTCGATATGACCACAGACAGAACGTCCTGTCCATTGTTCGGCACATCACCCACAAAAAAGATCAGATCCTCCAACAGCTTAATAGTAAACCTGAACATATAAATATGACACTTAATACATTTACAAATGTACACAGACTAGACATTTTATAAAGTACCCAACTACACAACTGCTTGTTAAAACAAATATCTAATCAGCCAACATGCATTTAGGCATGTACTGTAGCTGCGGTCAGGATGATCCGCTGAAATCTGATGATCCACAACATTCCGAAATTGCTATTTAGGGCACTTTTTTGTCACTAGGGCACTCAATTTGTCAGGGCACTTTTTTAATCTATTTCTAAAAAAGTTAAGGCACGTCTGAAGACAAAAGTGGACAAGGTGCACCTAATAAAGTGGCCAGTGAGAATATAACTGATCTCATTATTCACTTGCATAAATGCAGCATAGAAAGAAAAGAGTTCCACCAGATCATTCATACTACAGGCACAAGTCCTGCCTTCTCTAACTGTAACTTAATTAATATGGAGATGTGATTGAATAATACTTTTGTTTGTCAATACTATGAACTATATACTACAACACAATTGGTTTTCAAGTAAACAAAGAGTACAACTTGCAGACAGAAATGACGAATATTTCTGAAAGTGAAATATGTGACTTTTTTTTTTTCTTTTTTTTTTTTTTAAGTAAAAAAATCAGGGCAATAAAAATAGAGCTAAAATACGGGAGTATTCTTAGAAAATATCACCGTTTAGTCACCCTAATAAACATTCCATCATGCCTGTACAATAAACACTAATGTGACGACCCTAAATCAGAGATGCCCAAACTAAGGCCTGCGGGCCAAAGCTGGCCCATGGTAACCTTTGATTTGGCCTGTCATCCCATCTGAGAAAAGAGGGAGAATTATGAGGATGGACTGTAATTTCATTCTTTTTACTTCTTTGTTTTATTGCTAAGCTACAAAAAACTAACTGAAATGAAATGTTTCAATGAAATGTTGTAAATAAGTCAGATTTTTTATTTGTTTTTAGATATACGTACTGTCACCCGACGGATAGTGCAAAGACACCAGTGAGCAAATGAAGGCAAAGACAAATTCTGCTTGACTAGTGTGTTTAGCATTGAACTGTTATAAATTGTTGATTTTTATTGTAAAGTTAATAAAAAAATTATACTGCATTATAATGCAAAATTATACTGTTAATACGATTTAAAGTAATGATTACCATTTATTTTTAAACATTATAAAATAAATTAGAAAATTACCACTGGCAACTTTAACTTTCGGCCCATGGTTCTCAATGATATTTGTTTTTTGGCCCTTCATACAAAAAAGTTTAGGCACCCCTGCCTAAAATTGTCATTAATTACTCACTTTCATGTTTCCCACAATCTCCTGAGATCTTTGTTCATCTTCAGAACACAAATTAAAATAGTTTAGATAAAATCCCATAGCGTAATTGTTTTTACAGTTTTTAAGCACACAAAAGTGTTCTTGGAGCTTCATATGAGTACAGTTGAACAACTGACGAAACATTGAATGTTTTGATAATGTTTATGTTTTTTTTTGCTGTCTATGAAGGATGAGAAAGCTCTCAGATTTCATCTAAAACATCTCAATTTGTGTTACGAAGATAAACGAAAGTCTCAGGGCATTGAAACAACATGAGGGTGAGTAATTAATAACATAATATTAATTTTTGTATGAATTAAGCCTACATATTCAAACACATCCAATGAATACAATGTTACCTGCGTTCATTTGCAGCAGCGTAGTTGCTGATTCCCAATATACGTACAAATGACTCCAGAACCTTGTTGGCATCATTGGCAAAGTCCAAGTCTCTGACCTCAGAGAGGGGGACAGAATTAATGGAGAACGCCTCCTTGTCCTCCTTCATGTGACAGGTGCCGATCTGTTTGAATGAACAGAGAAATCACATGAGTTTCAAGAACAAGACTAATCCTTCTTCAAAGAAAAACTAAAGGATACATCAAACCTTAAGCATAACGGGTCGTTCCTCCTCAACATCAATGGGGATGTTAGTACTGGTCACCCAAGTATTCGTGCACAAGTTCCTGAGTCTCACATAGGAGTTCCTAAAAAAATAAAAATAAAAAGATTTTAACGTTTAGGTCATAAAAACACTCAATTGTACAGAATGTCCAGCACAGTGTAGACACTTTTCTAATGTTATAATAGTTTTGCATTATTTAATTTATTTTGATAAAATTTAGAAATTTGCTGTGAATTTTTGTTTTGTTTGCTTAATTAACCCTTGCACACTGTTCAAATTGACTACCCTTTTGTTATGTTCAGGATGAAAACCTCCACGAAATTAAACTGCTGTAAAACTGCATCAGATAAATATTTTTTCAATTTCTTTTGCATTAATCTGTTAATCAACCTCAGTCCTGATTTTTTTCCATTTGGTGGAAAAAAACACACAAAAAAATGTATTTACAATATAAGTAGTAATTGTGGACTGGATTTATTTTTATTGTGATTTTATCACAGTTTTGGACATGTGAAAGATTAGTAACAGCACTGGCTATGATGTATTGTTAGATTTTAATTATTTCTCCCTAATGTACTGTTGGTGGCTGTTTTTGCTCCATTGGCTTCCATTATAAACACATTTGATGGTGCATAAATACACAGTCTTTGTTTTTGTTTATTCCATGTAGTTCTGAGAGCTGAGATACATAAAGGTCGCCATAGCGGAATGAACCGCCAACTTATCCAGCACGTTTTTATGCAGTGGATGCCCTTCCAGCCGCAACCCATCACTGGGAAACATCCACATACACTCATTCACACTCACATACACAACAGACAATTTAGCCTACCCAATTCACCTGTACCACATGTCTTTGGACTGTGGGGGAAACTGGAGCACCCGGAGGAAACCCACACGAACACAGGGAGAGCATGCAAACTTCACACAGAAATGCCAACTGACCCAGCCGAGGCTCGAACCAGCGACCTTCTTGCTGTGAGGCAACAGCACTACCTACTGCGCCACTGCGTCGCCGCACATGCTTTAATTAGCTGTTATACTCCATATAAAAAAAAATAATAATAGTTTTTGCACAGGCCCATCTAAAGAGATAATGGTGCCTACTGATGATCAATAGTATAAATTACTGATTTTATCTCTTTCCATCAGGGAAAACCACCAACAATCAAAAATGCATGATTATGAATGTGGTTATAATGGATGTCAATGGGGTAAACCAGCTACCAACAGAAAATTATGGAGAAAATAATGAAAATGAATCAAAAATAATGCAGCAAAGGCAATGTTGTTTCACATGTCCAAGACTTTGATAAAAGGTAAAAAAAAATCCAGTCTACAATTACTTTTTATATTGAAAATATGTCAATTTGTGTGTTTTTTTCACCAAATCAGTGACATCATTTATGAATTTGGCAATTAAAGAGTTAAAATCCTGTATTTAAAAATTAAAACATTTAGTAGTTTTGATCAGAACTGAGGTCGATTAACAGATTTACGCATTTATCTGAAGAATTTATCTGAAGATTTATCTGAAGAATTTTTACAGCAGTTTAATTCAGTGGATGTTTTCATCCCGAACATAACAAAAGGGTAGTAAATTTGCCCAGATTGTATTGTTGAATTTTTTTTTTTTGTATGTGTCATAAATATGTGTCAAAATAAGATTTGTCACCAAAAATCATTCTGCTAAAACACAGAAAAAGGTATGGCCAAATTAAGACTCAAAATCACCCCAGAGTGGATGAAAACATCACCAACAGTACATAAGGGTTAATGATTTGCTAGCTTTAGTTTAGTTTTTACATGGGCAACACATTTGAATTTAGTTTTTATTTATTTCGTTTCAGTGATTCTATTTTAACAGTTAACAAAACATGTCTAGTGTCGACCAAAGCAAAGTTTATTAAGGATCATGTACTATATAAAACATGTCTAATTAAAATATTTTGGCAAATTAATTTGTAAAAGCACCATCTACTGCTACTTCTCCAAACATCTTCTTTACCCCAGAATGAGTACTAATCAATTCTGAAAACTAGTATTATTTTTTCACATTTTTATTTTTTTTTTAAGCTAGTTTTTCAGTTATTTTCAATTCCAGCTAGTTTCAGTTTTTCATTAACTGTGAGATTTATATTTTATTGCAGTTAATGAATACGGAATAAAGAGTAGGTTTTCTGAGCAGTCATTTAGTCTTAGTTTTCATTTACTAAATTTTAGTATTCTTTAGTATTCATTTAATATTCTTGCTCTTTTTCTCACCGATAGCACTTGACAACGACTTGAATAAAATGAAAGCTGGACAAATAGTTTCATAAGTACATTTTAAAATCCAAACGGTTGCTCTAAAAGGCTGTATGAGCACTTGAATGCACTTATTCTACAATCATTAAAACACTGTATTCTCTTTCAAAGCCTTTCATTTTCCCACCTTGATCTCTCAGTCTGCACTTTTAGCCACATTAGGAACTTTGCATTGCCTTTTTATGGCAGATCGCTTGCACTGTTCCTCATTTTAGATAAAAGTGTTATATAAATAAATGCAATATAAATACACATCCAGTGTGAAGCTGTGCTCTGTTCTCATGGGTTTTTTCATAGATGAAAGTTATTTCACCGTGGAACAACTAACCTGGGGACCAGGCAGTCTGCCCGCTGTAAGGTGGTGGCATCCAGTTCAAAGAGAGATGCGATGTCATTGCCGTGGGGCACTGCAACCAGTGTGTAGGGGATCTTGTCAGCCTGCCACTTCTTTTTAGAGTACAAAGACTCTGTGTTGGTCTGAGGTTTGCAGAGAGAGAGAGAGAGAGAGAGAGACAAAGGAAGGTCACATTGGTGTAAAAAAAAACCCACAAAGCAAACACCACTAAGTCTGCATGCACCACTATTACTGCTTTTAAAAATACTTATTGGGCAATTATGAGTTATTATATATAGTTTGAAGGTTTCTTAGAAGTCAGTTTAGAGATCAAAAAATAGACCTTAAGTGAATAGAAAAAATAGACTGTTAATAATAACTGACAAGTTAAAGGCTTTGTTGCACATCAACAAATTAAAATAAAGAGCATGTTTCAGATGAATTACAATAATTTGTTTTTATAGAGGGCAACACGGTGGCTCAGTGGTTAACACTGTTGCCTCACAGCAAGAAGGTCGCTGGTTTAAGTCCCAGCTGGACCAGTTGGCGTTTCTGTGTGGAGTTTGCATGTTCTCCCCATGTTTGTGTGGGTTTCCTCCGGGTGCTCCAGTTTCCCCCACAGTCCAAAGACATGCGCTATAGGTGAATTGGATGAACTAAATTGACCGTAGTGTGTGTGAATGAGTGTTTATGGATGTTTCCCTGTGCTGAGTTGCAGCTGGAAGGGCATCTGCTGTGTAAAACATATGTTGGATAAGTTGGCGGTTCATTCTGCTATGGCGACCCCTGATGAATAAAGGGACTAAGCCGAAGGAAAATGAATGAATGTTTGTATAGAACAACAAGTACAAAAACTGTTTGCTTATGCAAAAATACAAAACCAAATCCAACATACGAATACAACACATATAAAATACATTAATACATATAAAATAGCGTCCCGACATTGCAATAACAACAACATTTAATTAAATTAAATTAAAATTGAATCCAGTACATATAAAATACGATGAATGAAAATGTACATGTATACATTATGTACATTATGTGGTGGTGTGGACAGACCCCCTCTCATGATTGTGAAGTGCTTTGGGTGTATGGCCATACACAATAAATGCGCTATATACAGTTGAAGTCAGAATTATTAGCCCCCTGAATTATTAGCCCCCTGTTTATTTTTTTCCCCAATTTCTGTTTAACAGTGAGAAGTTTTTCCTCAACACATTTCTAAACATAATAGTTTTAATAACTCATCACTAATAACTGATTTATTTTATCTTTGCCATGACGACAGTAAATAATATTTTACTAGATATTTTTCAGGACACTTCTATACAGCTTAAAGTGATATTTAAAGGCTTAACTAGGTTAATTAGGTTAACTAGGCAGGTTAGGGTATTTAGGCAAGTTATTTTATAATGATGGTTTGTTCTGTAGACTATCGAAAAATATATAGTTTAAAGGGGCTAATAATTTTGACATTGAAATAGGTTTTAAAAAATTAAAAACTGCTTTTATTCTAGCTGAAATTAAACAAATAATAATACATACATACTGTGAAAATGTCCTTGCTTTGTTAAACATAATTTGGGAAACATTTGAAAAAAAAAAAAAAAAAAAAAAAGGAGGGGGGGGGGGCTAATAATTCTGACTTGTAAATACAAATTACTTACTAATAAATATATACATTAAATAAATGTACATATATACATTAATATATAAAAAAAAACATTCATACATATAAAATACAATCTCGACTATTCAATAACAACAACAATGCCACAAACTGTACAAACTGATTAAGTTAAATAAAAACTGAATCCAATACATATAAAATACATTAAATAAAAATGTATATGTATATATATATATATATATATATATATACACATATAAAACACATTGATACATAATAAATAAATAAATAAATCTCAACCATGCGATAACAACAACGCCTCAAACTATACAAACTGATTAAATTCAATTAAAATTATATTAATTTAAATAAATATATATTTTTGAAAATATTAAATTATTATATTGACATAATTAAAGTATTATATTAATATAAATGAAGTATACCTAAAACATTTAATTAAAATAAAATATAAAAAAAATGTAAATGAAATAAAAAAAATAAAATACTTCTGGTGAAATCTAAAGCATTTAACATGTGAAACTCTTTTTAATATTTTTAAAGCGCTTTGTTGGTGTTCAAAACAAGATTCATTCATTTTCTTTTCAGCTTAGTGCCTTTATTAATCAGGGGTCGCCACAGCAGAATGAACCGCCAACTTATCCAGCATATGTTTTATGTAGCGGATGCCCTTCAGGCCGCAACCCATCACTGGGAAACACCCATACACTCATACACTCACACACATACACTACGGCCAATTTAGCTTATTCAATTCACCTATACCACATGTCTTTGGACTGTGGGGGAAACTGAAACACCCGGAGGAAACTCACGCCAACATAGGGAGAGCATGCAAACTCCACACAGAAATGCCAACTGACCCAGCTGGGGCTCAAACCAGCAACCTTCTTGTTGTGAGGCGATCGTGCTCCCACTGAGCCACCATGACGCCCAAAACAAGATTCAAATGCTGAATTTCATAAATTAAGATTTGAAGTGATTTATTTACACTAATCTCATCTTAGAATATAAAAATTTTGTGGCTAAACTGTGCGTTTTGTGACACACCACTGACGTTTACAGCATGTGCATTACTGTACACACAATATTTGCTTGTTTTGATACATTCACTTGAGTAGGAATTCTTCTCTGCATTACTCAAGGACAATGCCATTTCAATAATGGCCCAAGCTTAAGTACCCATAGATCCAACAAAAACCAAGAGGAACACCCAAAGGTCATCTACAGTGCGGACATTATGCAGAACCGCATCTGTGGCACAGACTGTTTTTTTCACCTGGAGCTTTTATGATGGAGGGCTATTTGGAGAGCAGCATTAGAAATTCTCCTCTGCTTCGACTCTCTGCAGCTCCTCTGACTCAGACATCACGTCTGCCTGACTCTCACGGGGCTCCCCCAGATTCAGACATTATGTAAGGAGCCCCCTCTGCGCGCGTGCGTGTGCGTGCGTGTGCGTGTGTGTGCGCATGTGTGTGTGTTTGTCTGTGAGGCTGCTCAAGCAGAATGCTAATACAGCGGAAAGGTGCAGTGAGAGATACAGGCTGAAGGCAGAAGAAAAAAAAACATTCTCCAGAGAGTAGGAGGACGAGAGTTGCGCGGGTCTGTCTGTTGCAGCGTGAAGGAGGGGAGAGAAACCATTACGTAATAGAGAAGTTGTGCAGGAGAGTTGAGCTGAGCTGAGCCGCAATGCTGTGCAGCAGAGACACTTCACTTTAGTCAGGTGATAACTTCAGTTTAAAGTACACATGAAATCAAAACTAATCATATTGGTTTTGTTAGCTCACATTGCTATTGTTGTGGTGAACAACTCATCAGTGCATGTCATTAAGAAAAATATATATAGTTTGCCCTTTTAATCTAAAATTGAAACCTGAAAATGCACTTGCTGTTTGTTTTCAGTTCAATTCCCAGATTAGGTCTGTCTGAGGTATTGGGTGTGGCTAACATACTTAGCACGCCCCTTCAACTGTCTTGACAGTTTTGACAGCGCTATGACAAACAAACAGAAATGGTGAGGAGGTTGTAGGTTGTAATAACTCTCCCCAAACCCATTTCCCAAACTTTCTGAGCAAAATGTCTGCTTTACTACATCCAATCAATTCACAGTAGAAAAAAACAAGCCACACCCACTGTTTTCTCATTTATATTCCGTTTCTCTAGGAACTGCATCACAATATGGAAAAAAAAACGCTAGCAGCTTCAGGTTCATGCAGACTTTAACACTACATCAGCAAACAGGATTCTTTTATATATGGTTTATTCTTTTAGTCTCGACTCAATCTTCAACCAAATGCACTTTTAGGTACATGGCATGCACGGATTGTTGTCGATTCCCATATTTCGTAATTGAGAGACCATCTCAGAGCCTGCCCTATTTAATAATGTTTAGCCATTGAGATTTGTTACAAACTGCTGAAATTTGATTGGCTGCTTCTGGCATTATGGGCCCTATCATACACCTGGTGGGAATTGTTATTCATGACATTTTGCATTTCTATAATGGTACTATTATTAGCAGCATCTATTATATGTGCATTTATATTTGATTTAATAAAAAAAAAGTTTAGATTTGTTCTCCTGTTGGGTTTTTAAGACGTTTGCATCACCGTACGGGGCATAAGAATAGGATGTGTGTTTGGATATAACTCATTTTTTTGACCACACTTCATTATTATTGTTCATTTATGCGTTTGCTGGAAATTAGAACTGAATTTAGAAATAGTTTTGAAACAATTCTTTGTGCTTAACAAACGAAACTGAATATACAGGCTAATGGATGTCTTCAGTGGAGTGTGTACAACACCATTTCTTTATCCACGAAAGTAAAGGAGTAAAGTAAAGAGTAAAAGTAAAGTAAAGAGAAAGTAAAGAGGCCGAATGGAGGAGAGTCATTCTTTATCCTCACGCTGCAGACGGTCTGTTTAACCGTTTTCTCACTAGTGAAGCATTCAGTTTTTCCAAGTCCACCATGTAAATAGCAAATGCACTATGGCGTGATGCAACTGACTCTTAAAGGGAATGGGAGATGAGACTCTGATTGGTTTAATGCACAATATACTCTAAACACACCCTTAAATCATTAAGAGAATAAGCACAACCCTGTTAGACCGGGCCGCAGAATGTGTTTTTCTGTCCTTAAAATAGCAAAAGTGGATTCAGACATGCCCTTAATGCTTTTGCGCCATGCGCTTTAGACTTTGCGCTTAGATCATTAAAATACAGCCCTACGTATTCGGGCATCTAAGCAATATTTGAATCATTACATTAACAATTAGTCATATGGTAGATGCTTTTGTCTAAAGCAACTTACAATTGAGGAAGCATTCAGTGATTCAACAAGAAGAGGCAATACAAAAAAGAAGTGCTAACTATACAAATGAGAATTAAGTGATGTGAAGTGAAGTTTAGGGAGAGTGTTTTCCTTTTTTTTTAGAGAGAGAGAGAGAGAAGAGTGTTTCTACAGGTGGTTTGTCAAGCCCACTCACCAATGAAGGCTACTTCATAAATGCATGTATTTTTTTAGAGATATGGAGTGATTGTAAGAAATTGTCTGGTGCAAATGTCAGTTAAAGGGTCAGAAAGATGAAAAAGTGTGTTTTATACAGGTGGTTTGTCAAGCCCACTCAACTGTTTGAGGGAAACTCAAAATTGCATGAATTTTGGGACTGTCTTGTTACTATAAGCTCCAAAAATATTGTAGAACTAAAATGGACAGAATTTGACATTACCTGGTGTGTCCTTACTTAAGAATGTTTGCTTGTCAATATATATGTATGTAGTTTAAGCATAGAGCTGGGCAAATATAATGTTAATTTTGCTAAAATGTCAAATGCCAGACAATTTCATTTGGTATTATCCTTCCAGTGCTTTGACATAACAAAATTCCTTCAAATAAGTTGCTACTCTGAGTAACAGCATAATATTTTGTTCTTAGAAATGGAAAATGTCCCATCACTGATTAAATCATGACATGCCTAGACAGAGACTGCAAACTTTTTGTGGTTGATTCCTACGAAATTTAATATACAGGTTAAAGGGATAGTTCACCTAAAAATGAAATGTACTCACTATTAAACTTGCCCTCAAGTGGTTCCAAACCATTATGAGTTTCTTTATTCTGTTGAACGCTAATGAAGATATTTGGAGGAATCCTTCTTTTGTATTCAACAGAAGAAAGTCAAACTTAACTTTTTTTTGCCCCAAACAAAGGGTAAACCTATTGTTTGTTGTTTGTCATTGCGATCTCTGAGTCATTTTGACCTATTTGGTTCCTGTTTGAAGTTTGAACTGAGGTTAATTTGATAAAACGCATGATGGCAGAAAAATTGATTCACTGATATCTCGAAAAGCTTCAACATAAAAACAAAGTCAAAAGCATAGACAAATGGCTACTTTTGCTGAATATCCGAAAAACATCCAGTAGATATTTAAAAAATAATAATAAAATAAAAACAGAAAAAAAGTATAGATTTCATGCGTTTAAGTTTGTATTTCCTCATGTAAGACTGCATTAAATAAAAACCTACCTCATTTTTTGTGGTTATACTGTCGGTACGATCTTTGAAATCAGGATTCACCTGAAACACAAACAGAAGTGTTAATGTAGGCCCTACAGCATAAACACACACACACACACACACTGACTGACAGACACACACAGACGGGTTCTTTCAGCATTTGTTTACAAGACAATAACCCCTCTGTCTGTCCTGTGCACAGTAAATAACCGTGACTGATTCTGCACCACTGTGACAATAACATTGAAAACACTGCCACCTGCAGCCCATCTTCCAGAAAATATCAAATATAAAAGCTTTTATTCATATAAATTTATTCAGATGCTAATCTTTCACAGTTTAAGAGAATGAGTTCTCAATTACATGTAAACTAAAGGACCAGTCAGACTAGTCGAATAAAGTCTCTTATGCTAATACAATATGAAGATACGTTATATATATAATCATTTGGGAGACACTTTTTGCTAAAGTGACTTGCATATGAGGACAACAGAAGCAATCAAAGTAATATGACTATGCCCAGTTAGTCTAATGCAGTATATATACACACATTTCATACATAATACATTCCAATATGCTTATCTGGTGTTAATAAATTGTATTATTATTATTTTTAATGTTGAGTATTTTTGTGGAAACCGCACTTTGCTCAGGTTTATTTATTGAAGAGAAATCTCAAAAAACACAGCATTAATTTGAAATACAAATATTTAGTAAAACTATAAATGTCTATACTGCATCTTCCGATACAACTTTGCAAAATGCAACTAATAATTTATTTAAAAATATACAGTTGAAGTCAGAATTATTAGCCCCCTTTACATTTTTTTTTCTCTTTTAAATATTTCCCAAATGATGTTAAACAAAGCAAGGACATTTTCACAGTATGTCTGATAATATTTTTTCTTCTGGGGAAATTTTGTTTTTATTTTGGCTAGAATAAAAGCAGTTTTAAATTTTTTAAAACCCATTTTAGGGACAAAATTATTAGCCCCTTTAAGCTATATTTTTTTGATAGTCTACAGAACAAACCATTGTTATACAATAACTTGCCTAATTACCCTAACTTGCCTAGTAAACTTAATTAACCTAGTCAAGTCTTTAAATATCATTTTATAATGCGGCTAATAATTCATGGCGGCTACTAATCCTGACTTCAACTGTATATTTTGCTGACATTTTTCTCAGATATTTCACGAAAACAGAAAAAATAGAACTAAATGAGGTCTACTGTTGATGCACAATAAATGCACAAAGCTTCAAAAATGAATCATCATATTATAAAGTAGCTCAGACTGATGAGAATTTGATGAGAAATTTAAATTTTGAGTTGATAAGACCTCCTTAAAGGGATGGTTTAGTTTATCCAAAAACTCTTAAGTTATGTCATCAATTATTCACCCTTCACTTAAAGAAAAAAACAGTTTGAGTTTCTTCCATCTGTTGAACACTAAAGAAGATATTCTGAAGAATGTTGGAAACCAGCAGCCATTGATGTCTACTGTATAGTATTTCTTTTCCTACTACGGCAGTCAATGGCTACATTCTTCAAAATATCTTCTTTTGTGTTTTAACATAAAAAAAAGAATCTCAAATCAGGTGAAAGGTGAGTAAACGGTGAACACATTTTCAGTTTTGGGTGACACATCTATTTAATATTTCTGCTGCCCACAATTAACAATAGACGTATTCGAGAAAACTCATTCCGACATTCTTCTGATATCAGCTTTTAGATAGAGTGTTCCTGGTTTCAGGGTCAGTGGAGTACAAACTTTAAAAAGTCACCCTACTGAGTGAGTTTTACCGCTCTAGGAAATGTTTCATATGTGGTACGCAAATAAAAATAAACCACAGGCCTTTACACCAACCACACCATGGCGAATCATATACAGTGTTAACAGCTCTTTAACCATGACTCAATCATGCAAATAAGGGAGAGGAGACAGCCAGGATGAGTTTTGGTGAAAAAACAAACACTGAGAGCCTGAATGTGTAACTTCAATTAAATTAAATTCCAGTGTATTTGTATTTCACTTTTCACAATAATTATTGTTTTAAAGCAGCTTTACAAAAGGTGCACGTTATTGCATTACAATCAAAATCAGAAAAGTTATTAGTTACCATAACTTTATTAGTTGCTATTTACTTTAGCTAATTAACTAGTAACTAATAGCTTTTAATAGTTAAAAGTATTATATATAAGCATAGTTAACATGCAGTTATATAGTATATAGGTGATATCATTGTGTACATGTTGAATGAAGTGTATTTGTGTATTAAGTGTTTTTGAATTAAGCATTACCTCTGCTGCAAGGTAGTGTCCTGTGGCGAGGTGTTTAAACCGAAACAGGCTGTTCCACTGGCCAGCGCCTCCTCGACACGGGTCATAGTGGACAACCTAAAGCGCACAGGAGACAGATCAGATATTTTCTTTCATTCTAGACTGCAGGACACTCACAATAGTTTAGGTAGTTGAGGTAAGTAGATTTTTAAAAATGTAAATCATTTAATTATGCCAATTCAAAAAATAATAATAAAGGCATACAATGCATGTACTGTACATACAGTGCTGAGCATTAAATTAAAATTTATATTGGATGCTTTACAATATTTAATTTTTGCATATGCATTAGATTAGTCAGTACTGAAGCCAAATCTGGCTTCAAACTTTATTTATTTACATACACACATTTATTTATTTATTTATTTATTTATTTATTTATTTATTTATTTATTTATTTATTTATTTATTTATTTATTTATTTATTTATTTATTTATTTATATAAATAAGCATTTATTTATTTATATCTGTATCTGGCTTCAAATTTTATTTGTTTATTTATTTATTTTAAAATAAGCATTTATTTATTTATATTTGTATCTAGCTTCAAATTTGATTTATTTAAAAATTCATTTATTTATTTAGATTTGTATCTGGCTTCAAACTTTATTTATTTAGATATAATTATTTATTTAAATAAGCATTTATTTATTTATATTTGTATCTGGCTTCAAACTTTATTTATTTACATGCACTCATACATTTATGTATTTTGTTTTTTAAATAAATAAGCATCTATTTATATTTGTATGTGGCTTCAAATTTTATTTATTTATTTATTTATTTATTTAAATAAGCCTTTGTTTATTTATATTTGTATCTGGTTTCAAACTTTACTTAAATACACGCATACATTTATTTATGTGTTTATTTAAATAAATAAGCATTTATTTATTTATTTTTGTATACATTATACATCTGTGCTATAGTTATTAAATGTCTTATTTAAATTTAAAATTTTATAAGTAGTATTGATCGAAGCAAAGATTTCATTAGGATCATGTGACATAAAAACTGTACAAAAGGTTTAAAAAAATCCCATTTAAATAATTTACAATTTTAAAAAGAAGAAATATTTAAAGAGAAAATGTAAATCATAATACAAAATTAGCTTTATTTGTAAGGTATTTATGATTTATGAGGACAAAATAATTCTTAGTGACCCTAAATCTTTAAATCGTAATGTATAGTATAAACCACATAAATGGATGAATTTAGATCAGATAATAACAAACAATTTTCTTCAACTGTTATCATCACAGAGCTGTACCTCTACTTCCCAGAGTGCTTTTGAACTGGTAGCAGAGGTTGCGGACTGGCGGAGGGTGGTGCGCAAGAACACATACTGCTGCTTCTTGTACTCGTCACAAGTGAGAAACTTTTCTTGCTCGGCGTGAAACAATCTCACCACATCCCCCTGAGTCAGTTAAAGAGAAATGACAAAACACAGTCAAATATAAAACAAACACAAACCAACAACACATTAGTACACACATGCAGGAGACTCACCCCTTTTAAAACATCATCTCTGTATTCACTGAACTTCATAAAGAGCGTCACCTTCCAGCTAGTATTGCAGTTAAGAGCATTTACCTGTATAAAACACACATCTGAATTGAATTTACAGTACATTTCATCACTTTTCCAGTTATATGTGGTTTCTTTATTTAATTCATTCATGTTCTTATTTTTTCCTCACATTATTTTAGTATTATTGAGATACTTCTGTAATTGTATTTATTTATTCATTTTTTTAATATTATGGTTACAGACCATTTCAATGTGGTCATGTCATTGGCCCATAAGCATTTCCTGCCTGTTATCGAACTATTTCATAACTGTAACCAGAGGCAATTCAATCACAACTTAATGTTAAAACAGGTATAATAACATTATTTATCAATACCAATATCAATATCAACTTTTTGGATTCTTGGAAGCTACAGAAATTAAAAATGCAAAACAGGAAATACGTTGGGACCATTGTTTTTGTTTACATCCCCCAAAATTGTGTATATTATTTTATTATTTATGTTATTTTAATTGCTTAGTTAACAGGGACATGGCACATTAATAAAAAAATTTCTATAAATGTACCAAAGTCTATCTTTCATCCTAAATATAATGTAATTAAAATACATGTTAAAACAATTTTACAATTATATATCATAATCCAGGGTGATGCGGTGACGCAGTGGGTAGCACGTTCGCCTCACAGCAAGAAGGTCGCTGGTTCGAGCCTCGGCTGGCTCAGTTGGCATTTCTGTGTGGAGTTTGAATGTTCTCCCGGTGTTCGTATGGGTTTCCTCCGGGTGCTCCGGTTTCCCCCACAGTCCAAAGACATGCAGTACAGGTGAATTGGGTATGCTAAAATTGACCATAGTGTATGAGTGTGAATGAGTGTATGTGTGTTTCCCAGTGATGGGTTGTGGCTGGAAGGGCACCAAGATTAATAAAGGGACTAAGCCGAAAAGAAAATGAAGGAATGAATGAATATCATAATTAATAAAAAAAATAATTATAATAATAATTTCATTTAATAGTTATTATAACTTAAGAAGAAGCTTTTTAATCATGCAGGTCTCAAAAATCCTTTTATAAGAGGAACGAAGTGATCATTCACTAACATCACTTTAGAGCTACTATCTGACTGATTCTCTAGAGTACAGTGTAAAGTGATGACAAAACAGGTGGTTTTGCTGACATTTTAAGATTATAAGGCTGAACGGCATGAAATGCCATCAGTCTACAAAGATTTCCCAGTATTTCTCCGAAGCAAAGCAAACACTGCCAGATTGCTGTGGTATAAATACAGCACTACAAAATACAATGGAGAGAGATCGACTTAGAATGTCACTTAGTCTTTTTTTATAATGATTCGATCAGCTGTAGTTAAAAATACGAAAAGAAAACGCAGAGTTTTTCTCCCTCTATGGACTTATTATGCGGTATCTGCCAATGAGCTGAATCTCTGAAATTATGAATATTTAAAATAGGCAGCATTCTTAAACTGCATAGTTGCAATCTAAACAACTACATTCTCGACTAAAAAAGCCTCAGAAGTACATCATGTTGTCCAACAGCAGCAATATTTGTCAAACTGTAGTGACTTTATTCCACCTCTGCTTGTAACTGTAATGTGGGCAGAGTAATACACAAGGATACAGGCTGTATGAGTGCTGTTATTGCAGAATATCACACAGCTATTACCAATCAGATTCGAGAACCAGACAGAACTGTTGTATGAATATACTGTATACAGCAGTTCTGTCTGGTTCTCGAATCTGATTGGCTGATAGCCTCTGCCCACATTACAGTTCTCTAAATCATCTTGAAATGTGAGCAAAATCACCTGTTTTGTCATCACTTTAGACATTATGCTACAGAATTATTCAAACACTAGCTCTAAAGTGACATTGGTGAATTAGTAATGGTTTCTGCTGTTCTGACGTCAGCTGCAGATGTGAATGAATGGCGTAGTTCCTCATACAAAGGATTTTGACACTCTCAGTGTTTGATTTTCTTTTATACATACACGATTATGCTGTTGAACTGTTGTATAAACACAATATCACACTCATAGCAGTGCAATATGGCTGTATATTGGCACTGGTGGGACACTAAGGCACAATGCACGTCGCCCACCAGTGTCGATATACAGCCATATCGCACTGCTACCACTGTGATATTGCTCTTATATATATAATATATATAGTAACAAAAAATAAAAATCAACATGGGACTTAAACTAAATTTCTCTGGATTCACTGGTTTTATTAGATATTGGTTGTAGTAAATGTTAGTATTTCTTTTATATATAAAGGTCTGATTAAATGTATACAACATTTAAAATAAAAATACTGTCAAAAAATATAAAATATTGTCATTTACATATTTCTAGTTTTATTTTGCTGGGATTAAAAATAACACTCGTTCATTTTACAGTATGTAAAAAATCAAGGTTACTAATATTGCTTTCTTGTCTATTTTGAAGTTTGACAGAGCTGCTTTCTGACCTCTTTGCAGCCTCTGTTGTCCAGGAGTTCAATGTTGCTGGCGTGGAGTGGCTGTCCTGCATTTACAGGCATGAGAACCACTTTATCTCCAACCACTACCTACACACACACACACAACAAAAACACCATCAACTGCTCTGTCGTTGAGGCCTTTCGACAGTAAAGGAAATAATGACATCACATCCTGTGCCATGCATAGTTTGAAAAGTGGTATTTTACAGACATTCTAAGTGACCTTGTGAAAGCTAAACTGAAATAATGGGTCTTTTAGTCCATGTCTAGTAGCATGCTGCTAGTATATTGCTAAACGCTGACAAAATTTAAAGTCTCTCTATAAGCAAAAATACTGATAACTCATTCTGCATGCAAAAGTCATATATGGGTGAAAGATGAGAATTTAAGCGTTTACGTCAAATTACATACAAGAGATTTTGTGTACATAGAAAGCATATTTGTGCTTTTATGCTTTATTTAAATCTTATGAAAGTAAATTTTGAAATATGGGTAAAATAATGCTCCACATAAACATACATTTATGTAACCAATAAATAAACTTAAAGGCATGGTTCACACAAAAATGAACATTTCCTCACTATTTACACACTGTCAAGCAGTTTCAGACCTTTATGAGTTTCTTTCTTTTATTGAACACAAAAAAATATTTTTTAAACTTGTGAGCATTGATTCCACAAACACTATGGAAGTCAATTGTTACTGGTTTTCAGCATTTTTCTAAGTAACTTCCTTTGTGTTCAGCAGAAGAAACAAACAGGGGTGCATTTCTGAAAACCATCACTAGCCAACTAAGGTCGCAAGTTCCGTCGTTACAAACATAGTTTGTTGATTTGGGGTTTCCCAAATCCATCGTTCCAATGAACATTCGCAAACTGCGTCACAAACTTGTACACTTGCAACTTCACCACTAGAGCTGTAGTTAGAAACATAGTTCCTGGCTGTGTTCTATTCCCAGTTATCCCCCCTATGCCCTATTCGTTTAGAGCATTCTAACATTTAAACTTGGAATTATTTAAAAAAAATTAAAAAGCATTAAAGTCATCACTCTTAGGTGTAATTTGCTTTCAAAGTATTTTTAAAGTTCAGTTTCAGCGATCTTCATGTCTACAATTGCACTCTCTTTGCGGTGCACTTTGAAAACATTGATGTCATTTTGAACACAGCCGTGGCTCATGATGAAAGCTATAGGTGACCTACTATTTAAAAGTGGAGTTTATGTTACGTCTCTAAAGCTTGTGAAAAAACATAGCATACGTTAATCGTAAAACAATTTATAGTAGGTTATTTATTAAGTATCTGTACTGTTTATGACATGGGCCGGTTGGTTAGAACATTTCTGCAGTTGTCAAATTGTAAAAGTAGACTTTTCAAAAAATAAAAAACAACAAACAATATCTTACTTAATAATAATAATAATAATAATAATAATCATTATCATCATCATCATCATTAATAATATTATTAAAGTAGGATTTTCTTCATTTCTTAATAAATTCTAAATATTAAATTTCATTTCTCAATAAATAGCCTCATTATTTATTTATTTATTTATATGATTTATATATGATATTAGAATATTTGTTTAGCTTTTGTAAGTGATTTTATGTTTTATAATAGAATATGTAATGTTCTCAATAATATTTGTAAAGGAAAAACAGGCTCTATATGTCCCATTTACATATAAAGTTGAAGTCAGAATTATTAGCCCCCCTGTTTATTTTTTCCCCAATTTTCCCTATTTCTAAACATAATAGTTTTAATAACTCATTTCTAATAACTGATTTATTTTATCTTTGCCATGATGACAGTAAATACTATTTGACTAGATATTTTTCAAGACACTTTTAAGACACTATACAGCTTAAAGTGACATTTAAAGGCTTAACTAGGTTAATTAGTATAACTAGACAGGTTAGGGTAATTAGGCAAGTTATTGTATAATTATGGTTTGTTCTGTAGACTATCGAAAAAAAATATATAGCTTAAAGGGGCTAATAATATTGACCTTAAAAAGGTTTTTTAAAAATGTAACTGCTTTTATCTTAGCCGAAATAAAAGAAATAATACTTTCTCCAGAAGAAAAAATATTATCAGACATCCTGTGAAAATTTCCTTGCTCTGTTAAACATCATTTGGAAAATATTTTTAAAAAGTAAAGAAAATTCAAAGGGTTGTTAATAATTCTGACTTAATTAATATGAAAAACGAGTGCATGTTTTTACCAAAATAATATTGGATTAATTTTTTTTTAATGCGTGTGTGTGTAAAACAATATAATTTGCACAAAGAAAATATGGGGTTCTTCTCTAAAGAAGTCGTTACCACCCCGTTTAGAGCATCATTATGGCCATTTTACGTTATAACTAACGTGGTTCAAACGATGGATCTGCGGCAGAGAAACTACGGGTTTGGGAAACACTCGTCACTACCTCGTTCTTTTCCCAAACGATGCATCGTACTTGTAAATATACATTTATACACACATTATACTACTATACTATAAGGGCTGCACAATATATCGTTTCAGCATCGATATTGCAATGTATAAATAAGCAATAGTCACATCGCAGGGTGTGCAATGTGGAGTGAGGACAACATTTTAGAACAGATGAGAATTTTGTAATTTTTAGTTTAACCATATATAAAGTAAAAGTGTATCAATTGCTTGTGTTTTTAAGGTCTGCTTAAACATTTTAAGCAAGTTTTATATATATATTCTGATTTATAAATATATATATATATATATATATTTATTATGTAGTTTAAAGTATTAAAAACGTCTTGGGTAAAACCTAGAGAATAGGATAGCGGTAAAGTATCAAGTTTAGACTATGACACTTGAATAAAGTCTTTTTAACAGGTCATCAAATGATACAACAACAACAACAATAATAATAATAAATAATATTAATAATAATAATAATAATAATAATAATATTAATAAAATACTTTTTTTATAAAGTGTCTTTAAAATCTCAAAGCACTGAAAACGTGCAGACAATACATAAAAAAATACCAGACGTAAAAATAAATAAATAAATAAAATTATATATACTTCAAAATTATCATAATTCTGAACTTCCCAGAGAATTGCAAAGGACTGTAATAATGGTCTATATACGTATGGCTGACATATATGTATAAACTATTGTTAGATTACATTTTATTCATCAGCATATCAAGCTAAATATGTATGACAATCATTGTTTTCTCTCAGAAATAAAAAGGAAAAGGACACATTCCAATGTACAGCTACATAATAAAAATATATTGATTTATTATATGTATTCTTGAAAACCCTTTTTGTCTTTGTCCCATGTTCCGTACAAACCTTTGTCTAATAAAATGTTTAAAATAAAGAAATTCCCAAAAACTGATGTGTGAAGTCAGATTTAACAAGCGGAATAAAATATTACAATCTTCTGTTATGAAACTGCACTTGTCAAGCCATTTCATAGAGTCTTTAAACAGCTTCTTAGAGGTAAAATGATTATTTACAGTTTAGAATTATTATTCAACAGATTACAGAACTAGTACACACACAAAAAAAACTGTTGCATGCTGAGGTAGTGTAAAAGCACAGAAAAGAAAAGTGTTGTTTAGTGCTTAGATCTCAAAACATCACTTCATGTGAATCTGTTTCCAAGCTATCCTTAATTATTATGTTCTAATTTGAATACGTTTGCATAGTAGATAAAGTATGATTTAATAAGAAAAAAAACATTCTCTTGCTTGAAAGTTATGTAAATGTTTTGTTTTGAAACAGGCTGTTCTGTACATGCATGCAAGCGTGCCTCATAATTCTGTGTGTACACACATATATTCACACACACATGCTCCAAACTGATTATATACCTTTATGAGTCAGTTGCTGAGATGAAAACAAGAGGAAAGACCAGATGAGTTAACACAATAAGATGTTAATTTCATAATTAGAGGTGATTAGCTTTATATATATACAGTTGAAGTCAGAATTATTAGCCCCCCTTAGATTTTTTTTGTTCTTTTTAAAATATTTCCTAAATGATGTTTAACAAAGCAAGGTAATTTTCACAGGATGTCTGATAATATTTATTTTTTTCTTCTGGAGAAAGTCTTATTTATTTTATTTCAGCTAGAAGAAAAGCAGTTTTTAATTTTTTTTAAACCCATTTTAAGGTCAATATTATTAGCCCCTTCAAGCTATATATATTTTTTCGATAGTCTACAGAACAAACCATTGTTATACAAAAACTTGCCTAATTACCCTAACCTGCCTAGTTAACCTAATTAACCTAGTTAAGCCTTTAAATGTCACTTTAAGCTGTATAGAAGTGTCTTGAAAAATATCTAGTAAAATATTATGTACTGTCATTATGGCAAATATAAAATAAATCCGTTATTAGAAAGGAGTTATTAAAACTATTATGTTTAGAAATGTGTTGAAAAAATCTTCTCTCCGTTAAACAGAAATTGGGGGAAAAATAAACAGGGGGGCTAATAATTCTGACTTCAACTGTATATGAAAAATGAGCTATAAACCACTGCAGGGCACAATTTCATCAATGTACACTGTAAAAGACATCTGATTAATTAACAGTCTCCATATTTTGTGATTGACAGGTTTATTTATGGTGGTGAATTGCATTATGGGATCTTGATTTCAGCTATGTCGACTTTCGATGTTGAAAATTCAACTCTACAGTTTAACAAGGTAACTTTTATTGACATTTTAATAGTTTGAAATATTAGAAATGTATAAGAAATAATATTTAGAGAAAAAACATCAGTTAAATACCAGAAAATGTACCAGCAGTTTATTACAAGGTTTTGTGCCGTAATATTTAACACTAACCTAGACAATACATCACTTTAAACTATTAAAAATGTTAATATAGTGGTTGGAAGAAAGATCAAGGTCCCATAATCTAACTCAAAAGCATAAATAAATGGGAAAAATACCTCAAAATACAGAAAACTTTACAGTGTATGTTTCTGGAGATGCTTACATTGTCTCCTTCACTGCGCAGCTTCCAGAAAGGTTGGATGTAGAACCAGGAGCCCTCGTTTCCCGAAGGGTCTAGAGACACACGCATGGCGTTCTTTTCTAGCAGCGCCGGGAGACGCTTGTTCACCGTCAGGTACTTATTACTCTTAATATGGAGAAGCTGCAAATGCAAGGAAAGTGTTGAAAAAGATACTCTATTGAACCACAAACACTACAGTTCAATGTTTAAAAAAAAGACAGCAAGAGTATATTAAATTGACCAACAGAGACAGTAAACTTATTATGTTACAATAAATTATATTTAAATATACTTTCAAGTCCTGAAAAAAGTTTCACAGGTTTCACAACAATGTTAACATTAAAAGAGCACCAAATCAGAATGTCTACATATACAACGGGGGAAATAAGTTGTGAGCTGTTGACGTGGAATAGAACCAGATTTTGGTAAAAACCCAAACAATACCAACATAAAAATAAAACGAAACAAAAAACAAATCTGAAAAATTAGTTATGTATAATTTAAAATAAAATGACACAATGTGAAATTACTGAACTTCTGAAATGTATTTAATACTTTAAGACTTTTTTGGTGATGGCAGCTTAAAGACGCCTCTCATATGGAGAATGAAGTCACATGAATTGCGCTTGAGTGCTTTATTCACAGACTTCAAGAGAGTGTAAAAATCTTGATGGTTCTGTCAGTCTCGTATTTCAAATTTGATCTTTATTTAGTATTTTCTATTGGAATCAAGTCAGGGGATTGGCTGGGCCATTCCACAGCTTGATTTTCTTTCTCTGAATCCATTGTAGAGTTTTCTTCCCTGTGTTTTGCTGAAATATCCACCCTGGTTTCATCTTCATCATCCTGCTAATGTAGATGTTGGACTGAAGCAGCTAATATTAATTTACAATGAGAAAGGGCAGAGGGTTACTGAATAACTACTGAGAGATTTCAGCTGCTGTCTGGCATTTAGCTGCCTTTCTACAGCTCCTTTCTTCATGTGCTCAATACTTTGAGCAATTTTTTTAATAAAAAATTAAAATCGGTATACTGTTATACGTAGGGCTGGGCGATATGGCAAAAAAAAAAATCTCGATTTTTTTCATAAAGTTTGACCGATTCACGATTTCGATTTCGATTTTTTATTTTTATTTTTTATTATTATTTTTTTTTACTGTGTAACTACCTTACCAGCTTACCTTGTTCATTTAAATTTAAATAAATGCTGAAACTAGTTTTTTTCATGCTCACTTGTAAAAGAAAAGCAATAGTGTGACTAAACGCGGTTATGGCACTCTCTCATATAGGGATGCTAAACATAGCTACAATAGAAGTCACAGCAGGTCATATGTTGTGCAGCTTTGGGCAAATTTTATTTGGAGAGAAAATGACCAAAATGTAACGTGAAGATTAAGAAGAATTGGAGGGGAAATAAATATTTCAAATCTCTGTACATAACAGAAAAATAAACAATGATAATGCAACAATAGTTTATCTGTATTAGTGGCAAGGCAGAAATATATATTTAGACAGGCCTTGTCAAAGTGAGCGGGCACTTTCACTAATAAAAAATATAGCACTTAAATTATTTCATAACAATCAATAAAATAACAGCGGTTTTATATCAAAAAATGGTAATGATATAAAATATACTACATTTTGATGGTAAAATATAACCATTTAAACGATTTTGTATTTAAATATTAAATAACGAATGCATCAAGTTAAATATAAAAAAACGAATGAAACAACACATAGCATATCAGGATATAAAGGACTATATTTAGCAGAATGCTGCTCATTTATCTTTGTAATTTTATAGTTTTATTTTTGTTATTTTAATTATTTTTTGTCTTCATAAATAACTAACGAGCTATAGACAAATATCTGCTTGACGTTTTAGAAAATATTTGTGCGTAGCTCCACCACCCAGTATATATTAAAGATCACCGTGAAAAAAAAACCCCACAGAAACCTGTTACATATCTATATACATTTAAAGGTCTATCTTATATTTAACTGAATCGTATAATGGCCTATAGCTGAAATGTTGGAAATTGCTTTATTTTTTATAAAACATTTGTCGATACGTATTGATATTTTTTGGAGTAAAAACTGCCGACATTTAAGAATCCATATTTATTTTATTCCTTCATTCATTTTACTTGTTTATTGGTGCATATATGGGTTATGATTTAATTTATACAGTACCTTGACAGCTACTGTGCCACTCCGTAATTCAAGCAAAAGTCCAAATTAAAGAAAGATTTGACTTTCTGCGGTGACCGACATTTACAACACGCCATAACCGACCTTCAAGTGGTGCGCGGGTCCCCGTCTCGCAGCTCGCGTGGGAGACACAGACGGCTGCGGGACGCGAACAACAGCACGACGCGCATGGAAACATTCGCGAAGCTGGCTGTCTGACTGCGGGGCGCTTGTTGCTCTAACGGGAAAATGTCCCGGTGTTCCCAAAGGCCGGTCCGCCCTGGCGCGCCTCCGCTACCAGCTGTGGCAGCACATCAACAGAGCCGCGACGTCAACACACAGAATCAGCACAATTCAGCACGGTTTTCTAACAGTTTAGAACGGTTTGGCACAATAGTGGAAAAGCGGCTTTAATATTTTTATTAAAAAACCGCGATTCCTCGATTTTGTAAAAAATAAAATCGTCTTAAAACGTAAATTCGAATTAATCGAAAAAATCGGAAAAACCGCCCAGCCCTAGTTATACGGTACACTGTATACTAATTAAACACAAAATTCTGCACCTACGAACTGTGAAATTAAGTCTTTTTCAAATATTTCCAAAGTGATGTTTAACAGAGAAATGATATAATAGAGATTTTTTTTCTTTTAGAGAAAGTTTAATTTCTTTTAGCTTGGCTGAATTAAATAAATACATAAATCAATTAATTAATTATTTGACTAATTAATAAATAAATAAATAAATAAATTAATTATTAAATTATGTGTTAAGTTATTTATTTATTATTTACAGGGTATGTGCAGGAATCCTAAAGGTAATATCAAACCTTTAACTTAATAAACTGTTGTTAATAAACAGTTAAATAAATCAATGGAGCACAACCATGCAACAGAACTCAGATAAGCTCGGAAGAAACAAAGCTTGAAAGAATAAATTATGCGGTTGTTTTCAGCGAAAGGTTCAGTTTAAACTCGTCTTTCTCCAACAAGGAGTACACAAACTTAAATTTTCCCATTTTGCGTCACATCACTGTCGCAAATTACGTGATATCACCAAATTACACGCCCCGGCCTGAACCAAATGCGTAAATAAATATAAATAAATATATTTTTGCTTTTTTGGAGTCAAGCACTTGGGACAACACTTGATCAAAAATTAAGACCTTGTAAAAACGTGATTAAGACTTTTTAATACCTTTTAAGTCGCCTTAACTTTCTCATAATTGGTTAATCAACTTTTAATACTTTAAGACCATACGGACACCCTGATTTAAGTCAAATGAAAAATCCACTAAGGTCAATGTTAGTCCTCTTAACAAATATTTTATATTATTTATTTATTTTTACAATTAACTACAGAACAACCAAACTTAAACTTCAGCTTAGGGTGCCTTTAAATCTGAAAGGTTTGCTAAAATACCTTAAACCATGGCTTTTGTTGAAATAGACCCTTAGTTAAATGTAACCAATCAAAAAGGGTTTTGGATCTGTAAATCACCCATGATGTCAACCGCCTCTTTGGCCCTTGAGCGCTGCACTAGTAGCCTTGGCAACAGTGTGAAAACAAACAAAGCATTCTAGATGTTCGGCCAAAAGCGTAAAAAACAAACAAACAGTTGTTGATAAGAAGCGGGAAGCTTGACTGTACCTGTATAACCCGACTGTATTTGACAACCTCACCCAGCAGTTTCTTGTTCTCAGAATCATTTTGTTTCTGCTCCAATTCTGCTGCATGCTGTAAAATGTAGTGCAAAGGACAGTCAACTATAAATAGCAAATGGAAAAAGCAGAGATTATGAAGAAGCATATCTAAGATGTCATAATTTGCTCTCTGTGGGCTGGGTTATGAGCGGTACCTGTAATTTCTTGAAGAGATCGGCCTGTGTGTTGTTCCCATGCTTGCCCTGTTTGGCCTTCCAGAACTGTCTCTGTGCAGAGTACCGATTCATAGGACACACCTTGAAGAGACAATCTAGAAAACAGAGAGAAAAACTAAATCTAGCTGCTAAACTTACCTACTCAAATGATAATAAAACAAAAAAAGGTTTCTGCTAGAAGCTAATATTATTAGCCTTCCTGTGAATTTTTTTTCTTTTTCAAATATTTCCCAAATGGTTTAACAGAGCAAGGAATTTTTCACAGTATTTCCTATAATATTTTTTCTTCTGGAGAAAGTCTTATTTGTTTTATTTCAGCTAGATTAAAAGCAGTTTTTAAAATTTATAAACCGATTTTAAGGTCAATATTATTAGTCTCTTTAAGGAATATTGTTTTATCTGATTGGCTAACAAACCATTGTAATACATTGGCTTGCCTAATTACCTTGACTTGCCTATTTTACCCAGTTAAGCCTTTGAATGTCACTTTAAGCTGGATACTAGTATCTTGAAAAATATCTCGTAAAATATTATGTACTGTCATATAGGCATGGGACGATAACCATTTTCAGGGTATACCGCGGTTTGGAAAAGTCAAGGTTTTAAAACCACCAAAATTTTCTGTTATTTTTTGTTCCTTTTTTTAGGACAACAGTATCTCCAGCAGAAAGGTTATCCAAAAATGCCATTTTAAGTTGTAAAGAAATCAGTGTTTTTGAAACTAAATGAAGAAAGCAGAAGTCAATAATTCATTTGAATTATTTAGCCTGACATGTTTACTGCTCCAAGATAAATATATTGTGTTCAAAAGGTGTTTTTTTAAACAGACATTTAAAAAGAATATATTTATAGCAGTAATCACAATACCGTGAAACTGTGATATTTTTATCCAAGGTTATCATACCGTCAGAATCATAATAATTCTGACTTCAACTGTATACCTATTTGGCTTAAAGGGCACCTACTTTACCCCCTTTTCCAGATTTAATATAAGTCTTTTGTATCTCCAGAATGTGTCTGTAAAGTTTCAGCTCAAAACACCCATCAGATTTTTTATTATACCTTTTAGAAGTTTGTAATTTTTTCTGAGAATCTTGTTGCTGTTTTTGTGGACTGTGCCCTTAATGCAAGTCCTCCCCGCCCACCATTCCAATGTGCCTGTCAGTGTGCCTCAATCTCTGCACTCGGCTGCATCAGACAACAGACAGACATGAAGGAAGCAGATCTCACGTAACGTTTGTGAGAAATATTACAGTAAGAACCAATGATTATTTGATGTATTTGTTGTAGAGTTGCAACGATGAGTCACACACAATGTCGTTACAAAGTTCAGGCGCGCACACACACAGACAGACAGCGTGCGCGTTTAGCTTTGCACTGTTTTTGCATGGCAAATGTGACAGGATACACATTAATATCCACTGCTGTATGGATATCTGTTATGTTAATGTACAAAATAAACCTGATTTAACGTCCACAAACCGGGATTGAAGCATCTTCTTTTATAATTGTCCTGACATGCGGCTGTGGTGATAAAGTAAAGCTGAAGTAAACCACTGTAATTCATTACAAACATGAACTGTTTTAAAAACGTATTAAATTTGTAAAACTCTTTCTTGCTCACATTTGATGATGATTGATGATCTTAGGGAATTGAACAGATCTTTTAGTCCCGGTTGCTTTGAGCACGCCCTGTCTTGTGGATATGATTATACACGTTACTACGGACATGATAATACGCAGCTGTCGAACAATTCAGTGGGCAGGGAAAAAAATCACACTCCTACGTCAAGTTGCGGTCAGCCTCAAAATGGGATGGATTTGGATGCTATTTGGAAAAAAAAAAGGAAAAAAAAAAGAACCTTTTTGTCTTTATATTCCCCTAATATGACTGTGCACACACTATACCTACACACAATTCTGTCCAAACAGCTTTAAAAAAATGATTTTTATTATAGGTGCCCTTTAAACCATGTAGGGATGCAACGATTAACTGATTTCCCTATTAACTGTGCTTTAATTCATCATGGTTAATTAATTCATAAAGGCTTCTCGACACCATGTTTCTGCATGAAACAAAACTGCTGTAACTAAAAGTTATGCCATCTGTGCGCTAGTTTAAAGTTCTTATACACAATACGCAAGCAAACTGGATTAAAGGCTGAAGTTAACTATGGCTGAGAGTATTAACTAAGGGTCGTTTGCATTTTCTGTCTTTTGCGCACGCATTTCCAATTATTTCCAATGGAGGCGAGTGGCTTGCACATGCATATTGGCAGCGACACGCAAGCGGTGCGTGACATGCTTTTCAGGCGCGCCTAGTTGAAAGAATGCCGCGAGCGCACCGCACGTCACGTTACAAAAAGGTTTAGCAGTCTTTCACTTAGTAATGTGCGATATAAACGATATGCGATATAAACGATACAAAATTGGCCTACGATAGAGATTCTAATTCTATTGCACTATCGCGATAATGCATGTTTGATGACGCAATCTACCCGCGAAATTAAGAGCAACGAGCTGCAGCCGGCTGCAACGCATCATCTTGAATAAACAACAGTGCGACCATTTCGCTCGCATTTGCGACAAAAAATAATAGGCTCGAT
The DNA here is from genome assembly GCA_903798195.1 of Danio kyathit. Lineage (NCBI taxonomy): Eukaryota > Metazoa > Chordata > Actinopteri > Cypriniformes > Danionidae > Danio > Danio kyathit. The sequence goes on along the minus strand of LR812536.1, from coordinate 22,921,846 downwards.
TGATAACTTAATTCAGTCGGCCACTGTAAAACAACATGCTCTTCACACTAACTTATGGTGTATTACGTTGGAAATCTATTGTGACTGTAGCACATGCTGACGCTCTCAACAACAGCATTAAGCAACGCATGGCACCGAATGGCGACGTGTCGCACAACTTGCGAGACTCATGCATGGCATATCGTGGCTTGTCACACAGATTCCCACACAGCGCTTTCCACACAGATTTTACCTGGGCGGCCGATATATTATTGGGGCGGCCCGGTTCTGTGTTCGCGAGAAACTGAGAACACTCTGCCACAGACTCACATGCTCTGCATGCAGACCCACAGAGACGCGCTGGATACAGAAGAGCGCGAAGACTAAATAGACTGACCCAGCCCATTATTTGGGGTGACAATACATTTTCCCCGGACATGTCCGAGAATCTGCTTTCGCTTTCGATATTAATTGTATTCATTTTTGCATTACTTTATAAGCAAACTTTATCTGTTGCGTCTCAATCTCTCTGCAGCACCAACACAGCAGACAGAGAGAGAGAGAGAGAGAGAGAGAGAGAGAAAGAGCAGATCAAGACACCAGTTTTAATTTCATTAGGAGAACAAAATGTTTAAAATCAAATGTGTTACCTTAGGCTGCAGGTTAGAAATATGTTTTTATTTAAAGTATCTGCAATACACAATTTTATTTGACTCATTTATTACTGGAAGTAATTTCAGTACAGTGTAAGTTCCTTAACTAAAAAGTCACCAGTTTTAATTGTTCTATCTGTAACTTGGCATTTAGAAACCAAAGACTTAAAAGAAAAGTCTTTCTTTCTGAAAGGCACTACATTTAGTTTATTTATCTGCAACATTGTGTTGTTTAATTACAGTTTTGCTTTTGCACAATAAATGTTCTCAAAATTACATGCAACGTTTCTTTATTTCTTAAACAAAATAGCAGTTTGGCTTTCCTAAGGGTCTCTGTAACCTGTTCTGAAATGGTTCTATTATAATTTATATATCGCAATATATATCGTTATCGCAAGAGGCTGCAATGTATATCGCAATATGGATTTTAGGCCATATCGCCCATCCCTACTTTCACTACATTTGTTCTCTTTAAAAGGCAAAAACTTAGCTAACATGTAGCTTAGATTAACATTAGACAAATTTGTATTTTTTATTTATTCTTATTTTTATTTATTTATTTAATTGTTCTTTCATTTATTCATTCATTCATTCATTTTCTTTTCGGCTTACTCCCTTTATTAATCTGGGGTCGCCACAGCGGAATGAACCGCCAACTTATCCAGCATATGTTTTTCACAGCGGATGCCCTTCCAGCCGCTCTCATTTATTTTCAGTGTAAAATTATCACTTATGTTTAAATGCCCAAAAAATTTCAAAGAGATATGGACTGTTGTTAATTTTTTGTTATTATTTTGTGCTGTATTATTTGGTTACTGAGCATCAATAATTAACACTTCAAAATATAAGGAGATTTCATTTGATTTACTAAACTAGTAGTGTTTTGAAATTAATAAATGTATAATTATCGTGATAACTGTAAAATCATGATTATTCCTCAGACTATAATCGTACAACCAAAATCTAGAATCCTTGCATCCCTAAAATCATAGCTAAAAAAACTGATTTTGCCAATTTGCAAGTGACATTAAAAATGATATCTTACCTTTATTATCATGTACATAGCATGCAAACAAATTAACCTTATTACATAATTACATAGTTATACATCTGTTATTAGACTGAGATTGCTTTAAAAAATTTCCAAACGCTTGTATTTGGCTTCTGCTTAACCTCTCTTTTATGCTAGTGTTTCCACAAAGCCCACCAGCAATAAAGTCAAATAAGCATGTATTTAGTTGCCATTTCTGATTCTTGTAAAATTGCACTTGAGGAACTCCAGTGTTTATCCACCTCAGCTTACAATACTAGACTAGTCATTAAGCAAGAGCCAGGCGCCCTGCTGAGATCTCACTATAAATGGAGACGTGGGGCTCGACAGACAGCGTGGCCTTGGCAGGAGCAAAGATTCAGTGTGTAGGAGGCTGTTACTGCTCAAGGGCCGAGTAATTAATCAATGGCTGAGCAGGTGTTAAGAAACACACACACACACAGGAAGCTACAGCTATATATTTATTTATATTGCTTGGTGTTGGGATTGCTTTTGCCTGCCAAACTACTAAGGCCTGGTTTTGTCAATCTGAAATAGTTTGAGCATTTTTTCGTCCACTTTCACCCACTTCACAAGGTGGTTGAAACCAAATTTGATTGGACTGATTTTGTAGTATAGACGTTCATGGTTGAATATGCCCAAACAGCCACTAAAGGCCAGCTCTTTATCCATAGGGCTAGTTTTTAAACACTACGGGGCAAGTTCTTTAAGCACACTAAACAGTTGGGAATTAAATTGAGGTCTGGAGTAATACATTTGATTTAAAGTAGGATATAGTATAATTTGGATTTGTTTTTATTAACACTGAAGCCAAATTGAAGATTTTAAAAATGACACCACAACACCACAAACAGTATTTATTTGAGAAACCACCACAATGCATTACTTCAAAAAAAGACTGTCATTATGTAATCTGAACATTGCATTATGTGCAACAAGGCCAGTCATTTGCTAAAAAAAATATAGTACAAATTAGGGGTGTAAACCTCCACTGGTCTCACGGCTTGGTTCGGAAATGATTAGGTTCAATACAATAAAATAGACATAGATTTGGGTCAATTTGATATATCAGTGCATCAATCATGCTTTTCATACACAACTGTATATTTGACTTCACAACTCAAGAATACAGTTTTGTCTTTTAATTCAAGCAGTCAGATATGAACTGTACCTTTAATTTGACCTGCTCAAAGAAAACACTCTTTTAGAATGTATCAAACAAAACTCAGATACATTCAGAAGACAACATGAACATTTATAGCACATACAAATGTAAATATTAGTCCTGCTTGCTATTTGAGTGTTGTCAAGTGAATTCTTAAATGCCTATGATTGGTCATTGTGGTCATACGCTGAATGGAAAGGGCTGTGATTGGCTCTAACGGTCAGCACTGTTCACTAAGCAGTGACTCAGACACAAAAGAACAAAAGAGGTTGATACATGATAAACACGATGGAGAAATTTTCGCTCTGCAGACACATTAGTGTTTGGATCCACAACTACAACTGTAACAGCGAGAGATGAGAGGAAATGTTACCTCACATCAGCAGGTCAAACGTCCACAGTGTGAGAGAGACAATGAAGCAGATGTAGCTTTCATTTCCACCCTAGAAATGAAATAGTGGCGTCTGCGATTCTGTTGTAACTTCAGTGTCAGTGAAACTCGCAAGCAGTGAATTGTGCACAGTTGTCTGCTTTTTAAGCAGTTTTAATTATTCACAGTTGCCTCCCTCATCATAGTAAGCAACAGCGACATAGAGCATATGAGATAAATTACGTCAGTACGTAATAACCAAGCTGCAACCTTCCGCTCACCCTCATAAAGCAACTACAGAATTAACTGAAACTGCAATTCATCGAAATCCGCTAGTCCTGGCTCCATAATAGAGCAGATTTTTATTGAGCCCACTGTTAAAATGTCCAACTTTACAGCAGAAAAAAAAAGGTGTTTATTACAGCCTGGTACAAAGAACGATTTTGGTTTATATAGCTAATATTACCCTTCATGATTACTGTGAGTGGGTGAATTTTTTTTATAACTCATCCGCATCGTTTATATTAAGTTATATTAAGTCTGCATAATTAAGGGCGTGGCCACTTGAGTGACAGCTAGGTCTCGCTGGTCGCCGTCACTTCACCTCAGCTGATTCCGGTTGATTACATGCTGAACTCGGCATATACATCGTATTTTTGTTTTGTTTTATGTGGCTTTACACAGTCAGTTCCCTTTTGGAATTATTTCTTACAATTATCAGATGATCTGGCATGCTGTGTGCACTTAATTGTGCTCACAAACCATTCACGTGGCCTCCATTTCCCAGGTGAGTAAAATTATACACTTATACCATCTCTATAAATAAATTTGTTTTATTTAAAATCATTTATCATTTATATTTTTCTTTAGAACTTGAATGCATTCCAGAATCTGATAGATTGATTAGCTGTAGGCTCTAGAACAGTCATCTGAAACGTTGTCATACAGTGTTATGCCTGGATTTCATAAATAGCCTCGCATTTACTAACACAGACTATATTTTAAGTGTTTGGAAGTAATTCATGTTTTCCTCCTGTAGAAAAACGTCATAAGAACAATGTTTAGTGGCTCAATGTATTACAAAACTGTTTTTAAAAGTCTAAACACTTTATTAATATAGTGTACAACCAAGCAAACGTGGTCAGAACATGAACGAGTCGCAGGTAATGAAGTATTAAGCGTTTCTCCCAAAGAAAAGCCTGTCTAAGCAAAATGCTAGCAGGCGTCTGTAGCTCTGCTCACGCTCCGCCTCTTTGCCCTTGTTTGGTATCCCCCGGTCGATGCGATGACACGTGAACATGAACTTCTTTTGCCTTCTGCAGAAAACTATGGGTGACGTCACGGATACTACGTCCATATCTTATACAGTCTATGGTAATAAACAGTTATGATCTACTGTATTACTGAACCGATACAGAATCATCCGCATTTGCATTGTGGTGCATCGAAGAAACAATTAATTTTGACACCTAGTAAGAATAGTCATTAGTTATTGCAAATAACATTTTGATTGTAATAAATTCATAAAATGTAGTTATCTCTGTGACAACAAATCTTAATTTTGCAAGATATTTGCTAGATATTATTCAGCTGAAACAAGCCATTTTCTCCACAAACTAGTGCAATAGTGTCACAATCATATTTTTAGGTAATCAAGTATTGTGATTGATAATTTACAGATTTCAAAAATGAATAATCATTTTCATCCCTGACTCAGAAAATATACAGGGACTCTAATAAAACAAAAATAAAATTCTGACATAAAAATGACAGTTCGGTATTAGCTAGTAGCTTGTTTTAACTACTTTTTAAAAACACTTGACTATAGTTTAACTACTAAACTGGTGTTTAAGCTACAGGTTAACCATGACTGAAAGTAGTCAATTGGCTATAATGGTGTCAACATGTTAGTATTTTTCATTTAGTATGAAGATTCTTGCTAAACTGACTCACCTCTGAACTTTTTCGGTGGGTTTGTAAGATCCCCAGTCTCAGGTTGCACTACACATCTATCATCCACCAACCTGAGGGGCAAAATATGAAAAATAGTTTGTATTTATACACTGAAGGATTTAGTACAGAGACAAACTTAGTTAGAGAAGCATTATGAAAAAGTAAACAGAAAGCATTTTTTATTCCACAGATATTTTTCATTCACTGGACTTTGTTCAAACAAGCAGCAATCATCACTTTCTCTGAAAACATACTATTTGAGCCATGACTTTTCACAAGATAAGTGGTTGGTGTGCGCAAAAAAAACTAGACCAGTTAGACAAGATCAGTCAGAAGACTGGTTTAATTTTGGTTAATTTATTAATTTAGTTTCTCGGTTCACATCAGACACTCCATTTTAATTGAGACTACATTGACTATAATTAAACACAGAATGCATTCTCTTCATATTGAGAAAAAAAAAATTCTCATCACTTCAATTCTTTGAGGCACTTTGTTCAGCATGGCATGTCATGACATGACTTTATGCAAGACGTCAATCCCCATCAGATACAGAACTGGTCAGATTATAATCACTTGTAAAATTGTAGTGCACACAATCAGTCAACAAAATGAGATTGGCAGTGGTTTCCAACCAATGGTGGATTTAAAACAACATATTAGTCTTGCAATATGATGTCCTGCTGTGAACATTGACTGGTCTAAAAGAGATCTGAAACATGAAAATTTCAATGCTTATTACTACCAATGTCATGCATAAAATCAAAGAACAAAACTGACAAGATCGAAAAAAAAAAAAAAAAAAACATATTGAAGAAGCAAAACAAGAAAAATTGAGAATTTGAGACACAAAATGTCCTCCTCTAATAATATAAAAGCCTCAATTCAAGTTTTATTATAAAGAAGGTCTATCATGAGACAGGAAAAGAGAGTTAGCACATTCAGTGGAGTATAGCAAAACAAACAGATGAATAAGTCAATTGAAAGTACTTGTATAATCCTAAATCAACAAACTATTCAACTCTCTTTGAATGCAGAGCATATTTGCCCACTCTTAGTCAACGCAAACTGATAGGGTCTGGTTTAATTAAACACAGCCTGCCATCATTGCACTGTAAAAAGCCATCAGTTGCTTTACTTAAAGTGAGCAAAAGCAACAAGTTGACCCTACTGTAAAAAAGTGAGTAAACCGTTGTAATTCAGAAGTGTTAATCTGATTTAACTTTTAGAAATAAGCCAGTTTATTAGGTACACCTTCCCCAGTTGGACCCCCCTTTGCCTTCAGAACTGCCTTAATCCTTCGTAGCATAGATTCAACAAGGTACTGGAAATATTCCTCAGAGATCTGTCGACTCCACATTCATGATGTGAATCTCTCGTTCCAACACATCTCAAAGGTGCTCTATTAGATTGACATCTGGTGACTGCTGAGGCCATTTAAGTACAGTGAACTTATTGTCATGTTTAAGCAACCAGTCTGAGATGATTCGCGCTATATAACACTGCGCGTTATCCTGCTGAAAGTAGCCATCAGAAGATGGGTATACTGTGGTCATTAAGGGATGGACATGGTCATCAACAATACACAGGTAGGCTGTGGCATTGACACGATGCTCAATTGGTACTAATGGGCCCAAAGTGTGCCAAGAAAATGAAAATATTCCCCACAACATTACACCACCACCACCGCCACCAGTCTAAACCGTTGATACAAGGCAGGATGGATCCATGCTTTCATGTTGTTGATGGCACATTCTGACCCTACCATCCGAATGCCGCAGCAGAAATTGAGACTCATCAGACCAGGCAACGTTTTTCCAATCTTCTATTGTCCAATTTTGGTGAGCCTGTGTGAATTGTAGCCTCAGTTTCCTGTATACAGTTGACAGGAGTGGCACCCGGTGTGGTCTTCTGCTGCTGTAGCCCATCCACCTCAAGTTTGGACGTGATGTGCGTTCAGAGATGCTCTTCTGCATACCTGCATACCTTGTAACGAGTGGTTATTTGAGTTACTGTTGCCTTTCTATCAGCTCGAACCAGTATGGCCATTCTCCTCTGACCTCTGGCATCAGCAATGTATTTGCACCCACAGAACTGCTGCTCACTGGATATTTTCTCTTTTTCAGACCATTCTCTGTAAACCCTATAGATGGTTGTGCGTGAAAATCCCAGTAGATCAGAAGTTTCTGAAATACTCAGACCAGCCTGTCTGGCACCAACAATTATGCCACATTCAAAGTCACTTTACTCACCTTTCTTCCTCATTCTGATTGCTCGATTTGAACTGCAGCAGATCATTTTGACCATGTCAACATGCCTAAATGCATTGAGCTGCTGCCATGTGATTGGCTGAGTAGAAATTTGCGTTAACAAGCAGTTGGACAGGTGTACCTAATAAAGTGGCCGGTAAGTGTAGTTCATTGACTTAAATTTATGGTAACTGGATTACACACTTTTTGAAGTAAAGCTAACTAATAACTCTAATAAAGCTAACTAAATCAATGGTTTCACTTTTTAATTAAAGTAATTGCAGTGCCTTTTTGTACAGGCTCTAAAAAGCTTTGAGATAAACCAAATAAAAAAAAGTTACAAAAATAGTGTACAGAGCACCTAAAGTGACATGTGAAAAAAAGATATAATAATATTGACTTTTGCATGCGATACGTATTGATGTAATTCATGCGAACAACATAATCGTGCATGACGATTATGCCGTTCGCATGCAACACTATGTCATGTGCAAACAATACATACTGTATGTCGTACACGTGATACGAATGTCATGCATAAGCGATATGTATATCCATGTCGTGTGCACGTGATACTTACAGTATGTCATGCGCATGCAATATGTATCCTATGTGCACACCATAGTATCACATGCACACGCAAAAGTTTTTATTATATTTTGTTTTGCACGTCACTTTAGGCGCTCCGTACTAATGTCTGTAAGAACATGTTTTTTTTTTGTTTTTTTGTTTTAAGTACAATCAACATCCAATCAAATTTTTGAGTTTCAATTGAACTAAAGTGCCTCTCTCTAAACAAAAACAGGCTTTTAATGAAAGTTTGGAGCAACTTTAGATAAAGGAGGAAGTAACAATTGTCTTTGTAGGCCTGATAAACGTACTAATACTTAAAACTAAAAATAGGCTGTTGCTTATCAAGAGCAGCTCATGGTTTTCTTAACGATTGCACTCGGCTCAGTTTGGCTATCTTGTGAGCACAGTTGTCTGTGAATAAATACTTCAGCAATAAAATGCAGAAGTTCACACCACCGCGTTAAACTGAGCGGAGGAACGTGGGTGTGCGCTGACTCTTAAAGGTCACTTATTTTGACTATGAAATGAGATCACTTTAATCCTTTTTTTAGTTAAAATGGATTTATGAATAATGCTAAATGCTTTACTGATGGGTGTCAAGCCACTCTCCAATTTGTAACATCAAGCTAATGTTCCTCGACAGAAACACAAAAAAAGGATGGTGTGAAGTCAAAGAAAGTTCCTTTTCCTTCGGCTTACTAGTGTCTTAATTTATCAGGGGTCACCACAGCGGAATGAACCGCCAACTTATCCAGCACATGTTTTACACAATGGATGCCCTTCCAGCAGCAACCCAGTACTGGTAAACACCCATACACTCTCACATTCACACACATACACTACGGTAGTGAATATCTTTGGACTGTAGGGGAAACCGGAGCACCCAGAGGAAACCCACGCCAACATGAGGTGTAAAATGCAAACTCCACACAGAAATGCCAACTGACCCAGCCGGGACTCAAACCAGCAACCATCTTGCTGTGAGGCGACAGTGTTAACCACTGAGCCACTATGCCGCCCTTATAGTATGCATTTTTAACACATTTGAACAAAAAAGGTTGAGTCACATAAATCATTGAAATATTTTTAATTACCTTTTTATTGTTAGTTAAATGAAGACCACTTTTTTTAAATAAGGGCTCATTTTAATACTCCCCTAGAGTTAAACAGTCGAGTTTCAACATTTTTGAATCCATTGAGTCTAGTACTCAACTTAGCTTAGCACAAATCATTGAATCAGATTAGACCATTTCTCGCTCAAAAATGTCCAGAGAGTTGCCAATATTTTCCTATTTAAAGTTTGACTCTTCTATAGTTACATCATGTAGGAAAAATGAAAGGTTGCTATTTTCCAGGAACTAAACTCTCAGACACTGTACTGGTATGAAACTCTTTATTTATGCCATGCCTATTTTTACCAGATGTAATACGAGTCTCAAATGTCTTCAAACTTATTTGCCTTTAAAATTTCAGCTCAACATATCTCATGGATAATTCAGTACACCTTGTTGTAAATGTCCCTTTTAAAGTAAAAGCTAGAGGTGTAACAGATCACAGTTGATCTGTGATTCGTAAAATTCACAAGCCACAGTTCGGAACACACATGACCCACAGATTAATACTTTTTTTTTTTTACCTGTAGATTAATCCTAAATTTGTACCGACCGCTGAGAGAGAGAGAGAGAGAGAGAGAGAGAGAGAGAGAAAGAAAGAGAGAGAGAGAGAGAGAGAGAGAGATCACCTCTCGCATCATTTAAATCACATCATGTATGAAAGCATTTAGGCTTTCCTGTAAAATATAATGATGATGGAAAAAGTTGTGATAGGTTATTAGGGATGTGGTGGGTTTCTTAGGTTATTAAAGGTGTTTTCTGGCACTACTTGTTTAGCCTGCATTAATGCATTCAGTGTAAGCTGCACGATTAATCATTAAAAGATGCGGATTTCAACAACCACGCAAAATAAATTATAAAAATTGACGTTTCGCATATGTTTATTAATCCTTTGAATCACTGAAGTTCCCAGAGATGGGTTGCGGCTGGAAGGGCATCCGCTGCGTAAAAATCGTGCTGGATAAGTTGGCGGTTCATTCCGCTGTGGCGACCCCGCAAGGGACAAAGCCGACAAGAAAATGAATGAATGAATGAATCACTGAATTCAAATCTGTTTGAAAAGCACAAAAATCAAGTCTTTAGTCTTTTGAGTTAGTTATGAAGTTACAGTCAAATAACACAGAAGTACTGGGATAACAGATAGATATAACCACTGATGTTTGTAGTAAAGATTACAATCCCCGTCATTTGCATTTAACTTGATGCTCAAAAATGAAAGTTGTAGGCAGCAATTACATTATTTAACCAATAGGTGGCGACAATCAGCCATCAAAAACATGCCACTGAATAATTCTTCAAAAATGATCCATCTAGCAATAAACATGAAGTTTTATGAGTGAATAACTGAATCATTTACTAAAAATGAGACTAAAAATAAATAGAAGTTGTACAAAACACACAATAAAAACACAAACAGGAAAGCATGAAAAAATGGGAGGATGGAATCTGCCGCTTCAGAAGCATTAATAGTCAAACTAATATCAAAGAAAAACAGCAATATGTAATATGGGAATATTTTGGTTTCAAAGTCACAGACACCAAACAAAACTAGGTAAATTGTAAGAGCTGTTGCAGAATTGTTGCCACAGCACGAGGAAGTACAACCAGCACCTAATAAAGCACCACAGGCGGCTTTATGAGTAGCGTCTTGCTAAAAACTAAACTAAAAGTATTGCTAGTGACACTCAATCTAGTAGCAAGTACATTTTCCGAGTTGTTTGCTAATATAAGTTGACATCTTTTCAGTTCCACTCATCTCATTTTAGCATTAAGAAGCTACAATGCAGATTATTGAGCTGAAGCTTGAATACAAAATAAAATAATAAAAATAAATAAATAAAAAAAACGCAATTAGATATTTTCCCCAAATCACATAGCCCTAATTAATACATTTAGCATTTTCAGTAACAGTATAATTTTTGACAATATTTTACAATTTGTTTTTGTAGGTTCTAAGTTCTGTTTGTTAAAACCAAAAGCTTCTTGCAGTACTGTTTTTGTAATAAATGCAAAGCAAATTACATTTGTCTCCACCCCTTTTTGGCTGATCTAAAAAAATTGTCCGATCCGTGACTAAAAAACCATAATGTGATCCGAACCATGAGATTTGTGATTCGTTACACCACTAGTAAAAGCTAAAGCTAAGCTTTTCACTCATCATAGCACACGTGCTGCTGATGATGTGACAATAAAAGTGATTTAAAGAAATAAAATAAATAAATAAATAAATAAATGTTTTTTGTTCAAGTCTCTGTAAATGCAAATAACCTCACAAAGTCCATAAATAGTGGAAAAAGCTGTTCTATTTATTCATTCATTCATTTTCTTTTCGGCTTAGTCCCTTTATTAATCTGGGGTCGCCACAGCGGAATGAACCGCCAACTTATCCAGCACATTTTACGCAGCGGATGCCCTTCCAGCCGCAACTCATCTCTGGGAAACATCCACACACACTCATTCACACTCACATATTACGGACAATTTTAGCTTACCCAATTCACCTGTACCGCATGTCTTTGGACTGTGGGGGAAACCGGAGCACCCGGAAGAAACCCACGCGAACGCGGGGAGAACATGCAAACTCCACACAGAAACGCCAACTGACCCAGCCGAGGCTCGAACCAGCGACCTTCTTGCTGTAAGGCGACAGCACTACCTACTGCGCCACTGCGTCGCCTGTTCTATTTAACAATAGCATAATTACAAGGAAGTTTGCATTCATATTTCTTAAGCGCTTTGAAATTCAATGGATTTTTAAACTGTTAAAAATATTAGTGATTATTTTCTGTACTTTGATACAATTATTCACTCATTCATTTTCTTTTCGGCTTAGTCCCTTTATTATTCTGGGGTCGCCACAGCGGAATGAACCGCCAACTTATCCAGCACGTTTTTATGCAGCGGATGCCCTTCCAGCCGCAACCCATCCCTGGGAATACTTTGAAACATGAAAAAGGAAAAAGAATAAATAGCACTGAACATTGCAGCATGCACAGTAAGTGCTGCTTCCTGTAATCTATTTCTGTCAACTCCAGTGGTGGTCATTAACGGTTATAAGTCACAAATTCTGATTTGAAGTTTTTTAAAACCTATTCAGTAAAAAATATAATATAATAAAATAAAATATTTAAAATAAAATTCACTCTAAAAAAATGTTTGGTTCCACACAATTAGGCATGGGATGATAACCGTTTTCAAGGTATACCGCGGTTTGGAAAAGTCAAGGTTTTAAAACCGACAACATTTTCTGTAATACCGTTCCTAAGGTATTTATACGATTTTTCATTTACATTTTTTAAAAGATTTTTAGGACAACAGTATCTCCAGCTGATATCCAAAGATGCCATTTTAAATTGTAAAGAAATCTGTGTTTTTTAAACAAATGAAGACAGCAGAAGTCAATGATTCATTTAAATTATATAGCCTGACATGTTTACGGTTACAAAATATCATAAATCTTTCAAAAAATAAAATATATAGTTTTCAAAGGGGAAAAAAGTTGTTGTTTTTTTTTTTACCCATACATTTAAAAAGAACTTATTTTAGAGCATTTTTCACAATACTGTGATACCTTGAAACCGTGATATTTTTATCCAAGGTTATCATACCGTCAGAATCTTATACCGGTCCATGCCTACACACAATTAGACTTTATTAATCTCAAAGGAAATTTCACATATCAGAGCAGAGCTTTCCCTACTAAAGATAGATCAAATAAATTACATATATAAAAAGACAATAATATTAATAAAATTACATTCGTACTGCACGCCTTAGTTTCAAACAACGAGTAGACACTAGTCCATATCAAATGCTATTACAATTCAGCATAATTCATCTTGTATGACTTTGGTTATACAATCTAATCACTGTTGGCAAAATTGAACACAATTTTTCATTCATAATGTTGTCTGAACACAATTTTTTTTTTTACTTTTTTTTGCAAATTTAGGTGGATTGAACATAAAACATTTGAGTTGTTCCAAAAAACACTTAAGATTTGTGTTGTTTCAACTCATTTTAAATAAATATTTTGAAGCAGCAGCAAAAGTCATTTGTTGAGTGCAAAATAAATTTCCTCCAAAAGTATGAAGATAAACTATCTTGAACAAAGACAAAACTCTGATTTTCAGGACAGATTTTCACAATTTTTTTTACTGCTTTTTAAATTCTATCCTGACGTTATCTTCAGTATTTATAAGGTAATTAATAACACTGACAAAACCAACACCAGAAGAGCCTCTCCACCGAAGGATGACTAAGCCAAGTAAGTGCTTCAAATGGATTTTTTCATAGTGATAAATTGCTTTATTGCTTTAATTGGCAATGTCAGCGCACTTCCTCATCTTCCTGTGTATCTATACAGGCGCATTAGACAAAGACATTAAGTGCATTAATAGGATGCATTTAGCAGGGAGATTTGAAATCAGGAAAGGTGCCAACAGTGCTCATAAATGAGTAACAGAGGGTTTCAGGTTTCTTTCAAATCTTTTGACAGCCAGCAATCTTCAAAAGACACAAAGTGCACCAAGTTAAACATGAACCAAATACAAGCCTTGTCGATATAGTGTTCAGACATGCTAATTACTACAGCTCCAATTTTTAATGACATGAGCGAGATTTTACCCAAGGTAAAAAATCATTCCTGTTTACTAATTGCAGCGTGCTATAACAAATCCTTCCCCTAATGTTAGAATCCATTTGCATTTTATATCCGCTTTTACCATCATGACCTAAATCAGAATACAGAACAATCCACCCACTTTATTGTCCTTTTAACCAAACCATTCTCAAATTATGGCCATAAACGTTTATTACGTAAAACTTCAAGCTTCTTATCAGTTCTTCCTCTACTAGGTTTCACAACAAGTGCTCAGTACCTAAACAAAGGCAAGTCCGCTCTAATTAAACTCCATTCAGCTTCCATTATATCTCCACAAACCCATGACAGCCTGGGAAATAATCCAAGACCGCCTTGTTTAGGATCAGAAGAAAGGCTCTGTCTATGTTCAGCAGTACAAGAGTTTTACTGAATTCTGAAAACTGCCTACTTTCACCAAGTTTGCAAAATTGTAAGAACAATAGGCAATGTGTAGAAATAAAAAGTACTTTGTGCCATTTTGTAGCTTTGTAGTAGTACTATGGACATTTTTTAATGGTCCGTAGAAGGTAAATTGCATCATAATGAACTACCTCAAGACGTGTGCACTTTATAATTGCAGCAAACTGTTTGGAAGTATTAAAAGTTACCATGAAGATGTTTAAAATCTTTACGCGCATTGACCCAGAGACTGTTTAGAGGCATGTCACTGATGAGGAGATGACGGATGTTAACTGTATGATGACTGAAATTGCCTTAAACACCCAGCAGGCACATGACGTCAACATGACGTCTGATTGATGTTGAACCCTAACATCATGGGGACTTTGCATTTTGTTTGGAAATGAAAATCGGGTTGACGTCAGAACTCAACGTCAGGCCAATGTCAATGTCCAATGTCCAATGTCCAACCTAAACCAACCAAATATCAGTGTCTAATGATGTTACAGCTTGACGTTGTGTGGATGTTACCCCTATGACATGTATCAGACGTTGGATTTTGGTTGCTGTACCTGACGAATAAATGTCAGTATTTGACGTCATATATGACGTTGGTTTAAGATGTTGGCTCAACACTGTATTTTGGTCACTTTTTAACAACCTAAAATCAACCAAATATCAACGTCATTTGACGTCATTATTGGACAACAAAATAACATTGTCCTTAGCTGCTGGCTTGACAATTATTTTGGTCACCTGACATTACAACCTAAATCTAACCTAATATTAAATGATGTTGTGTGCCTGCTGAGCAATAACTAAATGCACTACAGAATGTTACGTTTACACACACATGCACAAATTACATGTAAACATATCAGCTTTTGACAGCATAATACTCACTACTCATGAGTACTACTCATGAGGTCTACTTTTTACTCATATTTTGAGTAATATTTACAACAGATACTTTTACTCTACTTGCACTACATTTTTAGGCAAGTAATGGTACTTTTACTTGAATATGATTATTCAGTACTCTTTTCACCACTGCCGATTTTTATTGCCCAGATCCAATTCAACTGTACTTCAAATGCAATCATTTCAATCCAATTTGCTACAGTATGTTTTGGTAACGTTGTGCTTAACTGAAGCTATTTTTATGTCAAAAATGGCAATAAATTTAGTGCAAGTGCACACAATTTTTAAGCTATTATTGTGGAAAAAATGATCATACTTTGTTTTTTATATTACAATATTTTATAAAAATTAAGCAGTATACCACAATAGCAAAACAGCAGCTTTCACAAGTATGAGCACAACTGAAAATGTGCTTTTTTGCATTATATGAGTATTCAAAAAACTAATTAAAGGGATTGTTTACCCCAAAAAAATTAAGTGGTTTCATGACTTCATTTTTCTGTGACCTGTAACCATTGGCTCCCATAGTAGGAAAAACAATTACTATGGAAGTCAATGGTTACAGGCTTCTAGCATTTTTCAAAATATCTTTTTTTGTTCAACAACAAAAAAAAAATGTTCAAACAGGTTTGTGACAAGTGAAGGAAGAGTAAGATATAAAAGAATTTGCCATTTTGAGTGACCAGTCCCTTTAAGGTACCTTTCAAAACTGCAAAATCAGCAGTCTTTAGCTGTAACTCGGCTGTAAAGGCTAACTTCTAGGAACTATTGAGAGTCTCCATAAGCAGCCATTGCTGTTGAAAAAAAAAGCATTCCATTGAAGTCAATGATGTTGTCGCAAGTCGCTAACTCCCTTTCTCTATAATCACTTGCGTTTACAATTTAATTTCAATGAATCGTACATCACTACAATATCTAACAAAAAATGTAAAATGTTTATTTACGCAAACCTCATTAAATCACATTATGTGTTTCATTAAAAAAACTTTCCTTTCATAAATTTTTCACCTGAAAAGGAAACTTTTCAAATGCAATATGGTCAGCTGCAGAACCATTGCGCCTGTGACGTTTCAATGCCAATATTTCATTATTTATTCAATTAACTTAATGATTATTGCTTTAAAAGCAAGCTGTAATTTGAGCCCTTGATTTGGAGACTTAAAAAGGTAAATGCCTCATGGTTTATTGCTTCAAAAGTACATTAAAGTAGAAACAAAACTGTTCTGAAACACTGGAAGAAACAGAAAATTTGTATCCCAGTATTCCCCTTAAAGACAAATGCATCCACTTGATCTGTCTCATATCATATTTTCACCCAATGTTCTCCTAATATAAAAGGAAGTGTGTGCAGAAGATGAAATTAGCTTTTTTGACGAATTAAGACACTTGAAGTGGACTTTGAGCTTCCAGAAAGAGACTTACCAACGCATGTGAAATATGCATTACACAGCCCCTCACATGATAAGGACAAAATAGATATTTATAATAAATTTTCACAACTCAATTCATTCTTGTTACTTATTATTTCAAGGCCACGTTTCAAAAATTTGTTCCTTTGTTAAGTTAACTAAACTGAAGGAATGAATTAATATTTCATGGGAAAAATTCTTAATTTGTGGCCAAAATATCTTCAATTTCTCTCATATCGCTTCATGTCATGTCCAGGTAACGGTTGAAATGACATGTACATGACTTATCTTATCTAACAAGCACAAACTGTGATGACACTGAATGTGACGACAGTCTGAAACCTAAAAGGACAACACAATATTTCCATAAAGTAACACCAGCACGTAGTGTGACCATTAATAGCTAATATATCAACAAATTTGTTGCATAGACTGACATTAACATTATTCATTTATTCGCCACAGCAGAATGAACCGCCAACTTATCCAGCATATGTTTTACGCAGCGGATGCCCTTCCAGCTGCAACCCAACACTGGGAAACACCCATACACACTCATTCACACACATACACCATGGCCAATTTAGCTTACTCAATTCACCTATACCACATGTTTTTGGATTTGTGGGCAAACCGGAGCACCCGGAGGGAACCCATGCGAACACAGGGAGAACATGCAAACTCCACACAGAAATGTCAACTGCCCCAGCCGGGGCTCGAACCAGCGACCTTCTTGCTTTGAGGCGATCAGGCTACTCACTGTGCCATCGTGCTGCCCGACATCAACATTAATTAGATCCTTTTTAAAAAGTTAGGATAGTATTTTTTTCTGTAATAGCCTGGAAGCACGGCTCACAAAACAACCACATATAATGGGATGCGAATTTTGAGGAGGCAGGGGTAAAAGATTTGTATTTGCCCTACATCTAGGGAAAAACACTCAAATTTCAGCAAGAATGATAGTGATTGTCAGTTTAGGCTTATGCAGAGACACTGAAGGATCAGTGGAAACAGAATGTACCTGAGGTCAATTTAGAGCTTCATTTATTTTTAATAAATTTGCAACAGTTTCATCAAATCTTTTTTCATTATGGGGCATTGTGTGTAGAATGTTGAGGAAATAAATGAATTTAATCCATTTTGGAATAAGGCTGTAACATAACTTGTGAAAAAAAGTGAAGCGAAAAAAGTGAAGCGAAAAAAGTGAAGCGGAATACTTTCCGGATGCACTGTATATCGAAATATATATCATTATCGTTCAATATTGCAATACTACACACTTACAGAGTTCTTCTCTGAATGTTTCATTACTAAGAGTGTACTCACACTATGTACAGTTGCCTTGAACCGGGCCAAAGCACGCTTGTCCCCCCTCCCGTCTTCCCCGAGTGAACCGTGAACCGTGCCTGAGCCCGATTCAGAGCACTCACACTTCTCAAACAATCCGGAAAACGGGCCTGGGCACGGTTCGGATAGCACAGTGTGAGTACGCCCAAAGTGATTCAGTGTTCAAGTCTAATATAACAATGGCACATAGTACAGGGTGGGCCATTTATATGGATACACCTTAATAAAATGGGAATGGTTTCCTGAATTAGTTTCCTGAAAAGTGGATTGGTCATTGTGGGCCAGTTGAATGGCCCCCGATCTGACCCCCTTAGACTTTTATCTTTGGGGTCATCTGAAAGCAATATGTAATTTATTAAGGTGTATCCATACTAAATTGTCCATAGTGTATGAGTGTGAATGTGTGTGTGGAAGTTCCCAGAGATGGGTTGCGGCTGGAAGGGCATCCGCTGTGTAAAATCGTGCTGGATAAGTTGGCAGTTCATTCCGCTGTGGCGACCCCGCAAGGGACAAAGCCGACAAGAATGATTTTTTTGTATTTATCTTCAAGAAATCACTAAAGGCAGCGATATCATGTTATCATAACAATATACGTTATTTTAAAGTTTTTTTTAAAGCATGATGGTAAAACACGAACGCCGTTATGAACGTATTAAAACATATGTTTGTTTGTCGTAAAAAATTTGTAATAATGACAAAAAATAATAATTTGTGCATCTCCTTACTTCCGGGTGCAGCTATGCTGCCGTTGTGGCTGGTGTATTCTGGGAAATTTTCTTACCCCTTGGTTTAGAGTGTGGTCCTGAAAAATCTCTCTTTCGAGGGCTAAGTAGCCCTTCCCATTAGCCCTATGCCTTCAAGATAAAGAGAATCGGGACACTCCTTCACGTTAACACACAAAACGAGGTGTAAGGGGAAGGGCTAAGGGGTAGAGTTGGATTGGGCCTTACTGTCCTACAAAGTTTATTTCCAAGCTGTTTGTGTATTTTATATGACCCTGAAAAGCTTAACCAGACAGCTGCTTCAGTGTGTTAGTTTGATCTCTGTTGGATAGTGCTCTATTTTCTTTGACTTCTTTTGACCTGCTGCATAAATACAAGCATTTAAAAAAGAAAATTAAAACTTTTCTCTAGACTGACAAAATATTTTATTACTCTGGATACTTATAAATTATATCACCATTAATATCGTTATCACAATAAACAACAGAAATATTATAATATATTTTTAAGTCTCTATCTCCCATCCTTATTAGCTGGTAGACTGATGTGAAAACTTGGGAGAACGAGCTGCACTGCTGATCACCTCTTGACAGTTAACGTGACGTCTGTTCAAGACCACTCCTTTCAAGCCCCTGCTGGACTGCTTTGTCCTAAGGCAGGGGTGTCCAAACTCGGTCCTGGAGGGCCGGTGTCCTGCATGGTTTAGTTCCACCTTCCTTCAACACACCTCCCTGGAAGTTTCTAGAAAACCTAGTAAGAGCTTGATTAGCTGGTTGAGGTGTGTTTGATTGGGGTTGGAACTAAAATATGCAGGACATCGGCCCTCCAGGACCAAGTTTGGACACCCCTGGCCTAAAGTATTAAGCAGGCCAAAGAAACGTGGCACACAGATGAATCCCCAGCAAGGCCTAATCAAACCCCAGAAGTGACAGTGAAAAAACCCACTAGCCCTGGCACACATTAGCAAAGTCACTTTAGGCCCGATATGGCAAATGTCTAAAGTGAATCAAAATAAAATGAAAATCAGTTCACATATGGAGAGAATGAATGGGCTTTTACTTCCAGGACCCAACTGCTGTACTCTATTCATATCTGTATTGCTCATTTCAGCAGATGTACTGTAGAAGGCCATCTGAGGTCTTTGCACAAAATCCACTGTCACAGTATACATACTGCATAGAATACACCATAGAAGCAGTAAAAGTAGCATATTAAAGCGATAGTTCATCCAAAAAGTTTTTTTGTTCTGTTGAACACAAAGGAAGGTATACTGATGGATGTTGGAAACCAGTAACCATTGACTTCCATAGTATTTTATTATTTATGTCAATGGTTACTGGTTTGCAAAATTATTAATCTTATAGCAATCTACTTTTGTGTTCAACAGATTTAGTCATTTATTCATTTTCCTTCAGCTTAGTCCCTTTATTCATCAGGGGTCGCCACAGTGGAATGAACTGCCTACTTATCAAGCATATGTTTTACGCAGCAGATACCCTTTCAGCTGCAACCCAGTAATAGAACACATAGAAATGCCACACTGACCTAGCCGAAACTCGAACTTCAACAAAATAAAAAAAAATACTTTAAATTAGTCTGTCTATTATTACTGTCAATGTTTTCCCCTTTCAACATTCTTCAAAATATAGTATTTTGTGTTCAACAGAACTAAATACTCAAACTGTTTGGAACAAGTCAAGGGATCACAGTTTTGGGGTTAAATATCCATTAGCCACACACTTCTATGTATCTGTCTCCAATTATAGAAACTGGACGAACATGTTCCAATTGTAACAAAAAACTGAACAAAAACTGGAGCGTCAACAATGCACTAAAACCCTAAGAAATGCAGTTTGACAGCTTCCTTTGACACCATGCCACTTTTCCAATGTGTTTGCAACACTCTGTGTAAACTAGCCTGCAGAATGTACACTCCCTAACATAACCCCTGTAGTTATCTCTATAGTTACAAATGTAATTTTACAAATATTGAACCTACAAAACCACAAAACTTCCTTGTCATGATTTTTGATAATGACAGAGAAGTTGCCATTGTAGTATCTATGCAATCTTCCTGATGCAATGCAGAAAATCTCGTTATTGCTAAAAGGCTTAAGCAAAGATCAGTGGTATATATTGTGACCGCAGCACTTTGAATGCCAGAAAGCAGATGGTGAACTGAAGTGTCATTTGTTCTACACCTTAATTGCTAGATGAGTCAACACACAACAACGTAAAAGTGATTCAGAAATTGAGCTGGGCGTGTGGTTATTCTACATAATATTTCTTAAGACTCTCAAGCAGATGTGTTCCTACATGAACACACGGAAAAATGTGAAACGCTTCAGAAACCGTTAAATGGCATCTCAATTAGGTTTAATATGTTTTATAATAAGCTTTAATAATGAGCTCTCTGTATGTTTTCAATTGCTTAATTCCCTATAAGTGGTTATGAACTTAAATTAAATCACTTTTTTGTTTATCCATTCATTTTGCACACATTTTGATCCATACCATCACTCTGAATTATGGTGTTCACTGAGAACTAATGTTTGCAGTATGTATAATGTATATTTTCAGTATGTACGTTGATGTTGTCATATTTTGCTACACTTGTCAGGAGCCCTTATTAAAGGGCCCTATAAAGTGTAACTTTTAACAGTTACTTAGCCTATATGACATGGTAGGTCATGTTAATCGTGATATCAAAAGAGTAGCACCCATGAGGGGGTGACCTGCTGTTTAATATAACACTTTAAATAGACACAAATATATTGGGAGTTATTATTTAATGTGATTTACATAAAAGCAACTAGATTTCGATTAAATGTGGTGTTACTTTTTAAGTAAATGTGGTAAGCCTTTTAAGTAAAAAAATACCAAGTCTTTACATCCATTGCAGTGTCTTTTTATAGGTCATACAAACTCACCAGCCACTTTATTAGGCACAACTTTCTAGTAGCGGGTTGGACTCGTTTTTGCCTTCAAAGCTGCCTTAAACCTTCATGGCATAGATTCAACAAGGTACTGGAATTATTCCTCAGAGATTTTGGCCCATATTGACATGATAGCATCAAGCAGTTGCTGCACATCCATGATGTGAATCTCCCAATCTATCACATCCCAAAGGTGCTCTATTGGATTGAGCTGGTGACTGGGGAGGCCATTTGACTACAGTGAACTCATTGTCACGTTCAAGGAACCAGTCTGAGATGATTCGCGCTTTATGACATGGTGTGTTATACGTATTTACATTCTCTGTAAACCCTAGAGATGGTTGTGCGTGAAAATCCCAGTAGATCAGCAGTTTCTGAAATACTCAGACCAGCCCGTCTGGCACCAACAACCAGGCCATGTTAAAAGTCACTTAAATCACCTTTCTTCCCCATTCTGATGCTCAGTTTAAACTGCAGCAGATCGTCTTGACGATGTCTACATGTCTAAATGCATTGAGTTCCTGCCATGTGATTGGCTGATTAAAAATTTGCATTAACGAGCATTTAGACAGGTGTACCTAATAAAGTGGCCGGTTAGTGCATGTCTTGTATGTTGCAAACTTCCCTGGTTTCATGCTTTATTGTACATTTTGCGCAGATTATTTTTACATGATTGGTTGGTTTGTCTGTTCATTGTTATTCTACGTCTGCAAAAACTATAATAAAGATTTGAACAAAAATACTAAGCAAACATTACTGATGTTACAATTATTAGAAGAAATTCAGCTAATTGTAAGTAAACATATCACATGATGATAAAATATAAGCTGAAGCTCTCATGAAGTGCTGACCCACTACGTATAGAATAAAGTACATCTTATAGATGAAATATATACATTGGGATACTTTAACCTCCTACAGTTTAGTGGCCACATACGTGGACAGCACATTTTAGCTCTTATGTTTTATATTTGTTACAGACATACAGTGACATCCTGCAACTGTTTTGCAGCATATGAAATGTCCCAAACACTATTTTAACTGTCCAAAATGGGTTAAAAAAATTAGTTTTTGCTGATAGTCAAAACATGTTCAAAAAATACATGTGTATATGTTATTAATGCATTAAAAAACAGTCAGGAAAAAAACAGCTGTGTTCAAGGCAGAAATAAAGAGTTTTTCATTCTATTACACAAAAGTGACTTTATTGTGTTTTATGGAAATTCAGACAACGAGTCCACATATATGGACACCATTTTTCTCTAAAAGCACATCATATCAAAAGATAATACTTAGCTTTTATTGTAATTAGGTTCCAATAAGGCCAAATAGCAAAGAGAAATAAAAAAGCTTGGGCCTTAAGAGGTTAAGTCACTTAATAGCAATTAGATTTGTCTCTAAATGCTCATTTTATTATTATGTGTAGAACTTTTCATTAGGAAAAAAAAACAAAAAAAAACTAAGCAAACATATTATTGATGCTACGATAATTAGAAGTTTCTCAGACAATTCCTAAATAAAAATGTTAACTAAAACATATTTGGAGTTCTTAATTCATGCGATTTA
The DNA here is from genome assembly GCA_903798195.1 of Danio kyathit. Taxonomy (NCBI): domain Eukaryota; kingdom Metazoa; phylum Chordata; class Actinopteri; order Cypriniformes; family Danionidae; genus Danio; species Danio kyathit. The sequence continues at coordinate 22,898,799 of LR812536.1, read as the reverse complement.
CATTAAAGCAATTATATTTTACTTAAACGTGACATGGTGGTTCATTCCGCTGTGGTTGAATCCTGATAAATCAGGGACTAAGCGAAGGATAGTGATTGAGTGTAAATGTGGCGTTATTTTTTCAAGCACTGTATTTAAAACAGTGCATTTTTGTTAGCAAAAAATGACTAAGCAACAGTTATTAGAAGACTTTCAACCAATTGTCAGAAAAGGTAGATCACATGATAACAAAATGGCAGCACTCATGAGGTGGTGACCCACTATATAGAATAAAGCACATTTGTATAGATTAAAAAAATTGTCATTTACATATTAGCAATTATATTTGTCTTGGATTTCCATGTGTAAAAAAATGCTTCCAGGCCAATTGACACAAAAAATGCTGGGAGTTTTCATGTCAGGTGAATTGCGCAACTGCAATCTATTTCAAACGTGTAGTTAATCATTGTTAAGTTAGTGTTTTAACCCCCTTTTAATTAGCAAGCACCATATTACATCAGTTGTATCACTGTTAGTGCATAAGGTAACAGCAAACTTTGCATTCCTGTTCAGTGATTTGCATGACTTTTGAAGCAACGCTGTCACACTGAACTCCTGGCCTGCAGTATGTACTCAAATCACTTCCTACTTCCACTCAGCAAACTACATCTGACACGAGGGGGATTAAACACCTTTCACACTCTAATGCATCTTTAGTTTGCCTCACTCATTTTAGGCACCATGTCTTGCAACAAAAATCACACCAGTATATCTGAGGGAAATATACAAATGCCATGTTTACAAATCTTTAAGAGCAATGCACTGAACGCTGGAAGGTACAGTAACTCACCCTAAAGTGCTGATAAATCCATTGACAGTTCCCTCCGCATACAGAGACACGATATCCCCAATGTGAAGGAAACTAGACCTGTGTTCCGACATCTCTGCAGGTTTTTCAGTAGTTTATCTGATATTTGAGCACTGTGACCCAGCGCAATGTGTTCAAGCGACTCAATGTATCAATCCACTTGTTTCTTCGCCCTGACAGTAACGCATTTTAATCCAGGCGTCCAGAGAAGATACGCGCCGCGTTAATGACTTTTGAGTTGTGAATCCTCTAACTGAAGCGTTTCTTCATGTTTTCAACTTCTTCCTGTGAGACAAACGAGGCTTTTTTCTCACCAATATGCCACTCGAGTGGGAGGAGACTCGCTCTCTGTCCCGTGAAATCAAGGAAGTGATGCTGTCTAGTCTTTATGCTGTGGTATGCAACTCAGAAATTGAGAATGCAACTTTGCTCATTTGTGCAGTCGTGCGTGCACAGACGCGCGCAAGTTTTCGGTCTATGTTTGTGGTTTTTTATTTTGTGAATGACTTCAGTTATGCAGGGTTTTTATTCACACAAAAAACGATGAGTTTCACTCCAAAAACTTCCAAGTTTCCAATCTTTTACACCAAAAATATTAGCGCCTCTAAAACTGAATATTTTAAAACTTTATGTGCTGGCAACTTCAGTAAAATATTTATTTTATTGTCATAATTTTTTTTATTTTAATTTGAGTACCTCAAATGTTTACTTTTGCTTAATATGTCAGTCTAACACCTTCGGAGAGAGAATGGGTTGAAAAGGGGGTGTACTCATTTATATATATATATATATTTACAGTTGAAGTCAGAATTATTAGCCCCCTTGAATTATTAGCCCCCCTGTTTATTTTTTTCCCCAATTTCTGTTTAACGGAGAGAAGATTTTTTCAACACATTTCTAAACATAATAGTTTTTTATAACTCATTTCTAATAACTGATTTATTTTATCTTTGCCAGCCATGATGACAGTAAATAATATTTGACTAGATATTTTTCAAGACACTTCTATACAGCTTAAAGTGACATTTAAAAGCTTAACTATGTTATTTTGGTTAACTAGGCAGGTTAGGGTAATTAGGCAAGTTATGGTATAACGATTGTTTGTTCTGTAGACTATCAAAAAAAAAAATAGCTTAAAGGGGCTAATAATGTTGTCCTTAAAATGGTTCTTAAAAAATTTAAAACTGCTTTTATTCTATCCGAAATAAAACAAAAAAGACTTTTTCAGAAAGAAAAAATATTATCAGACATACTGTGAAAATTTCCTTGCTCTGTAAACATCATTTGGGAAACATTTAAAAAAGAAAAAAAATTCAAAGAGGGGCTAATAATTCTGACTTCAACTATATATATATATATATATATATATATATATATATATATATATATATATATATATATATATATATATATATATATATATATATATATACTGTATATGTTGACTAGTATGTGTGTGTGTGTGATTATATTATATTATATGTGTATTATAGCTACTGTACAAACTTATACTGTACTGTATATTTAAATAAAAAATATATTATATGCAAGACCAATTGATAGCTTTACCAGTGTTGCTGTAGATTTCCTCTGGGTGCTCCTGGTATTGTTAACTAATTCATTCTTTTTCTTTTTGGCTTACTCCCTTTATTAATCAGGGGTCGCACAGCGAAATGAACTGCCAACTTATTCAGCATATGTTTTACGCAGCGGATGCCCTTCCAGCCGCAACCCATCACTGGGAAACACCCGTACACACTCATTCACAAACATACATACACTACGGACAATTTAGCGTACCCAATTCACCTATAGCACATGTCTTTGGACTTGTGGGGGAAACCAAAGCACCCGGAGGAAACCCACGCGAACACGGAGAGAACATGCAAACTCCACACAGAAATGCCAATTGATCCAGCCGAGGCTCGAACCAGTGACCTTCTTGCTGTGAGGCGACAGCACTACCCACTGCACCACTGCGTTGCAATTGTTATTGTCCTGGTATTGACTTACTTGCACTCAAGTGGCAGTGTTGGGGAAGGTTACTTTTGAAAGTAGTGCATTACAATATTGAGTTGACTCCCTAAAAAAGTAACTAGTTGCATTACTTAGTTACTTTTTATGGAAAGTAATGTGTTCCAGTACTTTTGATTTGCTTTTTCATACCTGCCTGAGGCTAGACCTATTTCAGAACTTAAAGGGTATTTTTCTTTTTTTAAATATAGGAGCTTTGCATTTAACAACACACTGTATAACCTACAGTACACCTTCATTTACCTTTAAAAAAACGAATTAATTTTTTTTTTATAATAATGTTAACATCCTGACACTATGCATGCTGTTTATACAGATTGATGAAAGTTTAAATCAATGTGTTTGCTACTTTTATATTTTTGTCTTATTAGTTCAGAAAAAAAAAATCCATTTGAAACTACAGTATAATCCCCTTTTCGTCCATGTGTTCAAAATAATGAGAATACTTGGCTCTACCATCTTGGTTTTTGTATATTCCCACGGGCAGCTCATTTTCTTATTAAATGTGATTTAACATGAATATATTAATTTTATTTCAGAATTTTTTAAAATGAATGAATTAATCTAAAAAGTAACTTGAGTAAAACTTTTTTTAAAAGTAACTTAAATATTATTACTTTATTTTTTTAAGTAATGCGTTACTTTAGTAATATTAATATTATTACACAACTCACGTTACTTATAATGTGTTACCCCCAACACTGTCAAGTAGTTCTAAACTTTCGTGTATTTCTTCTTTTAGACTCAATACAAGAAATTCTGAAAAATGTTGTAAAAAGCATCCATTCACATCCATAGTATTCCCCAATATTCCTCAGTGTGTTTTCCTTTGTGTTTAACAGAAAAGATAAATTCATAAAAGTGAAGAACCTCTTGAGTGTGAGCAAATGAAGGAAATCTAAGGTGAAAATATTACTTATTTAATAATATTAAAATATTAAGGAAAATATTTACTTCCTTTAAAGTTGTATTATTGTTGTATAACTTAATTTACAGTTCGTATATTATTGATAAAACCTATAAAAATAGTTTCGTTTTTAAAATGTTATTTCATGTTTTTATTAATTATATTTATTTGTATGTTTTTACTTTTTTAATTTTTTATAGATTTCTCTAAACATTTCCACATCTATCTATCTATCTATCTATCTATCTATCTATCTGTCTGTCTGTCTGTCTGTCTGTCTGTCTGTCTGTCTGTCTGTCTGTCTGTCTGTCTGTCTGTCTGTCTGTCTGTCTGTCTGTCTGTCTGTCTATCTATCTATCTATCTATCTATCTATCTATCTATCTATCTATCTATCTATCTATCTATATGCTTTAATTCATTCCCTGATGTGCTCATTAATTTATTCATTATACAAGCACAAAAATGGCTAAATAAATATTGTAAACCATTCAGCTAGTGGTTTATAAACCATATTAGCTAGTAATTTTATGTTGTAAATATTTAATAAAGACTCAAATAGTCCAAACCTGGTTTATTTACTTGCATGTTTTAAATACTTTAGATTGTTTTAAAAGAGAAATCACTGTAGCCTAAAGGAGTTACCAATCTCAGAGGTGTACATCTATAGGCCAGTCTTCCCATTGTGTGTTTTTAACAGATATGTTCGAAGTCTTATTCTTTTGTTTATACTAACCATAGAAATTACTGATTGGTGATTAATGATTACAGTTTTTCTCAGTCGCTTTGGTGCATTTCTCACAACACTATTTACATTTGCACAACAGTTAATGCAATTCTCAAAACAATTAGTACAAACTGCAAAAGCTAGTGGATAACCTGCAAAAGCGTGTCACTTGCTCAAAATGGATAGCTCATTCCTCAAAAGCAAGTATTCATGTCAATGAAAGTGTCGGTGTCATCAAAATGAAAAGTCCTGCCACCATTGTTTATGAACAAGATAGTCAAATGGCTTTGTCATGTTTTCATTATGACACTTTAATCTGTACATTTATTTCAATGCAAAAAAGTCAGATTTTGGTGACGCTTCCTGAAAATGCTCAAGACAGCACTATATACTATTTGCACAGCCATTTGAAAACTACAGTAAAGTTAGACATCACTGCATTTAGTGAGGTATCTGAGTACAAGACACAGAATGTACAGTATGTTTCACATTTTTACTGCAATTGCTCTTTGCAATTCTATTTTTTTTACAGCATTGTGCAAAAGAATAAATACACCCTTATTTACAACAAACATAAACTTTCTTTAGGTAGAGCTGTGCACAACTGTAAACAATATTGCAGTACATATTGGAACTGAACCTACAACATACACAGGTCTGTAATCATTCATCAAATTTTTCAATTTAGAAGACATTTTCAGGAAAAAAAAGATTGATTTTTTTTAATAAAATTTGCTTGATCGATTTTGACAACTAGTTCAACATTTTTGTATGTAATGACACAAGTAATGAAATGAGGACTATTAGTTTTATATGGACTGACTATTCAGCATTCACAAGTTTAGTTAATTTTGACTGACATGACATAAGCAAATGATAATGTTATAAACAGCAGAGAGTTGTATAAAAGCAATTGATGCATGTCCAAAAGCATTTGCAATTTGTTGGAAGGAATGAGAAACTGCTACTATGATGTGCACAAATGACTAATTGTTTTGAGAAATGCATTAACTGTTGTGCAAATGTAAATAGTGTTGTGAGAAAATGCACCAAAGCCACTGAGAAAAACTGTAATAGTTTCATTTAATAATGGTAAATTAACTCATTCAGTGGTAATTTGTTGAACTAAGATAATTAATACATAATGTCTAATATTTTAATGTATTGTATTTTTTACATTCGTTTTTTCATTCATTCATTTATTGACTTTTTTTTTTGCAATTCAGCATCATATGGTCTAGATTTTCTACCTTTGTGAGCCATTTTCACAGCCTAGGATTTGTTTACACTCGCCTGCACTGCCATCTAGTGTCATGATGAACGAAATGATCAAAATAAAGTTACATGGTCACATGGATTATTTGATTTTTTTGCATGTCAAAGATTTTTTGGGGTGGTTATAAATATACAGCTCCATCCACCAAAAATGTACAGGCCTCATTTAAAACTAAAATGTACTATCAACATTTTATTTGTAGAATATTTAAATTTTTATGTATATGACACTCATAAAAATATATATAAATATAATTTGAACTATTAAATTATCCAAAATGCAATGCAAGCCTATTCATACAACCTAGAAAAAAAACTTTTCCAGCAGCTTACTCGTAATTGGTCAATCATTTAATAAATTTTTACTTTAATAAATTAAGTTAGCCAACTAATGACACATGTTTTTTCAATACAGCTGACTTACAAGGACATGTACAACAGTTCTTTGGACAATATTTTTTAAAAAATCCAGCAATGCTAGTTTATATCGGCCTATACATGTACTTACCAAGTAACTAACTATCTAAATAAGTGAACAACAACTTGGCTGCTCTCCGCATCAACCCTATCACGTGGTCGAAAACTAAGATGCTTGACATTTGCTCAAAGTTTCCATGAGGTTTGTGTGGAAGCGTCTACGACATTACCTAGTGGTTACCTGTCATTTGCCTTCCTTCTTGACTATCACCCTAAAAAGAAACACGAGGTCATCATCACGCAGTACACAAACACACACACACACATACACACATATATATCAACGTAATACAGCTACGCTCCACCTCCAGTGACCTTAGGCAACAAGGCACAGAGAGAGAGAGAGAGAGAGAGAGAGAGAGAGAGAGAGAGAGAGAGAGAGAGAGAGAGAGAGAGAGCAAACCTCCTTCTCTCACTCACATACACACACAATTCAAGTACCTGCTGAAGCACAGAGTCCGTTTATGCACTCACTCCTCGTTCGCTTTATTAGACTCAAACAGAGGCAGATTTTGTTATTGTGTGTAACATTTTGCTTAAAAGCATCCGGGGTGAAACACTGTAGCCTATTTTTTTCCTCCAGCTCGTTTCCCTCCTCCAGCAGCAACAGCCGCCCGAATCGCAGAACACCCGGGAACAACTGAGGTAAGTGAGCTATACTTCAATAATGGAGAATGTTGTGTTATTTATGACTTATCTTAATAGAAACAGACGAGTAAGTTATTTTGCTGCATGTTTTTATAGCGTGGCATGCCTTTGACTTGTTTTTTTATGTGGAAAAAAGTGAAATTGTATCATATTTAATGTAAACCTACACTAGTTGCCCATGCCCGCTATAGAGCAGGATCAGGTGCCTTTGTTTCTCACGCTGCTCTGTCACAGTTTCTTTATCCAGTGCATAAAGCTTTCTGCAATAATTCAGTGTATTCAAGGATATTTTGTCTCTGATAAAAACGGGTAAAGTTTAATATAGTCGATCGATAAAAGGACTGTGTATGTCCTGTGAGTGTGTGTTTGTGTGTAGTGTGTGTGTGTGTGTGTGTGTGTGTGTGTGTTCAGATTACTTTCACATATAATTGTAACGATGGGTAATGAAGTTATGATGGTAACCTGAGAACACATTAAAAAAAAAAAAAAAAAAAAAAAAAAAAAACATATATATATATATATATATATATATATATATATATATATATATATATATATATATATATATATAATATTGGATATTATAATGATTATTGTTGCTATTTAATTTATTATTATTATTATTATTATTATTATTATTATTATTATTTATTAATTAATTAATATTACCTTGAAGTTCTATTTAAGCACTTTACATATATATTATATTATTCATTCATTCATTTTCTTGTCGGCTTTGTCCCTTGCGGGGTCGCCACAGCGGAATGAACCGCCAACTTATCCAGCAACTTTACGCAGCGGATGCCCTTCCAGCCGCAACCCATCTCTGGGAACTTCCACACACACATTCACACTCATACACTATGGACAATTTTAGCTTACCCAATTCACCTGTACTGCATGTCTTTGGACTGTGGGGGAAACCGGAGCACCCGGAGGAAACCCACGCGAACGCTGGGAGAACATGCAAACTCCACACAGAAACGCCAACTGACCCAGCCCAGCCGAGGTTCGATATATTATATTATATTATATTATATTATATTATATTATGTTATATTATATTATATTATATTATATTATATTATATTATATTATATTATATTATTAGGTGGCTCAGTGGTTAGAACTGTCACCTCACAGGAAGAAGGTTGCAGGTTCGCGTCCCTGCTGGGTCAGGTGGCATTTCTTTGTGGAGTTTTTGCATGTTGTCCCCGTGTTCACATGGGTTTCCTTCGGGTGCTCTGGTTTCCCCCACAGTCCAAAGACATGCGCTATAGAATAAACTAAATTGGCTGTATTGTATGGGTTGCAGCTAGAAGGGCATCAGCTGCGTAAAACATTTTCTGGATAAGTTGGCGGTTCATTCCGCTGTGGCGACCCCGGATTAAAAAAGGGACTAAGCTGAAAAGAAAATGAATGAATTTATATTATATTATATTATATTATATTATATTATATTATATTATATTATATTATATTATATTATATTATATTATATTTATTATATCACTATAACCAACTACTTAAACCAAGACTTATGTATCAATAAGAAAAACATAAGAAAATATTTAAAAATCAGCTTTCTAATGTTGTTCAGGAACACCAGGCTTGTTTTGACCAAATATACTATAAACATATTAACCCTGTCACTTTTTTAATAGTCTGGCTGATGGCACAATAAATTTAGTAAGATGTAAATCATACTTTCTTACATAATATATCAACATATTATGCAAAGAGCTTAAGGTCTAAAACTGTTCATGAAAGTCTATATTTATGTGTCTCATATGTTTTGGTTAATCTTATACAGTCAAAACATTGATAAAGTGAATATTTAAAAACTGGATATTTGTGGATTATCAACATTCTAAGAAACACCTCGTAGGTTCATGACCTTATAAGCTCATGCTTGTAATGACTGTAAAATATTTTAAAAGGGCGCAATCAATGTAGTAACACCAAAGCCTTGAATTTAATAAGCATGTATGTATTTAAAAGAAATATAGTTTTAAAAATCTAAATTTTAAATAGAACATGCATTGTTTTCATATGAGTCAGTGTCTGCATACTGCATGGTGGAATAGTGTATATCACAGACACTTTATATGCAAATAATACAAAAAGTTAGAAACTAAACATGCAGCATATTAAAGTTTATATTGGCATATAATAATAATAATAACAATAAATTTATTTGTAATGCTTTTCTTACACTCAAAGTGCTACAAGGCAAAATACTAACAATACAAGGCAAAATACCAACAATAGCAGAAACAGCACAACAAAAAAAAGATGCAACAAAACAATAAAAATATGAACCATAAGATAAAATAAAAATATATACAATATGATATGTGCAAAATAGACTAAGGCTACAATATCAGAAATATTGCTTTAAACATGTTGAATGAATGACAAATATAGACTGTCTGAGAATGTGGTTAAAATAATCCTTCTGGATTGCTTGCTTAAAAATTGCATAACATTTATAGTGGCTTTCATTGTCTGGGTGCTTAACTTCATATGTATTGTTGAATGCACACATTTAATCCCATTGGTGTGCAAAATGTAAACTGAGGGGTTTAAAATAGTTTTTGACACTTTTAGTTAAGAAATGCTTACACTTTCAAAATGTACATCTTTGCACCTTATGTACACCTAAATGATGCATATTGCTGCTTTAAAGATTCATATTGTTAATACCTAAAGTTTACATATTAGTACCTAGACTTATTGCACTCCCTGTACATCAATTAACCTTTTTGACTCGTGACCTTATTTCAGCTTCATCCGAGCTTCATGTCTCTATCACTAATGGCTGTTTATCTGACGTAACGCAGGAGTAGCAGACACACACGTTGTAGCAGTGGGCAGGGAAAAGCAGCTCATTTTGGATTTAAAACCACAGGCTACAAAAACAGCTACAATGTATTCAGACACCAAAATGGGCAGATTCTACATTATATAATAACTGATCTGATGGTATTTTGAGCTGAAACTTTACACACACATTTTGGAGACACCAATGTCTTATCTTACATCTTGTAAAATGGCAAAATAGGTGCCCTTTAAAGTTTATATTACTACTTAGGAAATATTAATTTACCACTTAACAAAACTTATTTTGGTCAAGCTTGTTTTTATTTTAACGCATCGCATCAGTGGAATTTGACACCCCAATCTGTTCGAGATGTTGTATCATTTAATACATTTAAGTATAATTTTAAGAAATGGCTTCTTAATAATCTACATTGCAAACTCGCCTTTTTTTTTGCTAATGTTGTTGTTGAGGTTGTTTTTCTTGTCAATTTGAGTTTTTTTTTTACAGTTTGAATTTGTATTTTATTGGTATACTGTAGGCCCTTATCATCCGACAAAGGTACTACCAAAACTAATCTTTAAGCTATTTTGAGTACATTTAAGTTCTTGAAGAATGTTGATTAATGAACTTGTTGTAAAAACAAAACCCAAAACAAAAATTATTACCTACATAATAAAACCTTATGAAGGAAATGGACCTCCCCGGTAACATTATATATATATATATATATTGTAGGTTATATACCATTATCAACTATAAATGCTGATTTTATTAATATTACTATTTGTTTTTAGAAATGTAACCACTTTATTGTTTACTTCTTTCTGTTGGGTCTTAATCATTAACTTCCTGTCAACATGTGCACTCTGTTTCATTGGGTTATCTATAATTTGAAGATTACTTGGGTTTAAAATAGGCATACTGTACAGGACTAGTTCTGCAAGAGTTCAAATAAACATAGTGGGTGGCTTTTCTAATCCTTTCTTGCTTTTTCTGAAACTCCAGAGGCATCGGATTGGACACATTTTTGAGGGAATGACTCAAGCCAAACTTGCATCTGATTCTTAATCACTCTTCAGTCGTGGGATATAATGTCAGATTATTCAAGATGACGGAGCTGAATTATGCTTTCATAAGTGAAAACAGGAAGGAAGTGGATAAAACTTTGGACTGGAGTTATATAGACTGGCATGACAAGAAAATGGTAAAAGGGACGGATGCTCAGACCCAAACCCAACACGTACAAAGCAAGGACATAGACACACAAACGACTAATCCTTGCACAATGCGAACAAATTTAGAAAGCACGTCATCAGGCATGAAAATAGGTTCTGTGACGATGTCAAATTGCACGTCTGGGGACTTAATCACTCAGGAGATTCACAGAAATTCCCCGGCCCCCCTCTCCCCATCCCAGAATCTGAGGAGGATTCCCGTGCCGTTACACACTACGAATTTTCACAGACATTCCCCGGCCTGCTGCTCCACATCCCCGGCTTTATGGAGGACATCCGGGATGTCAAACTCTGTGGATTTTCACAGACATTCCCCGACCCGCATCTCCACCTCCCCGACTCTGAGGAGGATGAGGAGCACCAGAGTCTTCAACCGGGAGACCAGCAATTCGGCCAAACCTTTAAGAGAGGAATCTTTAACTCCGATGAGTCCACATTCTTCATTTTTTCGAGAAAGATCTCCACTGGCGGCAGATGGAGAGAACAAGAGCCTTGAGTCTTCAGTGATTCATGGGACAGTTCGTACTCACAGATCACAGACTCTTGACAATGGTGCCATCTGCAAAAGCAAAGAGTCTTGTGATTCAGATGAGCCTGTTTCTGACAAAGAGAGCACCACTGATGACAATGAGCAGGTATACAATGAGTTTTAGGTCATCTTACCCTAAAGATATATGATATTTATATAATAAGATCTGCATTGTTGTTTTGGTATTATTATTTATAAAATATTAGATTATTTATTAATATTTTAAATATTTGGCTTTTATTTTTTTTTTATAGTTTTTTTTATTCTTTCCTTAACAACATCTCTAAATGTAATACGCTCAAAGTTCAATGAAAAGGTAGACATTGGCTTTACAGAGTTAGCTTAGCAAAGCCTACAACAAACAAAGTTTGGGGACTACAAAAAATACATCCGGGCTAGTGAGATCACAAACGCTTCAGGTTACGCACATTCACCACGTGCATACACCCCACACAGCAAAGGGCATGGCCAGAGGCGCTGTAATGTTATAGACCATTTCAATGTGGTCATGTGGCCAATGTGGCCCATGAACATTTCCAGCATGTTATCAAACTATTTAAAAACTGTAACAAGAGGCTTTCAATCATAACTTAATGTTAAAACAGCTATTATAACATTATTTATCAATATGCGGCTCTTGTTGGATTCTCGGAAGCTACAGATTAAAAATGTAAAACAGGAAATACGCTGGGACCATTGTTTTTGTTTAAGAGAGAAGTGCTTACAATTTAATTTTAATTATGTTCCAGAGAATTATTAAAAATATATATAGCTAGCATTTGACAAAGGACAGCTTCCAGAATTTTTCCCAGTTCAGTGCTGGATTCGGCTAAAACTCTGCAAAGAAGGAGCTTCAGCCGTAATAGCAGAAGCTGTGAATTGTGAGCAACAACCTGTAGGTATTTTTATTTGTTAAAATTGATCTATTACATGCACAGTTTCAAGCGTTAACGCCATATTGTAGCAAGGACGTAAACAACGAGAAATGCTGTTTAGCACTGTTAACAAATTACCTACAAATTCATATTTGTCAGTCAAACCGCTGTAAACACCCACAATATTCACCAGCGCTGCAGTGTCTCTCTATGCTGTCTCTTTCCCTGCGTTCTACATGTCAAATAACAAACTAAAAGCTAAAGATTTGTGCTTATAACCCAAATATATGTGAAAACACTTCATTTTTTATTTTAGAGAGCAGGCGTGAGGTTCAGCTGTATCCTCTGTGTCATTTTCTGACTGATACAGGCACAAACTGATACGGCTAACAGCTACTCTGACTGACAGTGTTTACACTAGGGGTGTCAAAATTAATTGTTTCTTCGGTGCACCGCGATGCAGACACGGACAATTCGGTATCGGTTCAGTAATAATCATAACCAGTTATTATGTACTGACGTCATTTATCTCTTATGCACTATGTCGCCTTAGCTTACTATGGCGAGGGAGGCGAGCGCGAGTGTTTACAACGCTCCAACTTCTTAAATACGCAGAAGCTCTGCACAATTTCACTACGTGTGTGTTTGCTGGACAGTCTCTTACTGACACTTACAGTAGAAGCCATTTCTCTCTCTCTCTCTCTCTCTCTCTCTCTCTCTCTCTCTCTCTCTCTCTCTCTCTCTCTCTCTCTCACTGTGGCCCATTTGACCGGCTGGCTTGACTTTTCCTCTCCTCTCGGCTGTTACAGCGATACTTCTGGATACAGACATGAGAGCGCGAGTTTTCTCCACTGCGTCTATCATGGATCAGATGTGATCGACGCTGCAGTGTTGCCAGATGTAGCTGACTGATTCCAGCCCAAAAACTATCCAAAACTCGCCGAAATTCCTATCCAAAACCGCCCAATCTGGCAACACTGCGCCACTGCCGTTTATCAGTGTCACTCATCAGTGAACAGCGCCTATAAAGTAAAATGTAAAATTGTGTATGGAAAGCATCGTCAATGCACTGAGATATCGAATTGATCCGAATCGATGGCATGATAATCGTAACTGAACCGAACCGTGAGACCAGTGTAGGTTCACCCCTCTAGTTTACACAGCGCAAAAGCACGTGCTTGTAGGGGTGTAACCCTTTTCCTGTTGGCATGGAGCCCATTCGCAAATCACAGCACATTATGTTAGCTGACCAATCAGAGCATCTTGAGGGCAATCTTTCAAAGAACAAGGAATTATGATCGTCGTTTTCTTGTTAGCAGAGTAGCTGTATATAATGAAAGAAATATAAAAAAATAATGTGATTTTTTACAAATGAAGCATGAGCACATTGCTTTGCATTTTATAAACACAACCAAGGCTTAAAAATACACTCTGGACCACCCCTTTAACATACACTCAAAAAACGTTTTTTAAAGTTTTCTGTTAAGCTGAATTAACACAAAGTTTGAGGGTTTTTTTTCGACAACTTAATTTTTTCATGTTCAGTCGACTTAAATTTGTAAAAAACTAATGAGTTAAACACAACACAAATTGATTAAGTGGAGCCCAGTGTGGGTTTTACAGTGTATATAAAAAATAAATAAATAAATAAATCAGGTTAGTTACCAAGGCTGGCGACACGGTTTCAAAGTGGGTAGCACGATCGCCTCACAGCAAGAAGGTCGCTGGTTCAAGCCCTGGCTGGGTCAGTTAGCATTTCTGTGTGGAGTTTGCATGTTCTCCCCATGTTGGCGTGGGTTTCCTCTGGGTGCTCTGGTTTCCCCCACAGTCCAAAGACATGTACTACAGGTGAATTGAATAAGCTAAATCGGCCGTAGTGTATGTGTGTGAATGCAAGAGTATATAGGTGTTTCCCAGTGTTGGGTTGCGGCTAGAAGGGCATCTGCTGCGTAAAACATATGCTGGATAAGTTGGTGGTTCATTCCGCTGTGGTGACCCCTGATTAATAAAGGGACTAAGCTGAAAATAAAATAAATGAATGAGTTCCCAGGGCTGCATTTCACCCAAAAAGCTCATCATTTACTCTCCTCATTTTGTTTAAACCTTTAAGAGTTTCTTTCTTCTGTTGGACACAAAAGAAGGTTTTCTGAAGAAAGCTGAAAACCTGTAACCACTGACTTTGGAAATCAATGGGTGCCAGCTACCATCATTTTTCAAAATATCTTCTTTTGTGTTCAACAAAAGAAAGAAATTCAAATAGGTTTTTGAACAAGTGAATGGTGAGTAAATGATGGCAGAGTTTTCATTTTTTGGGGAACTCCCTTTAAGCTTTAACAAAGCAGTTTTTGTTTTAGTTGACAAAACCAACCCTTGACTCGATCACCACATCAGTGTTTATTTGATTAACGGCCTGTATATTATCCTTTTGATAACAATCAGATTCATCCACAATGATAAGTCATCTTTTTCCATGCAGCTTGTAAGTCAAACAGCAATAGCCTTTCCGCTTTTATCAAAGAAGGCCTCTTGTGTCGTTCTCCTTCGACCTCCCGAGGTACTAGTTCACAATAAGAGCTTCTGACAGCAATTGAATCAGCAGCTTCATGCACTGGCAGCTTCATTCCATTCACTGCAGTCAGCAATCACCAAATAATGGAAGGGTCAGTGTAGGATCAGAAGTATAAAAGCCAAGCCCCATTCACTCCGTCCATACATTCACTAAGCCTTCTCACAATGAAGTGAGATATCAGTAGATGTGAGAACTTCAGAGGTCTTTTTAGCTCACAACAATTGTGTGATGAGATCCTCTGAAATTGATATCATGTTGACTTGATGACTTGAGTTTTGCTGTCTCTAAGTGCTTTGCTCACGTTTTTCTATATCTGCTTTTGATTACAGGTCAAGGATCCATGTCATAAAAGGTAGGTGAGCTGTTTCTAATCTAACGTTTTGCATAAGCTATTCCCACCCTATTTGCATGTGAACCATATTTTTGTCCTAGTCACTTTGGTCTGTCAAACTAGCATTTCCTTGTGTGCTTGTTGCTCAACATCTCCAATTTAAAAAGTTGTGTCATTAATCCAGGAATTTGTTGTCGTTTGTGGTAATGAGGCCAAAGCGGGACACTTTTTTTCAGCAGAGCGCCACCATGATGGCACAAGGGGGAGCTGGGATTGTGGGACGTTCATTGTTCATTGTGTTGCGGCTTTGTTAGCTGCACATGAACTTTTAAAGGAGAGTTATTAGAGATCCATCGTTCGGCCCAGACAAACTCTCATTAGTGCCACTTTTCCCCCCGTAGGGCCCTCTTTGCTTGGGCCACGCTCGTCTTTTCAGCGGTGGATAATTAGGCAGCTATTGTGGCCTTAATTACAGTATGGCACCATCTGATTGCAGTGCTCATCTCTAGACGCCGATTGGATGGGACAGTTATGTTAAGGGGGCATCATTATTCTGTAGAGGTGCGAGGACAAAGCTCCCTTCTTTGTGGCCGGGATGGTCAAGATAGAGGACTGCTTCATTGTAGGCCTGCATTGTGGATTCGCCTCTAGATAACAAGCCATTAGCAGTGACCTGTTTTTAATGTCGGTAAAAAGGACTGACTTTTTACCGGTAGGGTTTCAAAGCCTGATGCGGTGGCATTTGTGTTTCTGTTTGCTCTTGCAAAACAGAAGTTGGAAGTGCAAATAGTGAACACATTAAGCCTTTTATTAGCTTCTGTATCTCCAGAAAGGTCCAAAAGGATGAAAATAATGAAGTAGAAAGTTAATAAGGAAGTATGTGTTGGGTTCATTGTGCCAGGTGGCGTGAGAATGGGTGTTTCCTTTATAGTGCTGAAGAATTCATATCTCATAGCTGTATTGCTTTATGGTTCAATATTCAGTGCGATGAACATTGAATGACTAATAAAAATATCTGCAGTTGTTGTTGTGTTTAGTACTTCAGTTTGGATATGTGTAGTGTTGTCTAGCCACACCTTCAGACTGGTGACTGAAGGTCTGGACTCGTTGGCCAAGAAACACTTAGAGGATGTTTGATTGATATGTGAAACAACCTATCAGAGTTTGTTTTGTTCAGTGTCATGTAGGGCTGAGAGATTAATCCAAGGTGATTTTCATGTGCATTTTGTCAGTAAAGCCGGTTCTAGGAACTCTCAACACGTTTTCAGATAGAGCAGCATTGAAGGCACAAAAGCATTAAAGGTGTGTCTAAATCCACTTTTGCTATTTTAAGGATGGAAAAATATGGTCTGTGCCCTGACGAATGGTCTAACAGGGTTGTGCTTATTCTCTTAATGAGTTATGGGTGTGGTTTGAGCATAATGTGCATTAAACCAATCAGAGTCTCATCTCCCATTCCCTTTAAGAGTCAGTTGCATCACGCCGTGGCGCATTTGCTATTTACATGGCAGACTTTGTAAGTGGAACAACTGAACTATGCACTAGAGAGAAAACAGTTAAACAGACCATCTGCAGTTCGAGAATAAAGAATGAGCCTGCTCCATCTGGCCCCTTTACTTTCTCTTTACTTTACTTTTACTCTTTACTCCTTTACTTTTGTGGATAAGGAAACGGTGTTGTATGCACTCCACTGAAGCCTACACAATTAATTTCAGTTAAGCGCAAAGATTTGTTTCAAAACAATTAGAAATTATATTATATTTCTAAATTCAGTTCTAATTTCCAGCAAATGAATAAATGAACAATAATAACGAAGTGTGGTCAAAAAACAAAGTTATATCCAAACACACGTTCTATTCTTATGCCCCATATGGTGATGCATACGTCTCCAAAACCCAACAGGTGGACAAATCTAAACTTGTTTTTATTAAAACAAATATAAATATGCATATACTAAGAATATTGCTAATAATAATAATATTATACAAATGCAAACTGTCATGAATAACCTGAAACAAGCCCCCCGAGGTGAAGAAGGCATGGAGGTATTGTTTTTTTTATATTTATGTAGTAAATAATAATTGTTGTAACATTTTAATCCTTTTAAATGTAAAAATATTTGTGTATTGCTGTACATCCTGTGTATTAAACGTTTGAACCTGCATAGGCGCATAACTAACGTGCTCTGCGCTGGACTTTAGACCTGCTTTTAGTTGGTCAATGGTACAGTCTATTTCAGTTTCTCAAAATAGCAATGCGCCAATAATGCGCCTTAACACACCTCTTTTATAGACAGACACACCCATGAGTCCACAAAGTAGAGCAAATGGATTTGTTATGTGGCGCAAAACAAATTTAGGGTTGCGCTGGTCTGAAAATAGCAACAAATCGCGCCAAACACATCTTGCGCCTTAATGCACCAGGTGTATGATAGGCCCATAGTCTTAGTACTACTGATAAGCTATGCAAAATCACATTCAAAATCAAAATCATTTTAGTCAAATGATGACAAAATTACAACATATTATAACATTCGTATTTATTCCAAACTCACTTCATAACTTTAGTCGAGTGTTTGAAATAAATCCTTCTGTGAGATGATACCGTAGTCGCATGACTACAACGACACTGAGTCAATGAGAGCAGGTAAATCTTCTGTTTATATTGCAAAACTATGAAGATTTCCTGGGTTTCTTCTTTATAGGTGTTTGTAGTTTCTGCATAAAAGCGCCCTCTGGCCTTTGGAGGAGATTTACTACTGATTACACAACCGTGCTTCACTGACAAGATGTGCATGACATCCACAGCTTTCCTTAATCATGTTTGCGATTACATTTTAAATTAATGGCCCAGTATTCTAGAATGATAGACCAGCATGTAAGACCCTTGTAGTAAAGTAACGAAATACAAACCTTCAAATTACTGTAATTGAGTGCTTTTTCTCAGAAATTGTAATTTACTAAATAGTTTTAAATTTGTGTACTTTTACTTTCCCTTGAGTTTATTTTTAGTGCAGTATTGGTATTTTTCTCTACTACTTTGCTTCCACCTGCAGTCACTAATTTATTTTTTCTTGTCTATGGAAATTAGAAATCAGTCCTGTGATTCCTGTCCAATCAAACTGCACATAGAAGTAAAGAGGTAAATCGCATCATAATGAACCACCTCAAGACATGGGCGATTTATAAATGCAGCAAACTGTTTGGAAGCACTAAAAGTGTCCAAGAAGATGTCCAAAATCTTTACACGCAATGACCCAGAGACAGTTTAGATGCATGTCACTGATGAGAAGATGACGGATGTTTACTGTATGAGGACCAAAATGGCCTTAAACACCCAGCAGGCACAAGACGTCAGATTGACGTTGTACCACGGCGTCGTGGGGACGTTGCATTTTGTTTGGAAATGAACATCAGGCCGACATCAATGTCTAATGACCAACCTAAAATCAACCAAATATCAACGTCTAATGATGTTTCAGCTTGACGTTGTGTGGACGTTACCACTATGAAGTCAATCAGATGCTGAATTTTAGTTACCATACCTGACAAATAAATATCAGTTTATTTAACATCAAAATGACGTTGGTTTAAGATGTTGGCTCGAAGTTGAATAATGGTCACTTTCTAACACAACCTAAAATCAACAAAATATCAACATCATTCGATGTTGTTATTTGACATCCAAATAACGTTGTCCTTAGACACTGGCTAGACATTGAATTTTGGTCACCTGACATCTTGATCTAAATCTAACCTAATATTAACGTCTTATGACATTGTGTGCCTGTGCCTGCTGGGCAATAACTAAATTCACTACAGAATGTTATGTTTACACACATCCACAAATTACATGTAAATGCATCAGCTTTTTATAGCGTAATACTCACTACTCACTACTCTTGAGTACTTTTGAGAGGTCTACTTTTTACTTATACTTTGAGTAATATTTACAACAGATACTTTTATTCTACTTGCACTACATTGTTAGGCAAGTAATGGTACTTTTACTTAAGTATGATTTTTCACTACTCTTTCCACCACTAGACCCTTGTACTCATTTTAAATAGTCTATACTGTAAACTTATTCAAAGATTTAAATATGATGTGCATTTTATTATACTGCACAACTCAGAATTATAACAGATGAATGGGTAATAAAGGTTGCTTGTTCGAGTCCTGGTTGGGTCAGTTGGCATTTCTGTGTGGAGTTTGCATGTTCTCCCTGTGTTCACATGGGTTTCCTCCAGGTGCTCCGGTTTCCCCCACAGTCCAAAGACATGCGGTATAAGTGAATTGAATAAACTAAATTGGCCGTAGTGTATGTGTGTGTGTGGATGGTTCCCAGTACTGGGTTGTAGCTGGTAGGAAATCTGCTGTGTAAAACATACGCTGGATAAGTTGGTGGTTCAATAAATGAATGTAAAACAGCCCTGCTTCTTCCTCACATAATCACGAGCAAAAGAACCAGAAGGACTGCAGCATTATAAAATCTCTGCTGCTTTCATGCCACATCGTCTCTCATCAGCACTTGCTTCAGTGGTCTTGTTTCGCTTTTAGCCTTACTCTGCTTCATACTACCAAGTGCTGAATGCCTCATCCATGATTTCTGCAGGAGTCCCAGAGGATGTAATGAAGATGAAAACTCCCATTATTCCACGCTCAGTCATGGCGTCATCAAACTACGCCTTTGTTTGTTGTGAATATATGCCCTCTAGCAGTAAAGATCACATACTGTGCCTTTAATGTGCCTGTAAAAACAGATTAGTATTTATCTTGAAATTTACAGTGCCAAGCTCTTATTTCTCCCTCATACCTGCATCTGAAGATTTCCACATGTGACATACAGTAGTAGCACACTGAGTCTCTGTACAGAGGACGAGTATCTCAAAAACCAGCCCATCAAGTTGTGTGTGAAAACAGTCAGAGCATTGCCTATAAGCCCTTAGGATTTTATGTCAAAATGAAACAGGGGAACTGAAGTGACCTATGCGGAACTACAGTATAATTGTTTAATTAAATCTAGTGAGGAAAAAAATGGAAGAACCAGAACAGAAGAGACCGAAATGTGGCTGTTTACAATCTAGTTCCCAAATCATGTTTACATTACTGCATTTTAAGACATCTTTTACATCCAAATCAGATTTAGTTTCACAGATAGATTGTAAATTTGGTATTTTAGATTGTATGTATTTAGGTTTTAATTTTGGTATTTGTAGTTCATTATATGTAGAATTAAGTTACATCTATTCATTAACACCACAAAAATTGCATTTGCAATCATTTACAAGCACAGTAGTTAGAACATTTGAACTTATCTGTAGAGGACAAATACATAAAAACTACATACATTTATGTGCATTTCTTCATTCAGTTTTTATTCAGTTTTATTGTGTTGTCACTGTTTTTAGTTTTCATGTTAAGTTTGCGTTTGCCTTGCAGTTAACAGAAATGTTTCAAATCAGTAGGCTTACCTTTCATGTAGGTTTACCCTATTTAAAGGTATAGTCCATGCCAAAATGAACATGCTGTCATCAATTACTCATCATTCACTTGTTCCAAACCTGTTTGTTTCTTCCTTCTGTTAAACAAGAAGGAAGTTATACTGAAGAACGTTGGAAAAATCTGCCATTGACCTCCTTAGTATGTTTTGTGTCTACTATGGATGTCTATGGCTGCGTTTTCCAACATTCTTCAGAATATCGTGTTTCATGTTCATCAAAAGAAAGAAATTCATAAAAGTTTAAAACCAATTGAGTGTGAGGAAATGATGACGAACTATTCATTTTTAGGTAAACTGTCCCTTTAAACCAGGGGTGCCCAAACTTTTTTGTATGAAGGGCCAAAAAACAAATATTATCGAGAGCTGTGGGCCGAAGATAAATATACCAAACTATTTTACATAAAATTTGCCATGGGTAATTTCCTAATTTATTTCATAATATTTAAAAATAGATAGAAAACTTTACTTTGAATCATGTTAACTAATGCAGTATAACTTAAATTATAACTTTTAAATCAAAACTTATTACAATTAAAACATAAACAATCACATTTGTAACACAGTGACGTTCAAAGCGGCTGTCACGATCACCAGTAATCTAATCCTCATAGGTCGCTGAAGAACATTCACTTTCACTCGGACTACAATTCTTTCACAATATGGACTACAAATCCTGTCATGCACCACACACACCTGTTCCTGTTCTCCTTTGATTATACACATACAGCTTGGAGCCGCTCAAGGACTGATTACAAAGACTATATATGCAGCACACATACAACACATACACACATACACACACAGACTTTGCTGAGTCTTGTTTTACTGTTTGTAACATTATGGCGCGGTTGCCTTGCCTTGCCTTGCCGTGTTAGACCCTTGCTTTGTTGTATTGTTTTTTCCTGTCTGCTGCCTGCCTTTTGACCATTTGCCTGTTTACTGACCAAGATTCTGGATTTCTTGTATACATCTGTTTGCCCCTGTGTTGACCGTTGCTTGCATAACTATTCTCCTAATAAACCTGCATTTGGAACCGCACCTCCGCATTGTCAGCATCCCATCACATTACAGCGGCATACACTAGTCAAGCCCAATCGGCCTTTGCCTTGATTCCCTCACCAAAGTCTCTGCATTGTTCTCTATCTGTCCGGTGACAGTATGTACATTTGAAACTAAATTACAGCATTTAAATTGAAACATTTAATCTCAGTTAGCCTTTTTTGTAGCTTAACAATAAAACGTTACATTATTATTTACAATCTCTAAACCAGGGGTGCCTAATTTATTTCATAATATTTAAAAATAAATAAAAAAACATTACTTCAACCGTATTTACTAATGCATTCGATTTTAGATACTTTTCTTAAAATTGAAATGAGAATCTCTGTTAAAGGCATCTCCCAACCCTTTCTAATCATTTTTCTCTAGCGGGACAAATTAAAATATGCAAAGGACCAACTTTGGCCCGGAGGCACTAGTTTGGTCATTACTGCTCTAAACCATCTCCATCATTCTCCCTCTCTTCTCAGATGGGATGCCGGGCCAAGTCAAAAGTTACCATGGGCCAACTTTGGCCTGCGGGCCCTAGTTTGGGCATCTCTGCTTTAAACACAACAAAAGCACAAGAGGGAAAAAAACAAATACAGTGCTCAGCATATATAAGTACACCCCTCACAAATCATTCATTCATTCATTCATTTTCTTTTCGACTTAATCCCTTTATTAATCCGGGGTCGCCACAGCGGAATGAACCGCCATCTTACCCAGCATATGTTTTACGCAGCAGATGCCCTTCCAGCTGCAACCTATCACTGGGAAACATCCATAAACTCCCTCACAAATCTATCTTTTGAATTCATATTTTGAATAGGAAGCTATACAATATTATATTTGTGCATATACAGTACATTAGATTAGTCAGTATACTGAAGCAAAATCTGGAGCTTATCTAACAAAATAACTTATGATAGCGGTCCAAAAACTAGTACACCCAAATTTATATGTTATAAACAAATATTAAATACAAATTTTAAAAAGAGGAAAAATCAAGAGAAGCAAAAAAATAAAAAATACAAATATTTGAAATTTTGTAGATTGTAATTTTTTTTTTTGCAATATTTTGCTTAAATTTAAATGTTTTATCTCTCAATTTCTAAATATGTTTGGTGACTAAAGTATTATTTTAATAAATATGTCTGTTTAATAAATGTGTCACTGAGAAATGGATACAAATATTAATTTTCAAAATGGGGTGTACTCAGTTATGCTGAGCACTGTATTTGACTTAATTAATCATGACTTCACTCCTATTGCTTGAGGCAAAAAATCAGGGTGCTGATTTTCCACCCCTGCTTTTATTCTTAACCACTGTATACAACACCCTGTATCTATCAATATATCCCGCTGCTCAGTGACGTGCGCATTGCAATGATGTTCATGCAGAGCGCAGCTGATGCACGGTATGTTTTTGTTTATCATCTTTGCCAACGCAGTTCTGACAACCTAATAAAAACAAAAGCATGTTAGAAATGTGAACATGGAATTTCTTTGATTTCCTGCTCAAACAAATCTTCCTTGAAATTTCAAGTTTAGCACGGCCAAGCTTTGCATAAAGAGATTACCCCAGCACATTGGCCAATGTCCTCTGATTAATTTAGTGGAATAATTGTTTTCTGCAGTCTGAGGAGCCATTGTACCATTGGAGTAAAGTAGAAATAATTTGGCACAGTTGCAGTTCACATGCAGATTTGTACCTTTTAAAATTGTCCGGCTTATGGTGAGCTCGTAAAAAAATACAAAAGCATACAAACAAATGCATATCAGAAGCGATGCTCTGTGGTTAAGCGACATTATTCCAGCGAACATCCATCATGTATGCTTTGAAAGACAGGCTGCCTCAGGGACCGAATGTTCTCTGAACTCACCTGTTCTCTTCTGCTGTGATTTCTCTCAGGCTGAAGGAGAGGAGGCGGAGCTCTGTGGTTGTCAGTCTTCCTGGATTGGATGTTTCCCCTGGAGATTTGTTTGTGTCCAATGGTGCGGCTGATATGTTGAATAAATCTGACTATTCAGGTTAGTCATGCCTCAGTTGTTGTTCATTTATGACTGACATATAGTAGTGTATACTAAAAGAAGGCATAATGTTTGTTTATTATGTGTACTAGGTTAACCTGTTTTAAAGTTTCAGTGAAATTAAAATAAAGTTTTTTAGATGTTAGTATCGGTATTGTTAGTTTTAAGGATATCTATTAGCTAGTGTGCTCCAAAACAGTGACGCAATTCACATTTAGAAGATATAAAACTGATATAAACATCTAAAGCTGGCAGTTTTTTCACCTCATACTTCAGTTTCCCATAAAATCTTGACCAATCAAATGCTCTCTAATATCTGTCATGCCCCGCCCCCTTTAAGATGCTTCTCATTTGCATTTAATTTAATCTCAACCACTCTCACTGGCAGAGCTGTGAGAAAACTAAACACTATTGGCACTATTATATACTAACACTACTGTATATACTATTGGCTGTTTTTTTTTCAAAGGGGAGGAGCCTCTGTATTTCCCACTCTTGATTACGTCGAACATCGAATGAAAATGCACATTTCAAGGCACTTCAGGGGACCTTTAATGTTGAAAAACACATAATTTTACATATATGTAAATTGTTGTAGCACCTGTTTTCAGTTGTTCTGAAACCGAGTCACGCTTTCCACAAAGTCCCTCCTCTGTGAATCCCAGAGAGCTCTAATTGGTCAGCTCACCCAGTTCATTGTGAATGGCTAAATGTAACGTTCCTTTAGCTTTCATGGCTTCTAAATCGATTGTAAATACAAACAGTTAATAATGGAGCAAATATATACATATAATAATAGTGTATATATATATTAAGAGTGTAAATCTGACATTTCGTCATGATACAATCTGATATCAATACTTTTATCGGCTATATAATTTTTGATACTTCACAAAATTCTGCAATATGATTTCGATTCAATTTGATTTAGCAAAATATCAATCAAAATATTGATATTAAGATATTAAGTGCCTAATTTCCCGAACCAGTTACATTTTATTAACTCAAAAATGCCACCGAAATGTATAATATGAGCATTAACTTCGTATCATGCACAACAAAAACTGCACTTTCGTTTTTTACAGACCATTTCAATGTGGTCATGTCATTGGCCCATGATCATTTCCTGCTTGTTATCAAACTATTTCATAACAGTAACCAGTGGCAATTCAATTATAACTTAATGTTAAAACAGCTATCATAACATTATTTATCAATATGTGGCTCTTTTTGGATTTTCAGAAGCTATAGAAATTAAAAATATAAAACAGGAAATATGTTGGGACCATTGTTTTTGTTTACATCCCTCAAAATGGTCTATAAACAATATATAAAAATAAACAATAGAGATGGAGATATCAATGTTTTATGCAAACAATTCAGTTTTTCGATTGATGTATTAATACATATCAATTTATTGTTACACTAATAATAAATATGTGAAAAATATTAATAATGTATTAAACATTAACCAAAGTATCTGGACTGAATCTGGATAATTGAGATTTATGCAGGTCTCCACCAGCGTTCATTCAGACAGAATAAATCCCTTTTGTTGAAGTAAATGTGCACAACTTATACATGCACAGATACTTTACAGCCAAAAAAAGAGGAAAACATCATAATGAAAGAATTTTTAAAAATGTGGTTTATTGCACATTCTCTTAAATAAGCTTTATTGCACTGTTTTTTTTTTTTACAGAAAAAAAGTCCAAGTGGCCCTTCTCAAGACGTAGCACAGTAAGTGCAAATATTCTCACATTTAAACACTTCTGTAGCACAGTAAATGCAAATATACTCACATTTAAACACTTCTGTAGCAGAGTAAATGCAAATATACTCACATTTCAACACTTCTGTAGCACAGTAAATGCAAATATACTCCCATTTCAACACTTCTGTGGCACAGTAAGTGCAAATATACTCACATTTCAACACTTCTGTAGCACAGTAAGTGCAAATATACTCACATTTCAACACTTCTGTAGCACAGTAAATGCAAATATACTCACATTTCAACACTTCTGTAGCACAGTAAGTGCAAATATACTCACATTTGAACACTTCTGTAGCACAGTAAATGCAAATATACTCCCATTTCAACACTTCTGTGGCACAGTAAGTGCAAATATACTCACATTTCAACACTTCTGTAGCACAGTAAGTGCAAATATACTCACATTTCAACACTTCTGTAGCACAGTAAATGCAAATATACTCACATTTCAACACTTCTGTAGCACAGTAAGTGCAAATATACTCACATTTGAACACTTCTGTGGCACAGTAAGTGCAAATATACTCACATTTGAACACTTCTGTAGCACAGTATGTGCAAATATTCTCATATTTTAATGCTTCAGTACCTTCATGTCAATATCTCACCCATGACGTTTTGCGCTCCAGTTCTGTGCTTGTTGCCATCTGCAAAACCTCTGTTGTCATTTTTCAGATGCTTTGCATGATGTCTAGCACATAGTGTTCACTGACCCACTTTGAGCCAAATCAGATTTGAATGCACGCACATCCTCCCCCCTCCCCAATCAATTCCATTACCAGTAAACAACAACAAAATGGGCATGTCCAACAGAGCTTCAACATGTCGCTCTCTCCAATCGGCTCCACAGTTTAGTGCTCAAGCACAAAGAGAGCTGTTGAGGGCAGGCCGGAGTGATGCTGAATTAATGTGAGTTCTGTTTTCCAGCAGACAAAAGTGAAAAGTCGCAGTGGAGCTGACATTGACAAGTGTCTGGCTTCTGTTCAGGTCCATGAATGGAGAGACACAGACTTTCAGACGTTTAAGGTGAGAGTCCAAAACCGATTGGGGGGGTGGGGGGGGGGTCATTTTGAAAACCATCAGACATCAAGGGTATTTTTAATTAATAAGGGTAGAAAATAACAAACAAAAAAATTGTATATGTCCAACTTAGGTAACAGTTTCTAGAACAGTTTATTTTACATATTAAGAGTTAAATGTTTTATCACTTCAAAAATACTGAAATACTAAAACAAAAATAAGATTTTATATACAGTATATGTAATTTCTAACTGGAAAAACACAAATGCTATAAAGTACAGTAGATGACACTTTAATATGAGCATTAACATCGGCCTTGTGCCGCCGCCGCTCTAAAGGAGTAAGCACGTGTTTTTTTTTGGGAAGACCGCAGTTTGCGACTATGCCGCCAGAGGGCTCAAAGGGACGGGATGCGCGGACAGAAATAGCCTATCCTTTTCTACTTGTAAATGACGATGAAACAATGAAACAAAGCATTACAATTCCTTCATTAATCATTAAAAAATTTGTTAACAAGCTTT
This sequence comes from Danio kyathit, assembly GCA_903798195.1. NCBI lineage: Eukaryota > Metazoa > Chordata > Actinopteri > Cypriniformes > Danionidae > Danio > Danio kyathit. Next base: position 22,871,631 of record LR812536.1, on the reverse strand, counting down.
ATTATCATAACTTGTTAAGTGAAATGAGGATTCATTTTGGAAAGTAAAATTAAAGAAATAAAAGACAACTAAAATGAAAGTACAAACATACATACAAATAAGTAGGCATAAATAAATTCCCCCAACTGCTTACATTTACATAAAAGTACAGTTCACCTAAAACTGAAATATTAGGCCTCGTGTACACTAATACGTTTTAGTTTTAAAATGTAATGTTTTTAGAATGAAAACGATCCACGTCCACACTGGCGTTTCATCTAGCATTTCTGAACAGATCTCCGTCCACACTATACCACTGAAAACGCACATCACGTGACCACACACACACACATACACACTGTGGCATTCGCTGCAGCATATATATACAGTTGAAGTTAGAATTATTAGCCCCCTTTGATTTTTTTTTCTTTCTTAAATATTTCCCAAATGATCTTTAACAGAGCCAGGAAATTTTCACAGTATATCTGATAATATTTTTTCTTCTGGAGAAAGTCTTATTTGTCTTATTTGTTTCTCCTTTGAACAGAAATTGGGGGAAAAAATAAACAGGAGAGCTAATAATTCTGACATCAACTGTATAAAGTATATAAAGTAAAGTTTTTTTGGAGTCATTTAGATTAATGAATCTGTTATTTACTTTGTTTCTCGGTATCGCGGCTGTTTGTGCGCTGTCAGCTGTAAAACCACGCGGAAAGTAGTCTTTAATAAAAAAAGAGTAATGCAAAAACGCATACGAGTTTTATAAAGTGAAAGCAAAATTTGAATCCCAGACATTTTAGGAGATTTAGAAACCTAGGCCGGACAAACTTTTTAAGTCCCAAAAATGTGCATCTCTGTGGGTCTGCAAAGCACGTTAAACTGTCTGCACGAGTGTTGACAAGTCTCACGGGCACAGAACGAAACGGGTAAACGAGAGAAGATTTTCCACTACTTAATCGACAGTGGATGTTTGGTTATATTGAGCAGATACAAAATGTGTAAAAGGTAAAAAATGTGTAAAATGTTAATAACAGTAAAAAATGTGTCACTAAATTTACTTGGGCGGCCGTTAATATACCAGGGCGGCCCGCCCAAGTAAAGTCTATGTGTGGGAAGTACTGCTGTTTTCCCACATCTACACTGACACGAAGCAGCAGCGTTTTAAAACCAAAATGTATTAGTGTATACAGGGCCTTAGTCACCATCGAGTAATTTTGAGTTTCTTTTTTTCTGTTGAGCACAAAAGAAGATATTTTGAAGAATGCTGGAAACTGGCAGCCATTGAAATCCATTGTAGGAAAAAAAAAAACATGCAAGTCAATGACTATCAGTTACTGACATTCTTGAAGAATTTATTTTTGGGAATTTATTTTACTATCAAAATTATTATTGTTTATTGTGTGTGCTTTTGTATGTGTATGTGTGCGTTCAACAAAAGAAAGAAAGTCAAACAGGTTCAGAATAAGTTGAGGGCGAGTGAATGATGACAAAACTTTCATTTTTAGGTGAACTATGTTTATGTGCATACAGGCATTATGAATAATTCTGTGTGTATCTGAGCGCTTAAGCGTAGTAATTTCTGGATCCCATAGTGACATTATAGGTGTGTCTTTTTTCCAAGAATGTCCTGCATTGCAAAACAAAACAAAACCGAAAACATCAAATGCAAGTGTTCTCCTTTCAAATAATGCACACCAAAAATGATGTATCTTGTGTATAACTACAAAATAATCTGCACGATTATTAGAGAATGGAACCTGAGTGTAGAATTTTTCCTTTAAAATATTAATGTTCTTTCTCCTTTTTCAGGATATGTCTTTAGTGGACTTTTTGCGAGGTCGCTCTGAGCTGAAAGCAGCACAGCATCCGATGATATACAAAACACAGGAGGCCATTTGGGAGCTTTTCACCAGCGAATGTGTCTATTTCCTCGATCAGCTCATGGTTTTAAAAGAGGTGTGAACCCAATGCATTTAGAGTAATGCAATGGAATGTTCTTCTGTCAAGCATGTCAAAATACAGTACAGTAGCAGAAAAGTACTAGCAACACATTAGCTAACATGTAGGCCTGTCACAATAATAAATATATTGACTTATTGCGGAATACATGGATATGACCTCAATCATTTCTGGTGATGCGTTTTCCTGAAAACTATTGAACGTTTGGAAGAAGTTGTCCAAATGAGCTGTTTTGAAGCTGTAATCCACTTGCAGAAAAGTGACAATGCAAAATAGCTATGTTTCCATCCAAAGATGCTAATTTTTTAAGCACAAAACTGGAATATAGCATAAAACATTTGCGAATAAAGCTTCGTTTCCATCCAACGTGTCCAAGAGAATAAAATTGTCACTTGCTGATAAACTGCCGCCAAATATGAAAAGAAAAATGACAGTTGCTAAGTTAGATGAAGGCCTTTTTTGGTCTTGCGTCTTAAAACAAAAGTAACGAAATGTGCTCTTGCCACCAGCTCCACTATGTCCGAGTTTTTTTATTTTCAGTCATGTATTTTGCTTTAGGCTCTTCCATTTATTATGCTAAATTGTCCAGTTTGTCATATCCTCTTAAAAAACATCTCCGCTCGCACTTCTTGGAAGATTTACGTGTTCCTCTGAAGTTTTCCATCAGCAATAGTTTTCATTTCTTTCTCATATATAACATTTAAAAATGTTCTGACCTCATCGTCCACCCAAACATGCTTGTCACTTTCTTCCAGTTTTGTTATCGCATGGTCTGTTGAAGCAAAATCACATGACTTTTTTGATGCGCATGCTGGAATTTATTCAGTAAATGCATTTCCAGCATAGTTTATCTGAATTTTTCTTATCGTATAAAACAGGGGTGTCAAAGTCAATTCCTGGAGGGCCGGAGCCCTGCAGAGTTTAGTTCCAGCCCTGCTTCAACACACCTATCTGTAGGTATCAAACAAGCCTAAAGCACTCAATTAGTTTGATCAGGTGTGTTTAATTGGGGTTGGAACTAAACTGTGCAGAGCTCCGGCCCTTCAGGAACTGGCTTTGACACATGTGGTATAAAAGGTTTATACTACTCAGTTGTGCACATTTTTTAAATTTTTGAGCATCTTGGCATTTCCAACCAGGATTTTTATGCGATATTTTAACATGTGCATAAAAATAGGTGGATGGAAACACAGCTAATGATGCACATTCATCAATAATTTTAAAGCCATTTTAAAAGGACATTTTCATTCTACATCACCGGTGTCAGAGTTTATAGTACGGTATTTAAATAAGCTTAACGAAACACTCCACTGTTTTTTTGCAAATAGGCTAATTTTACAAGTCATGTAGAGTTAAACAGTTAAGTTTTACCATTTTTGAATCTATTCATCTGATATCTGGATCTAGCAGGAGCACTTTTAGCTTAGCATAAATCATTAAATTGGATCAGTTAAAAAGATTAATTCAATTACATTTTTTCACCTAAAGTAAAACTTTTCTGTAGTTATTGTACACTAAGCAGATGGACAATGAAAAGTTGCTACTTTTTAGGTTGATATGGCTAGGAACTACACGACTGCAAAATTCCTTGCTAATCACGCCAGAATGAAAGAATAGTTACTAGCCATATCAGCCTAGAAATATTAACTTTTTATTTTCCGTCAGTTTTAGTACACATTGTTACTACAGAAGAGTCAAGCTTTAAATAGGAAAATGATCAAAACTCTTCTCGGTCGAGATGCTAATGGCTAATGATTCAATGATCTATGCTAAGCTAAGCTAAAAGTGCTCCGGACCAGGATATGAATTAAATATTGGTAAAACTGTTTAACTCTAAGCAACTTGTAAAAAGAGCATTTTTCCAAACAAAAAGGGGGGTGTTTCTTTAAGAATGAGAAGTCATATTTGTCCTACAATTTGCATAATTATTGTTGTATAATCAATAGCATAATATTGTCTTAAAAGGAAAATAATATCACTTATCACGATTATTTCTCTCACTAATTATAGCACAGGAATTATTTATCGTGACAGGCCTACTAACACATTTGATCACTCTCTAATATTAAGTGTTTTGTTTTTGTTGTAGGTGTTTTTGACCACGCTATCAGACTTGCAAACGAGAGAATGTCTACAGGAGATCGACTCCTGGAGGCTCTTTGCAAATCTCAATGAGCTCTGTTTGGTAAGAAATCAAGGAGGATAATGGAACTGTAAATGTATTTAAACTGTGTTAGATAGTTTTTATTTCTTCTTCTTCTGCTGTATTATAGGTTAGCTTCGGCTTCCTTACTAGTTTATTGCGCGTCATTAAGGAGATGTGGACCGACCCAGACAGCTGTAGTACTCAATCTCTTCATGACCTTTTCAGAAAGGTAAGTTACCACAGGTTGTAATGGTCAAAACAGACAGGGTCGAAAAACCAGAACACAATAATGTCCAGGGTAATTCACAAGAGAAATACAAATATCAATGCACCGCAATAATGAGTGTACAACCCATGTGCACTCAACAGCTAGAAACAACATAGGCTCATTATGAAAACATAGCCCTATATACATTTCTGTAGATCGTGAATTATGTAGCCATAGGTAAATATGGCTGCATTTTGTCTTTAAAACGAACGCTACGGGGTGGTATGGTGCTGTTCCTATTTGCGCTGATCGCTTACCTCCGTGTGGACGGCTTTTCCGCTGTTACCAATTTGTCCAGTGGCTTGCCGCGTATGTCAGTGGACTTGTGATATCGAGTGGAGTTGACCGTGACGACAAGGTTTGAGTCCAGTGATGAACCGTTCCAGAAAGCAGGTAAGACAAAAATAAAAGCCAAAAAATGAAACAGTAACAAAAAAGTAACAAGTAAATAACAGGGTGAGAATGTGGTAAAATCTGAAAATGTGGTCAAAATCATGCGGCCACAAAGGCTTTTCTATTTTTGGATTGCTGGTTGGGTTTAGGGAAGTGGGTGGGCAGGTCAATCGGTGCTTTTAAAAACACTATCGGTTGGGTTTAGGGAAGGAGGAGGGTGGGTCAGTCGATTGGTCAGTCATTCATTCGACAGCTGCCTCTAGTGGACTTATGCAAGAAGAGTAGATGCGAATGGCACCTGTGAGAGAAATTAGAGATCTCAAAAAGTGTACACAGCGGCCTCTAGTGGATTCGCTAAACAAAAACTGCAAAAAACATACCTCCTGAGACGTATTTGGCACTCTCCAGAAATGTATATAGCGGTACGTTTTCAGAATGAGCCTGGGTTGGCTAGAAAATACCCATAATGCATTGTGAGAGTTTGCACACTGAACAAATTTTTACATCTAAGTTAAGTTTACAAAAATTAAATAGTTTTGGTGAAAATAAAACATCAAAATTAGGGATGAAATAATGTCGTGTGAACATATATTTAAAACAGCATACTTATTTTCACCTGTATTTATTAAGAAATACAAATGATCATACTAAATTGTAATAAATATGAAATGTTTGAAAATGTCTTGCTGACAAAAGGATCATTTTTAAAAACCCTTAAAGGGATAGTTCACTCAAAAATTACAATTGACTAACGGTTTACTTTCCCTCATGTGTTTCTAACCCTTTATGAGTATATTTTTGTGTTTCCAACCCTTTCTGAGTATCTTTTTTTTTGACTGAAGACAAAGGAAGATATTGAAAAAAAATTGTTATTTTTAATTGATAGCCATAATAAGAAAGAAATACTAAGTAAGTCAATGGTTACCGGTTTACAGCATTCTTCAAAATATCTTTATTTTGATGGTGTGTTTGTTGAATTTAAGTTACATTGCAACTAATTCTCATTAGATTATACGTAGACTCAGGCTGGGGTTAGGGTTAGTGTAAGTTGACATGTTCTTGCAAAGTACCTTATAGTCAGTTAAATGTCTGTTGAAGGAGCAGTATCAACAGATATTAAGCAGACAGTCTACTAATACTCAAATGGACCATCAAAATAAAATGTTACTACATCTTCTTTTTTGTTCATTGTTGGAACTACAGTAGTAAAGCGTCAGATGATGAATGAAATGATGACAGAATCAACATTTTTGAGTGAACTATCCCTTTAAGAGTCCAATATTATTTAAAATATTGAATACAAATTATTCATCGTTTCTAAAATTAAACACAAATGACGTCTTTACTCTGAAAACAGACTATTAATGACAAATCCAGAGAACCTATAATACATTTGAAATGGCCTCTTAAATGTTTCCAGAACTGTATGTGTACATTAGTCTGGTGTATGCTTGTCATCAATTTTGCTCAAACAGGACACATTATAAAATATGGAAGAGAAAAAAAACATTTTAAGTTGAATTACACATCGTTTTCGTGATGCATAGACACATCTTTTCATCTCTGATGCATATGTAACATACAGTAAAACGCATACAATGTAAAACATAAAAGCAAAGTCGCGGGCAGTGACCTTTAAATGTAATATATAACCGCCCAATCACACACACACAGAGACCTAAGCCCTGAGCAATTTTGTGCTTACACAATGCATTATTGTATTAGTCAGTTAGCAAATGATTGGTCTAGAAAATAAAAAATGAGCACCACTAAACTATTATTCTTTATTTGCTGAAAAATAACAGCAGGTTTTCCTCCATTGTCCTCATCTGATCCCTCTCCCATATTGACTGTTGACTTTGCAGGCGTTCAGTGAAAGCATTTGCCATTGTCTCCAGAAATACTGCCTGAATTACAGCACGGCCATCCTTTATCTGGACAGCCTGAAGCTCAGAGAGGACTTTGGCTCTTTCGTGAAGGTAACTGTGGTTTGACATGGTAAATCAGGGCTTGGTATCATCATGCTGACAAGATCCAAGGAACAGGGCAAATGTTAGCGCATGAGCTGGACGGTTGTCCAGGATCATTGGCTCTGACACAGGAACACGGTCACTGGATCGTGTTGACTCAGCTACTTTCCCTCTTGCGGATTGTTCCCTGTTGTATTCTTAAGCTGTCTCCACATCAGTTTTGGCCTGTCGCTTCTTGCTTTTCCACTCAGTTGCACGCACAGTGTTTATACAGGCTTTTAAATTACCTAAAAAAGGTCATGTCTAAGAATATCAATTACAGAGCTTAAAAGATAGCACGTTCAAAGTCCTAATTGTCCTTTCTATTTTTGTTGTCGTTGTAGCTCTTTCTTTCATTACAGTCCAAATGTAGTAGCTGTATAATGAATAAAAACAAGCCCAAAATCATGACATACAGTTAAAGTCAGAATTATTAGATATTTTTCAAGATACTAGTATTCAGCTTAAAGTGCCATTTAAAGGCTTAACTGGCAAGTTAGGGTAATTAGCCAAGTCACTGTAGAATGATTGTTTGTTCTGTATATAATCTAAAAAAATATTGCTTAAGTGGGCAAATAATATTGACCTTAAAATGTTATTAAAAAATAAAATAAACTGCTTTATTCTAGCTGAAATAAAACAAACAAGACTTTCTCCAGAAAGAGAAAAAAAATTATAGAAAATACTGTGAAAAAGTTCTTGCCCTGTTAAATATTATTTGGGAAATATTTGATAAAGAAAAAAAATCACAATAGTTGACTTCAACTGTAGATCTTATTAGGATAGTTCACGCAAATATGAAAAATGTGTCATTATTTACTCACCCTCCATTTGTTCCAAACCGGTTTTATTTTTTAATATATACATATTTATTGTTTATACCATAATAAAATAAACAATAACCTTAACCTAGAACAGAAAAAGTACAAAGGCCATTTCACAATACACAGAATGTCAGACACAACATAGAAAGCATAAGAAAAAAAGTATTAAATATAATAACAGGGTGTCCGCGGGCTTTTAAAAATTCTTAAAATGTCTTAAATTTCAAAAACTAAATGTTAGGCCTTAACCATTCACTGAAATATTGTGTTGTAGGTGTTAAATCATTTAAAAAAGGTCTTAATTCCTATGTCCAAGTAAAGCTACCCAATCAGGTCAACACCCAATCACCAATAATCCATCTCAAAACTTTTGTTTTTATATTTAAGTTTTTTTTTATTGCAAAGAGAAAATTCACAACAGCTGCTATACATTTTAAAAGCAAATACTTCAAATTAAGTGGCCTAATCAGGGAGAGAAAACTAAAACAACACATCCCTCTACTTCCAAATATACAAAATATATTTGTTTAAAAGAATGCTGGAAACTGGTAGCCATTCAATGCCAAAATATTTTTGGTACATTCTTCAAAAAAATCTTCTTTAGTGTTCAAAAAATGAAAGAAAATCAAAAAGCTTTGGAACCTCAAGGTTCAGCATAGTAAATGATGAGTAAAATGTTATATTTGGCTGAACTATACTTTGAAAAAAGTCCTAAATTTGACTTGGTTTGAAATGCTGACACTCATCGTGTCTCCAAAATGGTTAATTCTGGTTTTTGTGTGGTGCAGTGGTGTGAGCGTAATGAGGAGTGCCGCAGGCTGCAGTTGAAGGATCTGCTGGTGGTTCCTCTGCAGAGGTTTACACGATACCCTCTGCTGTTGAAGAACATTGGGAAGAGGAGCTGCTCGGAGGCCGAGGAGAACACCATACAGAGCATCGTGGATCTGGTGGACAGAGCTATCTGTAAGTCACCATCACATTACTGTGGCAAATGAAAGTAAGGATGCAGCTATATACAACTGCTAGCCAACACCCATATTTACACTACAACATTGAGTGCTCGAAATGAGTTGGCACTTCTGTATTTTTGTTTAGCGCACCACCATATTTTTCTAGCGCACTGCCACTCTTATGTTGTCAATACTTTGACCACTTAAAGCATCACATCACCTACTATGTTTCCATCTCCTGCTTTTAATGTACACTCACCGGCCACTTTATTAGGTACAACTGCTCGTTAACGCAAATTTCTAACCAGCCAATTACATTGCAGCAACTCAATGCGTTTAGGCATGTGGACCTGATCTAGATGATCTGCTGCAGTTCAAACCAAGCATCAGAATGGGGAAGAAACGGGATTTAGGTGACTTTGAACTTGCCACAGTTGTTGGTGCCAGACGGGCTGGTCTGAGTATTTCAGAAACTGCTGATCTACTGGGATTTTCATGCACAAGTGAGGTTTACAGAGAATGGTCAGAAAAAGAGAAAATATCCAGTAAGCGGCAGTTCTGTGGTTCCATTCAGAGGAGAATGTCCAGACTGGTTCCAGCTGATAGAAAGGCAACAGTAACTCAAATAACCACTCGTTACAACTGAGGTATGCAGAAGAGCATCTCTGAACGCACAACATGTCCAACCTTGAGGCAGATGAGCTACAGCTGCAGAAGACCACACCGGGTGCCACTCCTGTCAGCTAATAACAGAAAACTGAGGCTACAGTTCACACAGGCTCACCAAAATTGGACAGTAGAATATTGGAAAAACGTTCCAATCGAGTCTCGATTTCTACTGCGACATTCGCATAGTAGGGTCAGAATTTAGCATCAAGAACATGAAAGCATGGATTCATCATGGATGTGCAGCCGACAAATCTGCAGCAAGTGCGTGATGCTATCATGTCAATATGGGCCAAAATCTCTGAGGAATATTTCCAGTATCTTGTTGAATCTTTGCCACGAAGAATTAAGGCAGTTCTGAAGGCAAAATGGGGGTCCAACCCGGTACTAGTAAAGTGTACCTAATTTAGTGGCCAGTGTGTGTATATTCTAAAGAAATGAGCAATGAAAACGGTACAGATACAGTAGGCACTATTTATATCTACTATGTTTAATTATAGAAATGTCAGGATCAATTCAGAAGAAATTTCAGGTCAATCTCGCCCTGATCCTCTTGGCTCTGCGCTGGTTGTGGAAATTCGAAAAATTGACCCAAAACAAACCATTATGATTCGCTAGGATTGGTAATGAAAATTTGCGAAAGTGGTTCGACTAGCATATTAAGAGCCACAAATTTTTTTAAAAAGTAATAAATTGTAAAAAATCAAATTTGATAATGAGAGAAGTTCCACCTGAAAACATTTGGTTGTTGAGCACTCGGGCTGGAATTGATGAGATCAAACTAATGCAATTGTTAGTGTTTATATTACATTAAATGCTTAAAGGGGTGGTCCACTATGTTATCATATTTTAAACTTTAGTTTAACTGTGATGTTGCTGTGTGAACATAAACGGCATCTCTGAATGTAATACGCTCAAAGTTCAATGCAAAGGGAGACCTTGGCTTTTCCAGAGTTAGCTTAGCAAAGCCTACAATGAACGAACTTTGGGGACTACAAAAAAATACAACCAGGCTATTGAGATCACAAAGGTATTTTTACTGCGCACACACTCACTCCGCAGCTAAGGTGCGTGGCCAGAGGCACTGTAATGTTACAGCAGAGAAAGCTAAAATGCCATCCAAACGCTGCTATTTCCACAGAGCTTCTTCTGTTTCTGAATTTGGGCTTCCAAAGGACACGACACAAAGAGAGAAGTGCTTACAGTTTAATTTTAATTATGTTCCAGAGAATGATAAAAATATATATAGCTAGCATTTGACAAAGGACAGCTTTCAGAATCTCTCCCAGTTCGATGCTGGATACGGTTAAAATCTCCTCAAAGGAGCAGCTCCAACAAGCAGAAGCTGTGGATTGTAAGCCACGACCTGTAAGTGTTTTTAATTGTTCAAATTGATTATGACATGCACAGTGTCTAGCGTTAACGTTATGCTGTAGCAAGGATGATAACAACAGGAAATGCTGTTAGGCACTGCTAACAATTTAGCTACAAATTCATATGTATCAGTCAAACCGCTGTAAACAGCCACAATCCTTACCAGCGCTGCAGTGTCTCTCTATAGGCAGCTTTTCCGTGCGTTCTACATCTCAGATAATGAACTCACAAAAGACATGTGAACGATTCATATTACTTACACATGCATATTCCGAATATATGTGAAAGATGTCATGTAATGCGTTGAGTTAAAAAAAATACAAGATAGCTCGCCTAACTCGTGTTGAAGCAGAAAAATCAATCAAAGCTCACAGAGGTCGCATCCCACATCTTGTGATTTATTCTTCTGTCAACAGTGTCACTGTATATTACAGAGAAATAACTTAATCCGAGCATCAGAGAAATGTGGTCCCGCACATGCGCGTCTACAGACAGTTCACACACACACACACACACACACACACACACACACACACACACACACACACACAATGGTGATCTCTCCTAAAGGAGCCGCATCCTATTTTCACTCATTACAGACACTAGTCAGATTTTATTTATTTTATTTAGATGTTATAGAGCAGGCATGAGGTTGACTGATTGTTTACACTGCACAAAAGCAAATGCTTGTAGGGGCTTGATGTGGAGCTGATCCGCGAATCACAACACATTATGTTAGATGACCAATCAGAGTCATTTTAGGGCGGGCCTTTCAGAGGAACTAGGAAATATGACAGTCGTTTTCATGTTAGCTGAGTAGCTGTATATAATCAAAGTAAGATTTATGAAAAAATAACGTGATTTTCTTCAAGTGAAACATGAGCACACATTGCTTTGCATCTTATAAACACAACTAAGCCTTAAAATTACATTCTGGACCACCCCTTAAAAGTCCGCATGAACCAGCAGCTGCAACCTTTTTTTTTTTTTTTGTATTATGATGCAGTTCTCATGAGAAAACAGTGGGCGTGGCTTGATTTTTTTCTACTGCGTGCTGATTGGATATAATAAAGTAGGCATTTTATTCAGAAAGATTGGGAAACGAGTTTTGGTAGAGTTATTACAACCTAATAGACACCTCCTTGTCTGTTTGTTGCTATAGAGCTGTCAAAGCTGCCAGTTGAAGGGGCGTGGTTATGCATGTTAGCCATGCCTAATACCTCAGACAGACGTAATCTAAGAGCTGAACTGAAAACAAACAGGAAGTGCATTTTCAGATTTCGATGTTAGATTACAACGGCATATTATAATGTTCATCTTAATGACATGCCCAGATAAATTGTTCACCAAAAATCTAGCAATGTGAGCTAACAAAATCAATATGGTTAGTTTTGACTTCATATGTACTTTAGAGTCAGTGAGAACCGGAAGTTGCAGAGACTTTATGTTGACTCATTATGTTGATGTACTTCCAAATGTAATGGAATATTGAGTAAGGGCGAGGCTTTTCTTTTTTATCATTCCCTCATAGCTAACTAATGGTGAGAGAGGCGTGGTTAAGAATATTGTGGCTGAAGCCATTAAACTAAAGGACCAGCACTCCAAACACAGAAGCAAATGGTCAGGCTTTGATTGAAGATAACCAAAACAAACATTTTTGAAGTAGATTAACCTGCACAGATTATTTGTGTGTGCTTGCAAAATAAACACTGTAAATTTTGGATTTCACACCGACTTTAAAAAGAGTTGAAATTCTGTGTTTTGTTTTAGACATTAATAAGAACAGACTCTGCCATCTGACCAATCAGAGCAGAGCGGGCTCTTAAAAAGGACGTCAGGATCCTTGAACAAACCATTTCAGGCACTGTGAGAAAAGAGCTGTTTCTCATGAGGAAATGAATGCTTCTTTAGGGTTTTTTTTTTTTTTTTTTAATCTTGAATGAATGTAGATCTATGAGATTCCAAAGTGAAATTAGCGTTAACTGTTTTTGCTTTCTCCATTTATTGTCATTGCTTAGCATGCTGGTGCTTTGATGTCATTTAGTGTCAAAGCTGAATTTATAAGCAGTGACAGGTGACTTTTCCAGTTCTCTGACTGTTGCTGAGGCGTGTGTCTACAGACACTTGAGAAAACATGTGCGGAGTTACAGTTGTAGAAAACAGGGTGAACAACAGAGCTATTTTGACTGGGTCATGTGAGTCAAAACAGGAGAAAGTACAACATGTTTTGGTATGACACAAAAACATGACATTGCATTTCATTTGACATAGCATGTGAAATCCCAGTTATCTTTACTGAAGCATTACACGCCTTGTCATAAATCTATTATGCTTTTATCAGGAATCTGTTTTGATAAGTAGATGAGATTAATACATCATTCAGTATAACTGTAGATAACGCAAAACAAGCTGTCTATTTATTGAGCTCTGAAAAAAGAGAATATTTAAGAAAATTTATTAAACATTAGGGATGCTCCGATTGGGATTTTTAGGATACCGAGTACCAATTGCTTGTCATGATGATGGGCCGATACTGAGTACCGATTCTAATGCTTCAAGGATTATAATGCATAAAGCACATTTTTCCTCTAAGTATGATACTTAAGTGGAGATCTCTCCTTACCTAAAAGAATTAATTAAAGATGTTGCATATAATTCCTTAAACATGTCTCTTTTAACCAGTTAGTGTGGACATGTAATGGTCAGAAGCAGTTTTACAGTAAATAATAGATAAAAAAACATTCAAAAATTGGTAAGCAAATTCACTAACAAAGAAATTTGGAAACATTGCAAATGATGAAAGAAGAATTCAACATGTCTCAATGAAGTTTGGAGAGCATACTTGATGCATAAGAAGTTAAAATGCACACCTAGAAATCTATTACTTCTTTATTAAAAGGAAATAGGCAATAAACTACACTTTATTGCAATAAGTATATTACGTTAAGTTATATTATTAAATATTATTGTTCAATTTATTAATTTTTTTATCTCCCGAATATTTTCAGCCAGGTTTTAAAGAACTTGCAATATTGTTGAAAACAAAAAACTTTCAGTTCTGATATGCAAAAAGATTTCAGTTCTTGTAATTGTAAACTCGTAAACAAACAATTGTGATCGGTTCATGAGATCAGCCAGATTGGCGAGTCATCAAATGTGATTATCGGCTGATACCAATCTCTGTCCAATCGTTCGGAGCATCCCTATTAAACATTATTAAAAATATATACCTAAGTGTAAAATAAATTATTTTATTAATAATTAATATTTTTAATTAATGTATTTATTTATTGAGTTTTTTATGTCTATAAAATTGTATAATTTACTAAGACAAAGATTTAAATAAAAAAGCCTCATGAAGATAATAAAAAATAGTAGCAATAAATAATAAATTAAATATTATTTATTTAATTCATATTTTTATAAAATATATTTACTAAATTAAAGATTTACTATTACAAACATTTAAATAAGTGCTTGAGTCCATGAAGGTAATAATAATGTAAAAGTATCAATAAATAATAAGTTTTATATTTTTAAAAATAAATGTATTAAAATATATGACTTTTTAAGACAATTATTTCTGAATTATATATTTTTATTTAGCTTTTTCAAAAGTTATAAGACAAATGTTTCAATGAAATGCCACATGATGCTAATGACTAATGTTGTAATAGTGATATTACACTGCTAGCACTGATTGACAGTTTCAGTGCATTTTTATATTATGATTGTATTAATGTTCATAGTGTTAAGAGGCCATGGACACCCCCCCCCCCCCCCCCCCCCCCCCCCCCCCCCAGCTGATTTTCACAGCAGAAACACAAACACAGATGCAGGGGAGATAGATAGCGATTCAGAAAGCAGCATTTACAGCAGATCTAAGAGCTGTGTGGCAGTGTAGGATTTTCAGTCAGTAATATTTTAATGATATTACTGTAAACTTAGTAGCTAAATCATTTTGAATAAGGTATGTCTTTAAAAACTGAAAGAGTACTGATGATACTAACTAACTTTGCCATCTGAATAAACATAAACAACAGACAGGACAATCAATGTGAAGTGGAACCGTGTCTTTTTTAAAAGAAGTGGCAAATCCGGATATCACCATTTTCTGTTGCGTGTTAGCAGACCACTGTAATCCACACATGTGGGTCCATACGCGAGCTGTGCTGTCATTGCGGGGAAATCGAAACAAAACCTTCGTTGTGGCACATTTATAAACGCAACACTGACGTTGCTTTAAAATTTATTTTTAGAGTTTTTAGAAGAGTGGGACATATATGACCGTCAACATCTCAAAAAAATGTGCTTTGGTGTTTCGTGAGCCTTTAATGATCATATTTCTTTGCCTTGACTGCACCGTGCCTGATTTATGGCCAGACAGGCATGAAATTAATAATAGGTGAATGTCCTACACAAAAGCAGTTTTCTTAATACAAAACATTCCAAGATGCCACTTTATGAACATCACACTTCATGACACATCTCTCATAACTGATATAAGGGTGTGTTCGACTCTTCCTGGTGACTTTTGTTCAAATCAAACAAGTGTGTAGGAGTCTTCATCTAATGGGTGTGAGCTTCAAACAACACAAAGGTGGGTCATTGTTGATGAAAGAGCCATTACTTGAAATGCAATAGGAAGAATCGGGAATTAAAAGACAGTCCATTGTCTGTGGCTCAATAACCAATAACAGGATCTGTTATTGTACACAAGCACTAATGTTTGTTTGGCGAGGTGTGGATGAACCCGCTAACCTTTCATAGCCAAGAGCCTTTGTGTGGACTGATAATACAATAGCATTTCTACCCTGTTTTTCTCTTTGTAGATGATCTTGAAGGGAAAGTGAAGTGGTTGGACAACTATCAGAAGGTGAAGCAGCTGAAGGAAGCTCTAGTGTGGCTTCCTGTTTGGGAGAGCGATAAGAGGGCACACGTTCCTGAGGTCTGTACATTTCTTTAGAATGGGCTATATGCACACAGACCTTTAATTTTCAGTCATGCAGCCTAAGTGCTTCTGGTGAACTGTTGCGCCATTACAAAATCACATTTAAGATCTGATTTCTTTAAAAATCAGTGATCTTCACTGCCTGATTGATATACAATATAAAATGGGTATCCGACGGGACGAGAAGCACTGCATTAAATTATATTTTTCCATGCCATGTCTGTAAAATATGGAGATTTATTTCACTACAGTATTTTTAATGGATTTTTTTGCGCTGGTCTGCTGCTACTGATGGTGCTTGTGGTTAAATGCTCTTTCATCTTATTTTATGCTTGAACAACTAAATGAATGCTTAAGCCTATTGAATGGATTGTATTTCAATTACAACATCGATGCTGTAAAAGGAACCGTATGAAATTAAAAATAATCACATAAACCTTTCACCGGAAGTTTATCATTGACTTAAAAACATTAGCTGGGCATATACCCCATTGGGCTATATGTTGAATTTAGAACTCGTTGTTATTAGCGACACCAGTGAGTGAACTGCAGTCTGAAATCACATAATTACTGACCATATAGTATGCTAAAAACAGTGTGTGAGCCGAGTAGCGTGTCTGAATTTGTAGCATTTGTAAAATAGTACACTGTAAGACACTACAGGTTGATGGAAACTTGTTGACCTAAAAAAGCACATTTTTTTCAACACAGCATTTCACGTTTAATGTACCTTTAAGATTTCACCAGCATTGAATTAAAAACATTTAGCTGACTAAACGAAAAGTTTTCAATGCAATAAAATCAAAATGTTACGTGTTACGTATGTTATATGTTACGTATGCTTCGTGTTACGAAGTTGCATGTTGCGAAGTTACATGTAACTTCACAGTGTAGGCGATAAGTACTCGGATCACCTACTACTTACGGCAAGATTCAGAAGTGCGCATCTAATCGACACTACGCTATGCCATGATGTTACGTAAGAGAATTCTTTTTTTTTAGTATTAATGCAGATAGCATACTGAATTATATACATTGTTAGAGAATTATATACATTGTCAAAATGTGACTTTGTCGTTGTTTTTTTGACATAAATTGTCAAAAAAGTGGATTTTTTTCAACACAACATTTCACTTTTAATGTACCTTCAAGATTTCAACAGCATTGAATTAAAAACATTTAGTAGACTAAACGTAAGGTTTTCAATGCACGTAAATCGACATGTTAACTGTTACGTATGTTACATATGCTATGTGTTACAAAGTTACGTGTTATGAAGTTACGTGTAACTTCACAGTGTAGGCAATAAGTACCCGGATCACCTTCTACTTACGGCAAGATTCTGAAGTGCGCATCCAATCGACAGTACGCTATGCCATGATGTTACGGAAGAGAATTAATTTTTTTTCTTGTATTAATGCAGATAGCATACTGAATTATATACATTGTCAGAGAATTATATACATTGTGAAAATGTGACTTTGTCGTTGTTATTTTTGACATACATTGTCAAAAAAGCAAATTTTTTTCCAACACAACTTTTCACATTTAATGTACCTTCAAGATTTCAACAGCATTGAATTAAAAACATTTAGTAGACTAAACGTAAGGTTTTCAATGCAATAAAATCGAAACGTTACGTGTTATGAAGTTACGTGTTACAAAGTTACATGTTGTGAAGTTACATGTAACTTTACAGTGTAGGCGATAAATACCCAGATGACCTACTACTTCCAGTAGGATTCTGAAGTGCGCATCCAATCGACGCTAGACTATGCCATGATGTCACGTGAGAGAATTCGCATTTTATTAGTATTAATGCAGATAGCATACAGAGTTGACATGTAAACAATAGTTGTACACAATAAAAAAGATATAATTTATATACATTGTCAACACGCGAGAAAATTCTTGAATGGGAGTGAAGCGACGCAACTGATGCGGGTAGGTCAAGTAAAATGCCAACTGGCCCAGCTGGCGCTCAAACCAGCGACCTTCTTTCTGTGAGGTGACCGTGCTAACCACTGCGCCACCATGCCCCCCGATTTAATGTCTTAATATCTTTTTCTTCCTCATTTTATTATCCAATGTTTATAGAGATTTAACTATTCGATATTTGATCCTTCACAGACTCTGAAGCACCTGCTGAAACCTGTGACACTGGAGAACCTGGTGATTAACCGCAGCCTGTTGCATGATGGGAAGCTTTTTCTCATAGGTCAGACTGATAAACTATTTCCTTTTTTAATTTTTTGGAAATGGTTGTGCAGTTTGCTTATGCGACTTACTATTATTCTGACTTTTTCCACACAGAAAACACAAAGCAGCAAGAGGTCTATCTGTTTCTCTTTGACGAATTCCTTCTAATTACGAAGATCAAGAGAAGTAAAAAGGTGAGGTTACGTAACAGATTAATTTATGTGTGTATATATAAATGGAGGGAAAGTTTGAGTGCTGTTTGCTGTTTGTCTGTATTGACTTACTGTAAATCACGGGTGATGCATGTGACGTGATATGAAAATGGATTTGTTGATTCTGTCTGGGAGCGATGATCGATTCAGGCCATTTTATTCTCTAAGGTTGAATAGAGTTCAGTGGATTGTCACAGATTATATTACTGCATTGACTACTGTAAATGGAGAGTAAAAGTGCAATGAATAAAAGTGGGATGAATCAGTATTTGACATCTCATGAGATACTTTTAGATCAGAAATGCCCAAAGTAGGGTTCGCGGGCCAAAGTTGGTTCATTGTAACCCTTGATTTAGCCTGTCATCCTTTCTGAGAGAAGAGTGAGAATGATGAGAGTTGGGGAAAATGCCTTTAACAGAGATCGTCATTTCTAATTTGATGTAGCATTTGTTTGTTGCAATAAAGCATTAGTTTGTTTGTTTTATTGCTGAGCTACAAAAAAAGGTAACTGAAATTAAATGTTGTAAGTGTTTTAAAATATAAATACTGTCACTCGATGGATAGAGGACTATGAAGAAGACATCGGCGAGCAAATCAAGGCAAAAACTAGTGTAACTGCAATCTGTTATAAATGAGATGTTTTTTACTGTAATAAGTTCATTAAAAAAACGTAGAAAAAAATATACTGTGTTAGTTCATATAAAGCAATGCTTTCTAGTTATTTATAAATATTATTAAATAAATAAGGAAATTAAACATGGCAAATATATTTACCTTGGGCCCACTAGCCCCAATCAAAGTTTGGTTTTTGGCCCTTCATAAGAAAAAGTTTGGCCATCCCTATTTTAGATGATCTAAAAAAAGCACACTTATATACTGATTATATCGTTAAAGATATAAAGAATCAACATGAAATATAAAACTGTTGAATACACTATGAGCCCTATCATACCCATCAAGACGTGTGTGGCGCGATTTGTTGATATTTTAGACCAGCACAACTCACGTTTTGCACCACGTTGTTTAAATAGTAAATCCATTTGCGCCATTTTGTGGACTCATGGGTGTGCTGGTCTAAAAAGGAGGAGTGTTAAGGCGCATTATTGGTGCGTTGCTATTTTGAGGAACTCAAATAGACCGCACCATTGACCAACTAAAAGCTGGTCTAAAGTCCAGCGCAGATTGCGTTAGTTATGCGCCTATGCTGGTACAAACGCTTACACATTGCTTAATACACACAGGATGTACTGCAATACACAAATAGGGCTTTTTTCAGGTTATTCATGACAATTTGCATTTGTATAATGTTATTATTATTAGCAGTATTATTTATGATATGCATATTTATATTTGTTTTAATAAAAACATGCTTAGATTTGTCCACCTGTTGGGTTTTGGATAGAGGTGTGAACCTACACTGGTATCATGGTTCGGTTCGTTAACGATTATCATGCCATTGATTCGGTTTAATTTGATATCGATATTCGATAATCGGTGCATTGACGATACTTTCCATACACAATTTTATATTTTACTTCACAGCACAGCAATTCTTGTATTAAAATGTATAAATATATTTATATTTATATACTATTTGTAATACAGTTTTGTCCTTTAATACAAATAGTCAGAACTGTACCTTTAAAAACTCAAGTACATGCATAGATGAAGCAACATGAGCATTTATAGCAAATAAACAAATACAAATATCCCGCTCGCTTTCTGAGCCTTGTCAGCGAGTTTTTTCTTACACCCCTATGATTGGTCAATCACAGCTGATCCATGATAGACGCGGTGGAGAAAACTCTCTCTGCAGACACGCGCTCGTGTCTGTATCCAGAAGTATCGCTTTAACAGCCAAGAGGAGAGGAAAAGTCACGCCAGCTGGTCAAACGGGCCACAGTGAGAGAAAGAGAAATGGAGTTTACTTTAATTCTCTTAATCGCAGTGAAATAGGGGCTTCTGCTGTAAGTGTCAGTGAAAGACTGTCCAGCAAACACACACGCAGTGAAATTGTGCACAGTTTCTGTGTTTTTAAGTAGTTGGAGCGTTGTAAATACTCCCTTGCCATAGTAAGCTAAAACGACATATCGCATATGAGATAAATGACGTCAGTACATAATAACCGGTTATGCTTATTACAGAACCGATACCGAATTGTCCGCGTCTGCATCACTGTGCACCAAAGAAACATTTAATTTTAACACCCCTAGTTTTGGAGACGTATGCATCACCATATGGGGCATAGGAATAGGACGTGTGTTTGGATATAACTCAGTTTTTTGACCACACTTCGTTATTATTGTTTATTTATTTGTTTGCCGGAAATTAGAACTGAATTTAGAAATAGTTTTGAAACAAATCTTTGAGCTTTACAAACAAAATTAAATATGTAGGCTAATGATGTCTTCAGCGGAGGGCGTACAACACCGGTTCCTTATCCACGAAAGTAACGGAGTTAAGTAAAGAGGCTGATAAGAGGAGACTCGTTCTTTATCCTCACGCTACAAATGGTCTGTTTAACTGTTTTCTCGCTAGTGAAGCGTTCAGTTTTCCACTTACAAAGTTCGCAACTGACTCTTAAAGGGAATGGGAGATGGGACTCTGATTGGTTTAATGCACGTTATACTCTAAACACACCCATAACTCCTTAAGAGAATAAGCACACCCCTGTTAGACCATGCGCCGGGGCGCAAACCATATTTTTCCATCCTTAAAAAACAGCAAAAGTGTATTCAGACATGCTCTTAATTCTTTTGCTCCATGCGCTTTAGACTTTGCGCCTAGATCAGGGCTATTTAATTGGCGGCCCGCGGACCGAAATCGGCCCACGAGGCAATTTGTTCCGGCCCCCCAAATAGTGTGACCAAGACATTAAAAATGTAGTTCAGTCGAAAAACAACCGCTATAGTTATGAAGTGATGTGTGCCTGTTCAAGCACGAGCTGCAGTTAAAGGCTGCAGAGCGCGAGTCACCTGACATTGAGTGAGTGCCGCGGGCAGCCGAAAACATTTAAATATGTTTGTAGAAAAGGCCTTATGTACAATGCACTGATATCGTTAGGGATGCAATGATTAGCCGATTTCACTATTAACCCCACTTTTATTCATTAAAGGCTTCTCAACGCCGCATTTCTGTTGCACGGAAAAAAGCTGCTGCAACTAGTTATGCCAATACGAACGGACATTGGATTAACTATAGCAGCAAGCCATTGACATATTGCGTTTTTCCGCACGCAAGTATTTCCAATTGAGACGTGCTTATTGGAAGCAGTGCGCACACGGCTCGCAAGCGAACCGACACACTCACGCCCCGCAGGCGCGGCACACAGAAGAAATTTTCTCAGGCTGTATAGCGGTGAGAGGTGTGCGTGGCTTTCAGTGCAATGTAAACAAAAGATATGTTAGATGAATTATGAAAAATTATTCAAATGATTATGAACACAGATAATAACAGCAGTCCATTTAAATTCTTAGCTATATATAGCTTAAATTAACATTAGACAAATACTATTTTTATTTATTCTTATTTTTATGTATTTATTCATTGTTCTGTCCTTTATTTTCATTGTAAAATTATCACTCGTTTAAATCAAAAACTTTTTCATTTGTTTTAAGTCCAAAGAGAGAAATGGACTATTGTTTGTTTTTTATTAATATTTTGTGCTGTATTTGGTTACTGAGCAGTAATAAACAACACTTTATTATATAAGCAGTTTTATTGTTATTTTCTAAACTAGTCGTGTTTTAAATGTAATAAATGTGTAATAATGGTGATAACTGTGAAACCATGATTATTCTTCAGACTATAATCGTACAACTAAAATCTATAATCGTTGCATCCCTAATTGTTACGCAGTTGAAAACAGAACATATGAATGTGTCTGAATGTAGAAGAAGCCTACTTCAGCAATGCACTGATTTTGTGCCTCGAAATACATTTGGATATGCTTGTTAAAAAAGCCACATTGTAAAATGCAGTGATGTTATGTAGTTTTAAAATACAACATATTAACGTTTTATTGTAGAAAAAGTCAACGTGGGTGTCTTAAGGAGCAAAAATACAGCATATGAGCTCTTATATTGCTGTTATATTGCAAGTCATATCTCTCCGGCCCCCCGTTTGGGATGCTTTTCATGAACTGGCCCCCATGACAAACTAATTGAATAGCCCTGGCCTAGAGCATTAAAATAGAGCCCTATAATGCTACAGGTTTAGGGCCAGTAAAACAGATTAGTATTACATTGTATAACATATTATATTATATAAAAAGTAACATTAACATTTTAAGCTTTACGTGATGCAGAAAACATTCTGTGTTTGTTTAATGCTATTGATCAAGTATCTTGTATGCACTTATATAGACAATTTTGAGGGATGTAAACAAAAACAACAGTCCTGGCGTATTTTCTGTTCTACATTTTAAATTTCTATAGCTTCTGACAGTCCAAAAAGAGCCTCATATTGATAAATAATGTTATAATAGCTGTTAAAAACATCAAGTTATGATTGAATCACCTCTTGTTACAGTTATGAAATAGTTGGACAACAAGAAGGAAATGTTCATGGGCCAATGACATGACCACATTGAAATGGTCAATAGGTTTAGTGCATTTTCATTTTTTGGTGAACTCTCCTATTGATAGAAAGATGAACATGTGAACAGATAGCAGTGCTACATCAGTTTTAATGCTACTTTTACTTGCTAATACTGCACAACGCAGAACCAGTTACCAGTGCTCCTTGAGGTTTACATAAGCACAAGTTAACATTGGTCTGAAATTGTTTATATAGAAAAACCTTTAAAGCATGCCGTGTGCATGTTTGTGTGTGTTTGTGTTGTGTTGCAGAAGTCTAGTGTGGTGGACTTTGCTGCGGGTCAAGAGCTGGAGCTCTTACTGCAGGAGGGCTGCAGCTTCACTGTGCTGGACCAGCCCATCTCTCTGGACCGCCTGCATCTCAAGAACATTGACCAGCTCAACGCTACAGGTGCTCAACAACACACACACTTAACATGCCTCGCACATAAACACAGATACACACACAGACCCTTACACACAAAAATAGACACATGCAAGCAGACAAACAGGCACACTCATTCCCCCACACGTTCACACACACACACACACTCATATACACAAACACATATGCATGCACAAACACAGAAACAGACACACTCACAACTACACAAACACACATACTCAACATGTGTAAAAACAAAAACCTCAAACACACACATGCACACAAAAACGATACCACACATATGTGCATACACACTTACACACATAAACACACCAACAAACATGCATTCACATACATACTCAAAAACAGACAAACTCTTCCCCTACACACATACTGTTCAGGCGGGCAAACACACACAAAAACACCACTACACCCTTAAACGCACACATAAACAGGCAGTCTCGTCCCTCTACATACGCACACTCACTCATATATACACACACATGCCCATACACACAAATCTACACACATGCCATATCACCCTGCAGCCCAAGAGCGGTTACTCACTGAAGCTAGGAAAACTAGGTTGCTGTTGGAAGTGGTGTTAGTGAGGCCAGCAGGGGGTGCTCAACCTGCGGTCTGTGTGAGTCCTAACGCCCCAGTAAAGTGAAGGGGACACTATACTGTCAGTGAGCGCCGTCTTTTGGATGAGACGTTAAACCAAGGTCCTGACTCCCTGTGGTCATTAAAAATCCCAGGGCACTTCTCGTAAAGAGTAGGGTATAACCCTGGTGTCCTGGCCAAAGTCCCTCAATCGGCCCTTATGATCATGGCCTCTCAATTATCCCCATCCATTGAATTGGCTGTATCACCTACTGTATAGCTGGTGTGTGGTGAGCGCACTTGCACCGTTGTCCTGTGGCTGCTGTCAAATCATCCAAGTGGATGCTACACACTGGTGGTGGTGTGGAGAGACCCCCCTGATGATTGTGAAGCACTTTGGGTGTATGGCCATACACAATAAATGCGCTAAATAAATACACATTACATTACAAACACACACACACACACACACACACATCAGATTAATTTCACATTGCTGTTCTAGCATCATTCAGTAATGCAGAAATGTGGTCAACAAATCATTGTTGTGTGTGTGTGTGTGTGTGTGTGTTTCAGCATCTGCTCTGCCCAACTCATTCATCATAATGCATCAGAATCGCTATCAGCAGTGCATCGCAGTCTTCGTTCTACAAGCCCAGAGCGAGTCAACCAAGGTCAGCTTTCGCTGTTTCTCTTGACGCTGAAAAATTCAGCTTTGCCATCGCAAAAATAAAATATAATATCATAGAAAATGATAATTTTAAATTACACTACCTGACAAAAGTCTTGTTATCGATCCCAGTTGTAAGAGCAACACATAATAATGACTTCTAGTTGATCATTTGAAAAAGAGGCAGAAGGTCGATTTTTCTGATGAATCATCTGTTGAGCTGCATCCCAATCATCACAAATACTGCAGAAGACCTAATGGAACCCGCATGGACCCAAGATTCTCCTAGAAATCAATCAAGTTTGGTGAAGGAAGAATCATGGTTTGGGGTTACATTCAGTATGGGGGGCTGCGAGAGATCTGCAGATTGGATGGCAACATCAACAGCCTGAGATATCAAGACATTTTTGCTGCTCATTACATTACAAACCACAGGAGAGGGCAAATTCTTCAGCAGGATAGTGCTGCTCCTCATACTTCAGCCTCCACATCAAAGCTCCTGAAAGCAAAGAAGGTCAAGGTGCTCCAGGATTGGCCAGCCCAGTCATCAGACATGAACATTATTGAGCATGTCTGGGGTAAGATGAAGGTGGAGGCATTGAAGATGAATGCAAAGAATCTTGGTGAACTCTGGGAGTCCTGTAAGAACGCTTTCTTTGCCATTCCAGTTGACTTATTTGAAGTTATTTGAGTCCTTGAAGAGATGTTTGGATGCAGTCCTCCAAGCTCATCAAAGTCATACACAATATTAATTCTTTTTTCACTGCAGCATGACTTTATATTCTATACTGGACATTATTTCTGTTAAGCCACAAGACTTAAGCAAAGTCAGACCTTACTGTCCTAATTAAATTAATAAAAATCAAGGCATGATCATATTATATTTTGGTAAATAAGCGAAATCTAGAGGCCTTTGCCTCTCATATAAGCCACTTCTGATACCAAATGATTAACTAGAAGTCAAAGTTATTATTTGTTGTTCCTAAAACTTGGATGGGCGACAAGAATTTAGTCAGGTAGCGTATAATAATGTTTTTTATTAGTCAAATAAAGACTAAAGACCATCTAGAGACTTTTTAACAAATAAATTAAAGACAAAATAGTTGCACAATAATATTGGATTTAAATCATTTGTATTATTATTATTTTAATCAATTATAATGAAGTATTTGTAATTATTTATCATACTTTTTATGAATTTTATAAACGTTTTGATGAAATAAATGCAGCCTCGGAGAGCAGAAGAGACGGATAAACTTAAATGAAGAAAAAAGCCCAAAAAAAGTGTGTGTGAAGATGAATGAGTGTGCGTGTGTGTGTGTGTGTGTGTGTTGTGTTTCAGAAAGCCTGGATGTCAGAGATGGAGAAGGCCGTGAGTTCTCTGCTGAAGCAGGACAGTCTTCAGCCGCGCTTCAATAACTTTTCTCACTATACAGAGTCCTCACAGATCTGATTTACACAGACTTTCAGGAGAAAATACCCAGAGTGCCAATGGACACTGCAGTCCGCAAAAACATCTCTACTTTCAGCCCAAAAATCATTATTTCCTCACCCTTTCTGAAGTTTACCAGAATGCCTACACAATGAGTCTGAGCCTATCAGAAATCGCCATTAAAGTATGAAGTCTTTCTTTATGACTTTGGAACATCATAAGGCTGAGTTCTGGACAGCAATGGTGGATTTTACAGCAACATTTCCCTCATTCATTTCTTCAGTTCAATACAGCAGCACAGAGATCTCCAACAAGAGGAACTACTTTTCAGTTCCCCTTTTCAACGTTTGGAGAACAATGTTGCATGTTCCTGTCATAAATAAAGATGGTGGATTTTGTATTGTGAGGAATGTTAAATGCAGAACTTGTAAATTAGCCTTAATGCTCTGAGTGTGTTTGTTTGTTCACTCTTGTTCCTATTTGTATAAATTTAAAAGAAAAAAAATGATGTACGTTATGAAGTGTGTGTCGGAGTCATTTCTGTTTGACCATGAAAACTAAAATATTGGCATATATATATATATATATATATATATATATATATATATATATATATATATATATATATTCATTCTTTCATTTTCTTTTCGGCTTGGTCCCTTTATTAATCTGGGGTCGCCACAGCGGAATGAACCGCCAACTTATCCAGCATATGTTTTACGCAGCGGATGCCCTTCCATCTGCAACCAATCACTGGGAAACATCTATACACACTCTTATTCACACACATACACTACAGACAATTTAGCTTACCAATTCACCTACAGCACGTCATGTAAATGATATTGTGTTTATACAACAGTTCGACGGTATAATCGCTTATATAAAAATGAAAATCAAACACAGAGAGTCTCAAAATCCTTTTGTATGAGGAACTACTTTCTTCTGCCATTCATTCACATCTGCAGCTGACGTTAGAACAGCAGAAACTGTTACTAATTCACCGTCACTTTAAAGCTAGTATTTGAATGGTTCTCTAGTGTAATGTCTAAAATGATGACAAAAACTATTGATTTTGCTGACATTTTGAGATTATAAGGCTGAAAGGCATGAAATGCCGTCAGTTTAGAGACATTTCTCAGGATTTCTCTGTTGCAATCGAGATATCACAATAATTAACCTCGAAAAAGCCAAAGCAGCACAAACACTATTAGATTACTGTTAAGTTTGCAATAAGGAAAAACGCTAAACACATGCGGGCATTTCTTCTTTCTTTCTTTTTATTGAACTAGTCTGCAGTAACGAAAACTGGGGACGCAACAAATGGCCAACCAAAAAGTACTTATGGTTATGCAGAGTGGCCAACACAAAACACATACATTCCTGATAAGTCCCATCTCACACTCAATACACTACAATTACTATGGTAACGTTATAAATATAGCACTACAACATACAAAAGAGAGATCAATTACACTGTTTTAATCTTCTAAAAGCTTATTATACGGTCTCTGTCGCCATCTTGTGGATGGACAACGTCAACTGTCTTTGCTCTGCTCAAAGACAGGCTAACGGGAGCTGACGCGCTGTCTCTCTGATAGGCACTATCATTATAAATAAACTGTATAGTTGCAATCTAAACAACTGCATTTTGACTGAAAAAGCCTCAAAAGTACATTATGTTGTCCAACAGCAGCAATATTTGTCAAACTGTAGAGTGTCCTCTGCTTGTCGCTGTACGTGGGTGGAGTAATACACAAAGGTGAAGAGACTGGACAAGTGCTGCTGTTTGCAGAATATCGCACTGCTATCAACCAATCAGATTCAAGAACCAGACAGAAATATTGTGTGTGTGTGTGTATGTATGTATGTATATAATATATATATATATATATATATATATATATATATATATATATATATATATATATTTACACACACACACACACACACACACACACACACACACACATACATATATATATATACATATATATGTGTGTGTGTGTGTGTATGTATGTATGTGTATATATATATATATATATATATATATATATATATATATATATATATACACACACAGTTGAAACCAGAATTATTAGCCCCCTGTTTGATTTGTTTTTTTCTTTTTTAAATATTTCCCAAATGATGTTTAACAGCAAGCAAATTTTCACAGTATGTCTGATAATATTGTTTCTTTTTTTATTTCGAGTAGAATAAAAGCAGTTTTTGTATTTTTTAAAACCATTTTAAGGTCAAATTATTAGCCCCTTTAAGCTATATATATATATATTTTTTTTTTCTTCGATAGTCTACAGAACAAACCCTCATTATACGATAACTTGCCAAGTTAAACTAATTACCATAGTTAAGCCTTTAAATGTCACTTTAAGCTGTATAGAAGTGTCTTGAAAAATATCGAGTTAAATATTATTTACTGTCATCATGGCAAAGATAAAATAAATCAGTTATTAGAGATGAGTTATTAAAACTATTATGATTATAAATGTATTGAAAAAACCTCCATTAAACAGAAATTGGGGAAAAAAATAAACAGCGGGGCTAATAACTCGTGGGGTTTAATAATTCTGAGTTTAACTGTATATATATATATAATTTTGAAACTGTTTGCATTTTAAATACTAAAAACAAAGCTTTTGGTTAAAGATGAGACATCATGTTTTGGTTTACAGAAATTAAAAGCAAGCTAGTCATTGAATTTAATATTAAAATATCCTTCATGAAAATTATATTCAAAATATGGATGAAATTATCTTGCATCGTTTAGAAAATATACATGTATTTATGTCAAATGTAAACATACATATTCTAAACTATACTTCAAAAAATAATCAAATATAAAGTCGGTCTCAATAATCAATTGTATTATATGATACATGATTAAAAAATGTTTTGTAGATTTTGTTGATGGTATTAAGATTTAAAATAAAAGAAAATGTTTATTAATTTGAGAAAAATCTTTCTTTGGTATATAACTAATGTTACACTCAACTACATTCTAGATTTTAGTGGGTGTAAATGTAAATCTATGTAAACAAGTTTAAGAGCAACTAAAAAGAAACCCGAAAACAAATACAAGCATACCCAATATAAATAAACACCATAGCCATCAAACAACACTCCATGAGGCAGAAAGAAAATAGAAACAACTAGTTATTATTTACTCTTAAACATGATGGAAAATTAGAAAACACATAATACCTCTGAACATGTTTTTGTCTTCCATAACATCAAAACATCTCAGTTCGTCAAGTAGTTTACCATCAAACAAATCACCTTCGCCATCTGCTGTTTAACATCTTTATTATATTCTGCTTGTGATTCTTCATCTACGTCTGATGCTCTAGAGACCTGCCAAATGAATGAACCGGTCTCCTGCTTGACAAATGCACAGAAGATCACGGAAATAAAGCTGGATGTAAGGCACACACCAACATGAGCACGACATGACTATGAACACCCTGCCGTTCAGCCAATGGATTCATAAGAACAATAATACTGCATGACATCCATATAACAGACACTGCTAGTGTGAGGTGCTGATCCGAAAAAGTGATGTACTTAGCATTTGCGACCACAAATCAGCTTTACAGCACTTTTAAAGGAACACGTCACTTTTTTACGTAGGCAATAGGCTCATTTTATCATTCACCTAGAGTTAAACAGTTGAGTTTTACCATTTTTAATCTATTCAGCCAACCTTAGAGTCTGATGGCAGCCTGTTAGCTTAGCTTAGCATAAATCGTTGAATCAGATTAGACCATTAGCATCTCAAAAATGATCAAAGAGTTTGGATAATTTTCCCATTTAAAGCTCGACTCTTCTGTGGTCATATTTGTGTATTAAGACATTTGAAGACTATTTGCTAGGCTGACATGGATAGGAACTACACTGGCGTAATAATTAAAAGAACTCTGCTGCTGTACCATGGCTGCAGCAGGCACAATAATATTATGCAGTGCCTGAAAACAGTCCTCAAATAGGTAGCTAGGTAACAGCGCTACATGATATCATTGCACTTAATGCAGCCATGGTACATTAGCAGAGTTCTTTAATTATTACGCCAGAATGAGAGTATAGTTCCTAGCTATTTCAGCATAGAAAACAGTAACTTTTAGTTTTCTGTCTGTCTTCGTAGACTATGTAACTACAGAAGAGTCGAGCTTAAAATAGGAAAATTATTTTAAAAACTATTTTTTGAATGTTTTAGTGAGATGCTAACGGTCTAATCCGATTCAATGATTTATGCTAAGCTAAGCTAAAAGTGCTCCTGCAAGACCTGGAGATCGGCTGAATGTATTCAAAAATAGTAAAACTCAACTATTTAACTCTACGTGACTTGTGAAATGAGCTTATTTCCAAAAAAAAATGTGTAGTGTTGCTTTAATGGTTAGAGAAAACACAAAGTGATGTCAGATGGAGGTCGTATATGGCACCGAGTGGCATCTATGATATTGTCTTCGATGGCAGCACACAAAATTAAAGGGATATTATTCATATAATATTACTTTTTTTTTTTAAGTCACCTCACTTGACTGAGCTGGTGAAAAGCGCAAAACATCCTGAGATACTTTAACATTGCGTTTATGCTCCTGAATGCATCTACTGATGCAAACCGGATGAAATCATTACCTCTGAATCACACAAACAGCAGGTCAATGTGTGATCTATTAAACTGAGTGAAAACATCTATTGGACAGAGATACAGTGAAGCGTACTGTACAGCAGTGAGTTGTGTTTCATTCGCTCACGTTCAGCTCTTGCAATGGTGCTCAGACAATCTCGCAACACTCTCGGCTTCTGCTAAAGATATAGATTAATAACAAAGAAAATGATGTCATTTACTGACCCTCATGTTGTTTCTGAGATCTAAAATAGGAAGATGTTCTGAAAACAATTAGCTTGTGTCCACACAATGGAAGTAAATGGGGTCCAAATTCATTTTGAACTGTATTGAGTTTCACTGTTTGGATGAAAACACAACGAAAGTTGTATCATTTAGTGTTCCGCAAAAGAAACTAATGTACTATAATACAACAAAAATTATAGATCTAAATCAGATTTTAAAAACCATTTCAGTTCCCATGTAGTTCCTATTTGTGGACATAAAACAATAGAAATCAATGAGAATATAAACTGTTTGATCACTAAAGGGAGAGTTCACACAAAACTGAAAATTCTTTCAACATTTACAGACTCTTCACTGTTAACTGTTGAAATGAAATATCAATATTAATAAAAAAATGTTGGAAACCTGTAACTATCGACTTCTATACAGTAGAATTAGCTTTTTTTCAATGTTAATTTAATGTTGAATGTTAATTTTCAATGTTAAGTCAATATTACTGTTCGTAACATTCTTCAAAATATATTATTTTGTTTTCAATTTTAAAAAAATCCCACAAAGGTTTGGAACCATTAGAGTGTAAGTTGTTTTTGTTATTTAACATCACTTTAAAATTATTCAAAATGTTTTTGGTTTGGCTTGAAAAGATGTTTTGAAACATTGGTTACAAAAAAGGGGGAAAACCCACTTCAGTTTTATTTACAAAAATGCAATGGAAGTAAAAACAAAAAACAAAAATCATCAGCATTCTTCAAAATATTTTCTTTTGTGTTCTGGAAAACAAAGAAAATAAGATATTTTGAAAATTGTTAATAAATGCAAAATATAATGGAAGTCAAAGGGAAAATAGACTGATCAAATACATACTTAAAAGCATTATTTCTGTAGTTTAATGGGCAAAAATAAAATAATAAGGCTAGCAGAAACTTGTAGAAAAACATTTTTGTTTGTAGAAGTCAATGAGAAAGACATCAAAAGTATTTTGCACAGTTTCTGTTGTCACTCTTTTGCATTGTATGAGAAAAAAGAGGTCAACAAAGTCATTATCGCTCTTCAAAACATGTTCTTCAAGTAGCAAAAAAAAGAGAAAGAAACAGAAACAAAAGAAGTATTTCTGAAAAATGTTAGTAAACAAAAACATTCTGAATTAACAATGTGGAAAACCACAACAGAACATAAGAGTTTGCTTACTAACATTTATTTGGAAAAATCTTCATGTTGTGCAAGAAAAAAAACTTTGTAAAATTGATTCTGGTTTCCATTGACTATTTACTTCCATTGATTTTTTCTCTTTACCACACAAATCTACTAAACAGAACATACGCCGCTTGATCATCAACATTTTTTAAATATATTTTGACATAAAAATAGACTTCTAAGAGATAATGATATTTGCAGATAATAAAAATAAGTCAGTTCCCATTAACTTCAATAATATGCATGATACACAATAGACATCAATGGGAACTAAAATGATTGTTTACCAACATTCTTCAAAATATCTTCTTTTATGTTCCACAAATGAAAAAAACAAGTTTGGAACAACATGAGGGGGAGTAAAATCACAGAATTAACACTGTTTTTTTGAGTAAACCATCCTTTTAAATCTAAAGGGTTAGGACAAGCCTATTTGATGCCACGAAAGAGAGAGAATCAACTCAAGCTGACGATAAACGTACTGTAGCAGCTGACATTAGAAACACAATCAGCGGTCTGTCATTCACTTTCAATAGCGCTAGCACACAAAACAAAATCACACCCAACGCACAGTTATTGCTCAAAAGCAGGGCACATACATCCAACACGTGATAAAAGAAACCAAAAAATAGACACGTTTCTGTGTGCGCAAACCTTTAAAACGATCACCAACTTCTGGTGAGATTATAAATGCGAAATAAACATCTCCACAGACAGAAGAGCAGCAAAACAAGCAAGCATGTACATCACACCCCACGAACCGTATGTTAACATGCCCACACTGAGTGACAAATAGAGTGACAATTATATCGCAATTATTCACATGTGCCTCTTGTAGTCTGTACAACTACTTACAAATATGATATATCAAATAAAGAGCAGCGTCCGTTCTCCTCTGCACGCTTTAAAATATCATGTCAGTGTAAAACCTTAAACATTTGAGTCAAAACTCAGGAACTGCTCCTTTATTTTGTTCAAGCGGACCCTTCATTTTTCACCCATCAGGGTCTGATAGCGGCCCGTAAGTGGCAAAGGCACTGGACAGAGGAGGACAGGTTTAATTTAGTGTTACCTCCGTCTGACTGGCAGCATGATGTGCCCACCGTGACATGCAGCTCCTGTGTTTGCTGTGGAGAGAGGTCAGGGTGAGCGGGACACGCAGAGGGGTTTCGGGAAGGACAGGGGGCCGATCAGCCCTGGAGCTCATCAAAGCAGTTGTCACACACTCGAACAGGCTTCTTGGAGGAGGGTACGAGGGCGTTGCGGGCAGAGCACTCGGCACAGAAGATGTTCCCGCAGTGTCTGCAGTGGTGCTGGAGGAACACAGAGGGATGTCTCACGTCAGCTGGGTTTAAAAACTTGTGTGATGGAGTTAGAGTGGTAGTTTAGGCTTGGGTTGATTGATCAAAAGATTTGATTCACTTTGATTTGGAACTGATTTATTTGGAGATGTTTCTGTCGTTCACATTTTTTTGTCATTGTTATTGCACATGTTCATAAAAGGGAGTACATGTGGCAATATTCAATATAGTGATAATGAATAAGTTTGAAAGAATATGTTTTCCAACATAAATATTTGCCCAAGTTAAACTGGCCTACAACATTCCCAAGATGAACATTTTTTGATTCATTCTAAGTGTGCTTTCACACCTGCAGATCGATTGTTTTGTCCCAAAACAGGGATTAAAATCGTTACAATGTTTATTTTTGTTCTTGGTACGGTTTACTTTCACACTGCGGTTTCTAAATGGACCGAAAGAGCTAAAACAAGTCAAGTGCGAGTAAACTCTCCTCACATTTATCAGATTTTCACGGTTTATTTGACAATTTTTTATTTATGGAAATGAGCTATAAGACTTTATAAGCGAAAAGCTGCTCTTTAATTTTGAATGGTGACACCCACAGATATCATCACCAGGGATAAATCAGAGGTAAGACTTTCTTATACATAGCCGTTGGCTAGAATTATGCGTTATAGGCTTTACATTATAACAGATAAACCAAGACTGCTGTTTGGTCTATTTTCTTAACGGATAAACAGCTCTCGTTAATATGATGCTTTCACTTTCGTATTTAACATGAAATGCACATTTACCGGTAGGAATGAGATCCCACCCTACTCAATTCTCTCTTCATATAGCCATATATATGCCTATTACATATCAATAATACACTGTGATGTAGCCTGGTTCGGATCGTATTGCTTTCTCACCACAATCGATCCGCTCAAGAGTTTGTTTCAATCGAGCCGAGACCACCTTATTCAGGCGATCTCGGACTGATTGTTTTGGTGCAGATGTGAGTGTGATTGCTTGATTTACATATGCCAAGCAAACCATGCTAACTGGGGAAATGTGCCAGGTTCCGAAACAAAAGTCTAGGGGCCCTATTTTAACAATCTAGGCGCAAAGTCTAAAGTGCAGGGCGCAAAAGCATTAAGGGCGTGTCAGAATCCACTTTTGCTATTTTAAGGACAGAAAATTCCGATTTGCGCCGCGGCGCATGGTCTAACAGGGTTGAGCTTATTCTCTTAATGAGTTATAGGTGTGTTTTGAGAATAAACCAATCAGAGTCTCATCTCCCATTTCCTTTAAGTGTCAGTTGCATTGCGCCATAGCACATTTGCTATTTACATGGCGGACTTTGTAACTGAGCGCTTCACTAGCGAGAAAACAGCTAAACAGATCCATCTACAGCGCGAGAATGAGAGAACGAGCCTCCTCATTCTTTACTTTCACTTTCACTCTCTTCCATGGATAAGGAAATATGTTGTACGCACAGACATCCATTAGCCCACATAATTAATTTTGTTTGTTTAGCGCAAAGATTTGTTTCAAAACTATTTCTAAATTCAGTTCTAATTTCCAGCAAACGAATAAATGAACAATAATAAGGAAGTGTGGTCAAAAAACCAAACTGAAAAAGCCCCACGAGATGAAGAAGGCATGGAGGTAGTGGTTTTTATATTTATGTAGAAAGTAATCATTTTTGTAACATTTTAATCCTTTAATTATTTTTTATTTGTAAAGATAATTTATGTATTGCTGTACATCCTGTGTGTATTAAGCAATGTTTAAGCAAGGCGCACAACTGACGCGCTCTGCGCTGGCCTTTAGACCTTCCCTTAGCTAGTCTATTGAACAGTCTATTCCAGTTTCTCAAAAAAGCAACACGCCAGCAATGCGCCCTAACACACCTCCTTTTTTAGACCAGACCGCCTATCGGGGCACATATGAGCGCAAATGCATTTGCTATTTAAACAGCGTGGTGAAAAACGTCAAAACGACCCTTGCGTCAAGCTGAAACTAGGCAAGGCAAGGCAAGGCAAGTTTATTTATATAGCACATTTCATACACAGTGGCAATTCAAAGTGCTTTACATAAACAGGAATAAAAGAAACAAGAATAAGAAAAAAATAAAAATAAAAACAGATAATAAAAAAAACAGATAAAAACATATAAAAACGTGTTAAAACAGGTTAAAAAAGAATGAAAAAAAAAGAGAAAAACATAATAGTGCGATCTGTCGGACGTAGCACAGTGCTCATTCAGTAAAGGCACAGCTAAACAGATGTGTTTTCAGTCTGGATTTGAATGTGCCTAATGTTGGAGCACATCTGATCATTTCTGGAAGCTGATTCCAGCAGCGAGGGGCGTAGTAGCTGAAAGCTGATTCACCCTGCTTTGACTGAACTCTTGGATTTTCTAGTTTATATGATCCTAAAGATCTGAGTGATCTGTTAGGCTTGTATTCAGTAAGCATATCTGTAATGTATTGAGGTCCTAGGCCATTTAGTGATTTATAGACAAGTAATAATACTTTAAAATCTATTCTGAATGTAACTGGGAGCCAGTGTAAAGACCTGAGGACAGGTGTGATGTGCTCTGATCTCCTGGTTCTGGTCAGAATCCTGGCCGCAGCGTTCTGGATGAGCTGCAACTGTCTGACTGTCTTTTTGGGAAGGCCCGTGAGGAGGCCGTTACAGTAATCCAACTAGCAAACATTTGTGTTGCACCTTGCGCCGGGTGTATGATAGGGCCCTTGGTGTGAAAGCACCCTAAGAGTGTTGTTTGTTAATAATTTACAATGAGGCTCTATTTGTTAACATCAGTTAATTAAAATAAACTGATGATAAAAAAATACTTGTAAAGCATTTCTTAGTATTTTAGGTGATGTAAATATCTTGGTTAATGTTTAATAAATCATAGTCATTTTAATTTAGCTAATAACTAATAAAGTTCAGTGCACTTTTTTTTTAAACCAACATTACCAATGCAGCAACTGTTACTCATCACTGTTGATGTTAGTTTATGGTTAAACTAATGTTTATTAATGAGATTTGATTGTAATTTGTTTTACTTAATAATTTACCATAATTTTTAATCTGAATACTTACATACAATAAAACAAAATAGTGCTCTTAAACGAATAATCATGACTAATTGCATACAAAATAAAAGCATGTATTTACGTGATAATTTAGTGCGTGCCATGAATAAACATCTAACTTGTAGAAATATTATTTTATATATATGCAAAATGAATGCATTTATATATCCATAATAAATGTACATTGAACATGCACATTAATATGCAAATATAAACTTTGATGTTGTATGTGATTAGTCACATATAATCATTAAAATGCTAAAGTAAAACACAAAAATGTAGTTAGTTTGTTTTTGTATATAATGTAATAAAAGGTCTGCAATAATCGCAACAAAATCATTTGGGAACACTTTAAAGTGTCCTTGTTACACTTGTTCCATGTATTTACAAATGTAATTACAATTAATTATGCATAATTACATGCAACTAACTCTAAACAAACACATTCTAACCCTAACCACAAAGTAAGTACATGAAGTTAATTAATATTACTCAGTAGTTGAAAGAATAGTTACACTGTAACAAGGACACCAAAAATTAAAGTGTGATTCCATGATGCAAACCTTTCTGACAGTGACGGAGAAGCCTTTCCCACAAGCCATGCAGTTCTGCACCTCATGGTCTTCCGTCCACTTCCGTGTGAGGGACTGGGACTGTTTTATCTGGATCAGGAAAAAAAAAAGAGCCACATAAGAAACTAATCTTTAGAAAAGATTCAGGACTAAATTGTACAATCAGTAATTTCAGTGTGTCTAGTGTTGCCATCAGTCAGACCTGTAAGGACTGGTTCTCTCGACCAAGCTCCTGCATGGCGGCGGTAGTGTCGTCCAACTTCCTGCGCATCTCCAACATCTTAGCCTGAAGCTTCTCCATCTCCCCTTCACCCTGGACGCACCTGGAAAATGAGTTAATTGATGTTGACGATTACTTTCTACTTATTAAAGGAGAACTATTGATAGTTTTCACTTGTCGTCACACCATTAGGCAAAACATTTATATAGCCTGTTGACTGCCAAGTCACGGGCTAAATAATTACTCTATTTTTTTTTTCAAAAAAGCCGGATAATAGTTGTGCAATAAGGTTTAGCGTTGCTAACCAACAAGGAGACACACCTGAGCTGTTTTTCTACAGAATTCCTTCATAGAAAGATCAGCCAGAAAGGAGAAATTTGTGCCAAATAGTAACATAACTGACCCATAACAATCCATGGTACCTATAACTGTCAGTGCGTTTGTATGCTTTTTATACAGTTTCTAATCTAATTTGCAGGTCAAGTGCAATTTCAGTATAAATAGCAGAAGTGAACGAAAAGATTTTTCCTACCTGCAAATATTAATCTAAGTAAAAGAAACCAACACCAAATATAAAAGCAGACACTTACGTGCTATAACACCGTCACTAATGAGTAAATTGCTGAGGATTAGCCAAAAGATAACGTTAGACCAGTTTGTGCTGCATTTCTATAGAGATCCTAGTGTAGCTGCCATTAATTTTTTGCTCGCCAGGTCTCCGCACAGGTGACGTAACTGAAAACTATCAGTTGTAGAAAATTCCCTTTGAGATTTGATTTGTTTTGTTTTTGATAAATGTCAGAATAGCATATGACGGCCACGCCCTCTTCTAGAAACTTATTTGCATTTAAAGAGAAAAAGAAAAATGGAGTGTTTTTGCTCACACCCAAAAGGAGCAACTTTGACACGCTATAATTAATGATCTGCTGTGTATTGTGAGCCAAAACTTCACAAGCACATTCTGGGGTGACCAGTGACGTATTTAACATCTTATGTAAATGGGACAATATGTCCCCTTTAAAGCTCCAGAAATCAGTATCTCAAACCTCTCAAGTAGTGCACGTCTCTCATCTTGGTTGTTCTGGACTGTGGCTTCCAGCACGGCGATCTCTCCTCTTAGCTCATCCGTCTGTTTCTCCAGCTCACCCACTCGCCTCTGGCTGCTCTGCCACTCTCGCTTCAGCGTGGCCACGTTCTCATTCAGCGCCGTCACCTGCATGGACATCTTCACCTCAGCCTCTTCCCTCTGCCGTACCACCTCCTCTTTAGCCTTTACTTCTGATGCCTGAAGATGGAAGAGAAATGTAACTTCTCTGTGAAATTTTTTGAAAGCAAATTTGCTGAATATGTCAGAAAGAGAGGTTACTTGCTAGCTGATAACTTATTAATAAATTAACATTGGTCAAAGTATATTATGGAGACATTTACATAAATAATCAAAAATGTAGATTTGTTGGCTTTTAGTCCGAATTGATGGAGTATAACTTCTATTCAACCTAATGCGTTTCTGTTATAAAAACTTAAGTATCATCCCAATTTATAAACATTAATAAATTAGTACAAAACGCAAATTTGGTTCACTTGCTCACATTAGCAAGGGTTTCTACAGTGGAAAAAAAAAATAAATAAATAAACAATTAAATAAATAAATGTGCAACTTAAGAAAGCAACGTATAATCAATGAAATTATAATAAATATTAAATATTTAAAGACAAAATGAAACAATAGTTTAGTATTAGTCTAGAAAACAACCAGTCATTATTATTATTATTAATATTATTATTATTATTATTATTATTATTATATAACACTATATTTGGTTATTTGTAGCGACCTTGTAATAGCATTTGTAGATATAAATTATTATGTTAAATATATAAAGACATTTTGCTAATATTGTTACTCAATATTTTAAATACGAAATATCAATATCATTGATTATGACTAATAATAATAAATTAATAATATATAGTATATATTAAATAGTTTGCTATAAAGTAAAAACTATTTTATTAATATTATTGTAATAAAATATTTAAAATAATCAATAAATGTATTAATAATAATTATAAGTCTGCAAGCAAGAAAATGTTATTTTTATGCTAATCATTAATACATTATAATATTAACAATAATATTAATAAGAATTACTATTAAATGCTCGGATCAAATCTAATATTACTATATTTTTTCACTAGTAGGAGTAGTAGTAACATCATAGTAATAACAAATAAAGACAAAATAACAACTAAAATAAAGAAATAATATCAATAATTAAAAAAGCAAGCAAGATAGCTAATATGACCAGTACCAGCTGCTGCTTTATTTTGTTGGTCTCAGCCTTGAGCTGCTGCTCATTTTGTTTGATGGAGTCTCTGGTCTTCTGATGCTCTCTCTGTTCTTTCTCCACAGATGCTTGAGCCGCCTCCACCTTCCCCTGCATCTCCACCTTTTGCTGGATCAACAACTGCTTCGCTGCCTGCAAGTCCTTCAGCTCCTGCCAGACACACAGAAAGAATTTGCTCAGTTATAACCAGTGGGATCTGAACTGTTAATGTATGGGTCACAAGCCCAGAGCACCAAACTATGTTTTATAAAGCAGCCATAAGATCCATTCATCAAAACACTTAAATATAGTGGACAATAAAATGTATGTACATTTTAAACAGTCATGTTCAAAAAACTTTAATATAATTTGTTGAATTCAACACTGGTCATTTTCAAATGTGGTTAGAGAAATACTAAAGAAATGTGCATTATTTGTCAGTGTTATTGTACAAGATTTAAATTGAAGATTTTTAATTTAGGAATATTCCGTTGAGTACAATTGTTGAAATAAAATCATAAACAAATTTAATTTAACCACTTTCAAGGACCTGTGTTTGCTTTTAAGTACTTTCCAGGCCTTGAATCCATAAATCTGTAATTCAGGTATTTTTAAGTACTTTCGAGAAGCGTGAGAACCCTGCATTCAAAGGTGGACCAAGTAGATTTTTTGCATGCATTGGTTGAAAAGTTGAAAAACTAAATTGCATCTTTTAATAGCAAGTTGCTATGATTCACTAATGTGAAATTCAAAAAGTTTAGGGGTCTAACCTTCTCATTTTTCTCAGCCAGAGTTTTGAGATCAGCAGACAGTTTGTTTTTGTCCTTCTCCAGAGCGCTTTGACTCTCTCTCAGCTCCTCGCATTGAGCTTTCTCCTTCTTCAGCTGCTCCTCCGTTTGTCCCTGCAAAAGACACAAAGACCCAGTCAGATCATGAAATAGCACTCTCACTCCCGGTTTCACAAACAAGGTTTAAGGCTAGTCTTGGATTAAATTGCATGTTTGAGCTGTCTCAACTGAAAATAACTTGCAGTGAGATGTCTTAAAATATGTGAGTGTCATTTTTTGTTTACAGGTGCACACCAGTAATGTATTTTTCTAAGGCTGTTTTTATAAATGTGGCTTAAATAGCCTAATTTAACTAAGGTCTAGTCCTGGCTTAAGCTAAACCCTGTTTGTGAAACTGGGCCTCAGTGTCTGTGCTAATCTGCAAATATAATTTATGACTGACAAATGTTTCTGTAACCTTCAGAATCTGTGGTTCAAAGCCTTGCTTGAGGGCACAAGTGTGATTTCTCAGACATTTTTTGTTACCTGTTGTTTCTGGAGCTTCTGCAGAGCCTCCACTTGCTGTTTGATCTTCTCGTCTCTCTTGCTTAGGTCTTTCTCCATCGCTGTGTGGCCCGTCTTCAGCTCCTGGATCTGGGTTTCGTGAGCACTGAGCTGGTTCCTGTTGGTCACCAGCTCCTCCTGAGCTAGAACCAGCTTCTCCTCGCACACCTGCATGGCCAATAGGAGGTTATTATTAGATAGTGATGGTAATGATTTATTAGGATAGTTTGTTCTGTATGAATCAGACCTTGAGGTCCTGTCGTACAGCAGAGAGCTCAGACTCTTTGCCGTAGTAATCAGACTGAAGGGCAGCAAGACTCTCTTTGGTGCCGTCGCTGGTTTTCTGCAGCTCTGCACAGCGATTCTTCTCTGAGCTCAGATCTTTAGACAGTGCTGTGATTTGTTCCTTCTGCATGGCTTCCTCTTCGGTCTGAAACACAATTCCAGTTTATTCAAGGAGGAATTTTATGTCACCTTCATTTCTATTACGCAATTAACAGAAAATTAGGAAAAGTTCAGTCAATGTACATTGCTGTGTTTACTTAACGGCCCATTTGCACAGAGTGGTATGGTTTGATACAGTACAGTAAAATCGTAATAAAATTTGTCGATAACAATGAAAAGCACTAGACATTTTTACTCTATATTAATGCAAGAGCCAATTACACAGCAGAAATCTATAATTGTATTGATGTTAGAGATTAACTGATTTTTTTTGGCTGCCACTCATTTAAAGCTGGAAGCATTAACAATTTATATTAAAATAGATATATCGTTATCATTCAATATGTAAAAGAATTATCGAGATTGCATTTTTGCCATATTGCACAGCCCTAAGTAAGATGCTCATTTACATACGTTTCCACTCTCAAAGGTTTTTAAGGGTACCAAAATGGTGTACTGGTGTATGAAGAAACGTAAATACACAGCTGAAACAAAAGGCTCAAACAAAGCTCATCTCTTCTTCTGACGAACAGTCACATGCCAAAAAGCAAGAACATGATCTTCTGTATGTCTTCTTTTGTTGTTTTACGGTATCTCTCACATCGCATCTAAACATGTGGAAAGCATTTGTGTGTGTTTTCATTTTTCATTTCATTCGTGTCTACATTTATATAATGTGCCAAAAGATGCTATAAGTGAATGGCCCGGACCGCTTACTTCTTTGAGAAAAAATGAAGTTGATTGCAACTTTCTGGGATACCCCACACTTACCAAGTAAGGGTAAAACTGGCAGTGAAAATGCAAGTCTGAGAAGGGTGTCTTTTTTTACCAAATCTGACTGTATTTTACTGTGCTGTACTGTACTGAACAATACTGTATCTCTCAGTGGAAAAGAAGCATTAAAAAGATAGTGAAAAATGAAAATTCACCCTCATGCTGTTCTGAACTTGTTTAGCTCTCTCTTCATTTTGCAGAACACAAAATATATTTTGCCAACAGATTTGAGCAATATTTTAAAAAAAAAACTTTTATGATTCACGGTCTGGACAAAAAAATACAATGAAATTTACTGAGATCCAAAACTATTTGGTTGCCACCAGTATTTATAATATCTTCTATGTTCCATTGTACTGACTAAAAATACAATAAAAGTCAATGGAAACCAATCTCAAAATATAAAGAATATAAAGGAAATATAAAAGAAGTCATTATAAAAAAAACAATGGATCTCAATAGAAATTGGAACTAATTACCAACATTCTGTAAACTAACTTTGTTATTTTTTTTTTTATTAAAACAATAATATAGAAGAAAAGTTTGATTTAAAGTTAGTGAGTTTTTCTTTGTGTTGTTGTATGTCTCTTTTTGTTGTGGTTCTCTTCTCTCCGCTGTCTTTCTGACAGGTTTCATTATAAGCGTGCACAGGTGCCTTGAATCAGGTGTCGACACGTGGAAGCTTGCCGGCATGTTGGTGAAGTCCATTTAAACCGGACCGGAAGATCATTCAGAAAGTCTCCTCTCTCCCGGCTTGTTAGTTAGTCGTTGAGTTTTTGTTTTTATTTTGGCAAGATTTTTTTTATGTTTCCTTTAAATTTAAAAGTCAAATAAATTTGACTTTACGTCAGTTCTCCGGTCAACTGTCTTTGTTGTTGCTTTTGTTTTCTTTTTGAATGGGAGATGAGACTCCGGGCTCCTTATTAATTTTAGAGGTGTCATATTTAATTTAATTTAATTTATTGTTACAGGTCTGGCTTGCTTTGTGGAGCAGTGCAAAGTTTAGAGAACGTAACAATCTTCTACAATTTACATTTTTTTGAAGAGGATAACACAATAGACATACCTGCGCTACGTCTTTTAGAATTGTAAATATTGTTTTCAATGAGGGTACAGACACTGGCACCACATTTTAGCATCTATTCGCATTGCTTAGCAAGGTATAGAAAGCA
This sequence comes from Danio kyathit, assembly GCA_903798195.1. Taxonomy (NCBI): domain Eukaryota; kingdom Metazoa; phylum Chordata; class Actinopteri; order Cypriniformes; family Danionidae; genus Danio; species Danio kyathit. Next base: position 22,828,741 of record LR812536.1, on the reverse strand, counting down.
ATGTTAAGACAGGTACTGTGTGACGCGTCTGGTGTAAAGCCCGCTTAAGCCAATGGGAACTGAAAATATTTGAACAAGAGTTTATCCATTTTATCTCTTTCAGAACAGGACATGAACAGTCTATTTGAGTGCCCATTTCATGATACATCAGTTGATAAGAGAAATATACATGCCTTTTTAGCAAGGGAAGCCTGCAGCTCAGACACCTGTGCCTTCAGTTTCTTCACTTCCTGACTGAAGGAGCCTTGCGTTGTCTTCAGCTCTGCCTTCAGCTGCTGTTCACTCTTTTCTTTCTCCTTCAGTGTATCCTGACATTGTTTCAACTGAGCGTTCAGTGCAGTTAGCTGAGATTGAAGGCTCTTTTCTGCCTAAAAGATCCAACATAATTGCAAAATATATCACGATTCGTCTAAAATGTGGTTACATAATGTCATAAGCAATGCTTTTTTAAATCAATCTTACCTCTATCGATTTCTCCAGCAGACCTTTGACATTGCTGAGCTCTTTAGAAGTGGTCTCTGAGTTCTTCTGAAGCTCTTGCTGTACTTTTTGAAAAACCTTTTCCTAAAAAAAACAAACAGACAAAGACAGCGATTTAAACCTTTTTGTGCAGTATTTGCTTGAGCTATATTACTGCATTTAGCGGAGAGCGTTTAAAATTTAATGCTGTATCAGCTTTTCTGGCTAAACCATTTTATAAATATCACTTTTCTATAATAATAAAGAATTATAACAATAAAAAGACACCAATAGCAATAAATGACACACAAGTTAAAATACATAAATATTAATAATACATATAATAAAAATCTGAAATATTTTTAAGGTTTTCTTTGGATTGAAATTGTTCTATTTTTGAATATTTTACATTTAAAAATATTTCCTTTAAAGTCTCTCCAGATAAAAATCATTGTCTGATAACATTAAAAATAAGGCATTCCAAAAATATATGCTTATTATTGCATTTAAAAATGCATTTATATTTGTTTTGTAATGCAATGATGATTTTTTTTATACAAAGACTTTGAGGTAAAACCCTGTCATGTGACCCACCTTCTCCTCCAAAGTGGCCTTGCTGCCCTTCTTCTCCTTGTCTAGTTGAGTCTGGCTCTCCTTCAGGGCTTTCGAAGCTTTGCTCAGAGCCTCTTTCACTGTCGCCACTTCTTTTACCAGAGTTTCTTTCTCCCCCTGAGTTTTCTGGAGATCTGCACTCAGACCCTGCACCTTCTTATCCAGCTCTGCCTGTTGCTTCTGACCCTCCTGAGACAGTTTATCCAGGCTGGCCTGCAGGGCTCCACGCTCCTGCTCTGCTTTCTCCAGCTTTTGTCTTGTTTCAGTGAGAGCTGAACTTCTCTTCTTCAGCTCCTCTTGCTGGGTGGAAGCTCTGAAGAATCAAAGAGGAGATAATACATCATCCCTGTGCTCACTAATGCAGAATTTGTTTTAAGAAATACACAGTAAAAGTATTGTTTCCCCATTACAACCTTATAACATCTGATCAGCAACTTCTAATTAACAAGAAGTTTTTTTTTAGAATATATTATACAAATTACATTATAAGCATGTAATTTGGTAAAAATATAACCTGCTTAATAAAAGAACTAATGTATTGAAATGTTAAATTACAAATGAACCAGATCAACAAAAAAAAAAACCAAGTTGATATAGATATTTCTCTAATAGTGTTTTTTAGGTAACAATTGCAAAGAGGATTTAACTATAATGATTACTATATAATAAATATTAACTATAATAATTGAAGTTATGATTTCTTCAGATCTGTAAAACCTTCATATGTAATGTTTAAGAAAACAAGAAATTATCAATATTACTTTGAAAGAGTAAATTAATTTTGTTTACTTAAATACAACAAAAAAAATTTCATGCTGCAAGAGTTCATCTAAACATATACTGTATGTTCATAAGTATACCAATGAAATTCAGTCCTAAACTTTTGAATGGTTAAATCTGAAAAAATAATAACAAAAAACCTAATAAATGATAATTTAAGGTTAAAAAAACCCATTTTGAAGTATTTTGAGGGTTGTTAACACTGATCTTTAACAACTGCATTGCTCTTTGCATACCTTGACCTAAAAACAGCTGATTTGCAGCTTATCAGTTGTGTAGGATTAGATTTAAGGATATGTTTATGCAAACTAATCATTACTGTAAATGTTATCTGTACCGTTTACGATCTCTTCAGATAGGATAAGTGATATAACAAAATGGTTAATATGAATATGTCTGCTGTGTGAAAATTAACTGTTATACTGCGTAACATTAACAAAATATACTGCTTAACATGGGTAATTATCCAAGAAACCTGAAACACATATTTGGTATTATTAGCAACTGAAACTGATTTGACTATATATCAAATCATATTTTAATATACTGAACTATACTGTATACAATATGTTGCATTTGATCAACTTTCTACATCCTTGCTGAATAAAACTGTTGATTTCTTCAAAATTGTTATTTATGTTGGGTATATGTGTTTGTTATTATCGTTTTGTTTATGAATTATTTATTTTTCTATTCTTCCTACATTTAAGTGTTCTGTCTAAAAAGGGGGATAGGGTGGAAGAGTAGTTAAAAAATAATGTTTACATGGATTTTGAATTGATCCTCAATATTGTTGATGTAAAAAATAATAAATATATTGATAAAAAAAATATAATGTCTTTAAAAATAAACAAATGCAACATAAAAGAAAACAATTATGCTAATGTACTCCAAAATATGTCTATGTAGCAAAGAAAACTACAAACAATTCAGTTTTAAATCCTAAACATTTTCTCATTTTAAAACGTACCCTTGTTTCTCAGAATCTAAAAGTCGGTTCAGCTCTTTGGTTTTTATCTCCAGCTCACTGATCTGCTTCTTAAGAGTCGACTGCTCTTTCTGAGCCTGTTCTCTTCCGGAGCGGAGCTCAGTCAACTCAACCTCAGCTTTCTACATCAGAGACAAAGAAAAGACACCAGATTGTAGAAATGCCATTATGATAACAACACATATTAATAATACAGTAGTATGAGGTTTTCAAAAATGTCTCAATCATTTTTTAAATCATCACTTATAACTTACTTTTTTGAGTAGCTTTTAAGTTTTTTTTTTTTATGTGATTTTAATAATTTCTTTGTTTTTATTATAATTGCTTTGTCTAGTGTTTTATGCATGTATTTTTGTATGTATCACAAGTTCTACTCTCTTTATATTTGCAAAGCACTTTGAGATGCTATAAAGGAGCTATTTAAAATAAAGTTTATTATTATTATGTGAAATTTTAAATTTTTTAAAAACTTTTCCCAAGTGATGTTTAACGTAGAGAGGATTTTGTCAGCACCACATTTTAATTATAATAGTTTTAATAACTAATTTATTTTGTCTTTGCCACAATGAAAGTACATAATGATTTACTAGCTATTTTTCAGGATGCTAGGATTCAGCTTAAAGTGCAATTTAAAGGATTAACTAGGTTATTACTAGGCCAATGAGGTTAATTAGGCAAGTTATTAGATAAAAGTAGTTTGTTCTGTAGCCAATCGAAGAAAAAAATTGAGGGTAAAATATTGACAATATAAAAATGCTTTTAAAAAAAATTTTAAACTGCTTTTATTTCAGCTAAACTATTAGAAATAAAGCTTTTTCCAAATGAAAATATATTATAGGAAATACTGTGAAAATGTCTTTATCATGTAAAACACCACTGGGCAAATATTTGAATAAGAACTGAAATTTAACACAATTTCAACTGTATAATTTGTCAATATAGTCACTTGATTATTGATGTTCAATTTAAACAACAAGCCTGACATATTTTCAAAATGATGTCCCTGTGATTAAGTAGAAATGCACTGCATTTCACTGCATTCCATAAATGCACTTATTTCAGCCAAACAAACAAACAAAATTATGTATTATAATAAGAAAGAATATTACAGGAAATACTGTGAAAATGTCCTTGCTTTGTTAAACATCATTAGGAAAATATTTTTAACTGTAAATTTTGTCAATATCGTCATTTGATTGTTAACTTTCAAAATAAACAACAAGCCTGACACATTTTCTAAATTTTGCCCCCAGTGACAAAGTAGAAATGCAGTGCAGTGCTGCTGACCTTGGTCTGGGTCTGGAGTGTCTCTATCCTCTGTTCTGCAGTAATCAGTTTGTCTCTGCTGTCCTTCAGGCCGTTCTCCAGCTGAGAGCACTGCTCCTGCTTCTCCGTCAGCCTGCGGGCCTGCTCCTCCACCTGAGCCTGCACTTTACTGAGCTCCTGCACAAGCACACACAAACAAACAACAGCTTCTTTAAGTTAAACAACAAAACATGTCTACTGGAAATAGACTGGGACCGAATGATACATACTTGCTGCTTGTCCTGCAATGCATTCTGAGCAGTCTCTAGGTGGCTCTCCAAGTCAGCTCTCTGGGCATTTTTTGCTGCTTCAGCAGACAACAGCATTTCAGTCTTGGCTTTCAACTAAGAATAAAAGAGTATAAAATGTGTGCTTATTAATCGATAACATAAAAAAACACTAGGCTGGAAACTTATTTTTGAACATTTTAATGTAAAAATGTAAAGAAAGACATATGTTAATATATTCGATTTTTGTTAGCTATTTTAGTATTGTTTATGTACTGTAAATGCTAGTAGTATTTATTAATATTTTAAATTTGATACAAATTCTTACACATATTAGGCAATTGTGTTACAAGAACTGTTTTTTATTTATATTTAGCTACATATTTGATTAAATTCTGTGTCTGTGTGCATAGGTATAAAATATGCATATACATGTATATTTACACATTATGTGCATGTGTATACATATTTTTATACATGTGGGTCTGTTTTATACGCATATACACGGCTTGTAAACATAAACACTGGTGTTATATAACATTTGCTTCTGTTTTACATCAATTTTTAAATGTGTACTTTTGTCATATAAATATATACTTTTTGTTTCATATATACATTATATATATATATTTTTTTTTTTTTATATACACTTATTTATATTTATATTAAGCAATTTTTTATCGACTTCCATCTAGTTTTATAACATAAGTAATATACTTTTCTTTTACTTTCAAAATGTACTTTCAGTTGCCACAATTGTTATCTTTTTATTTATTTTAATTATTAAATTGGTTAGTAATAATTGAATAATTATTAATTAACAATACCAATAGTGGAGAGAGAGATAATTTTCTCATGGGCATGAATTATTAATTGAAATAATCATCCTCAATCTCACTGCACAAGTACCTGTGTGTCTAGCTGAGCGATCTTCTCTCTGCTCTCAGTGAGCTGTGTGTTGAGTTCAGTGACGGTGGTCTCCAGACCCTGACAGCGATCTTGAGCTGAACGCAGGTGTGTCTTCTGCTCCTGCACCTGCTCATGAAGGTTGTCCTGAGCCTGCTTGTGGCTCTCCGACTGGTTCTTAAGCTTGTCTGTAAGTTGTGTGATCTGAATTAACACATTAACACATTGGAGTCAACTTTATCTGTTTAAGGAGTAGATCAAACATGTAGTACAGCCTTGTCCAGTACCTGTTCTTGTAGTGAGTGGTTTTTTTCTTGTAGTTGGTTCAGCACAGCAGCTTCTCCTTCTCCAGCCTGGATCTTGGCACACAGATCCTCTCTCTCGGTCTCCAGCTGGCTCACACTTTCCTTACTCTTCTGGAGCAGAGCTTCAAGATTCTGGATCTTCTGGTCTTTGTCCCCGATCTGACGCAACACCTGCTCCAGGTCATTCTGCATGAGGATAGTCAAAGGAACAGTTTCCATAAAAATAATCAGAAGAGGTGCCTTTAATGTGGATTGTATTAAGAAACATTTCTTGTGCACCAAATCAGCATATATATAGTATACATTTTTAATCATAATAGTTTTAATCACTAATTTCTAATAACTAATTTATTTTGTATTTTGCCATGATGACAGAACATAATATTTTACTAGATATTTTGCAAGACACTAGTATTCACCTTAAAGTAACATTTAAAAGCAACTGGACAACAGTGTTTTTTTAGCCAATCCAAAAGATTATTTCATAAGGGCGTTAATAATATGGATCATGGTAGTAAAAATGTTTTTTTAAATATATTTTTCTTATTCCAGCCAAACTAAAAGAAATACGATTTTCTCCTGAATAAAAATATGAAAAAAAAAAAAAAGAAAAGAAAATTGCCTTGCTCAGTTAAACCATCCCAGGAGGGCTAATAATTTTGTTTATATAACTATATAATAATTTTATTGCTAGATATATTTAAGCACTATTAAATTACTGTATTTAACTGTACAAGTATAATTAACTGATTATTTACTGCAATGTGTGTTTATGTAAATATATACAATCACACAAACGAAAACGTTCATAAAACGTACATAAAACAAACATTAACACCTGCCAACCCGCCAAATGCGGGTAGATTTCAGATGTGGCGGGTTAGAAAGACACGCCCACTAGCCACTGGCTACTTGGAAATAATTTTAAAATTGTACTTTTATTAAAAGCAGGGTTCAACAACAAGGATGGTGGCAAATGTGATCTTAGAATCGAGATGCAGCACGACTGACAAAAATAACTGTCCGCGCGGGCAAAAGAAATCAGGTGAATACCGAATGATAGGATGTGATGTGATGCGCACGACTGTTAAAAAGCACGCACGCTCCTGTTTACTTGCGCGAAGCAACCGTGCCTAGAGGAAACGCCACTGATGAGATCGGATCTCTTTGAAATAGACTGGACAAAAAGCGCTGATCATGCACCCACAGTCCTGCTGCTTTCAAGAGCTCAAGATTCTTTAAAAATATATCCTTTAGTAAGCAGCAGTGGTCACTGCTTTCGTTTTAATTATTCTTTTTCAACAGATTAATAACAAACCTAACATTAACCTTTTGCGTGTGATGATCCTTTCATTATTACTTACGGTATGTTTTTTTACCTGCTTTCTTTTGCTTACAGTTATTTATATTTTTGTTAATATGGTTTAATTTTTTTGGTTTTAAGTTTACAATAACATTGCTTTATTATGAGATTAACTCCCCATTTATGTGTAGTTAACTGCTGATCTGGGACCTTTAGCCAGAACAGATTACTGTGCACATTTTAGATACACGACAATAATTATTTTTAAATTTCAATTTTTTAAAAGAAAAGTTTTGTTGAATTAAAAAGTGCACGTATACAGCTATATTTTGCTTGTTTTTACACATTTAAAATTTGTGGCTAACAAATAATTATTTATTTTTGGTGTGGTGAGAGATAAATTTGGTAAATGCTTAATTTTAAGCCCTGAAAAGTCATGTGAAATAAAAACTAATTGCAATGCGACCCAACCCATTTGCTCATGCACATTAAGCAAGCTCATACACAATACACACAAAAAGTTAAATGAATGAGGAGGCATGTGGACATAACACATAATCTAAATCAAGTAATTTTAGCATGTCAAAGTCAAATTTATGTACATAAAATATATTTCCCAACAACAAAAGTGTAGCTAGTAAAAATGGCTAGTGGCTAGTAATGTTGGAAATCTACTTGCCACAGTGGCTGGTGATCAAAAAAGTTAATGTCAAGCCCTGTATATATATATATATATATATATATATATATATATATATATATATATATATATATATATATATATATATATATATATATATATATATATATATATATATATATATATATATATATATATATATATATATATGTATATATGTATGTATGCATGTATGTATGCATGTATATATACCCTAACAAACAGTGATAAATAAAAAAAAATAATATCACAAACACTTTTAGTTTAAATATCCTAAAATACTTGTCTAACCATATTGTGGAACATAGCTTTTTCTAGAAAAGATTATAAACGCAACAGTCAAAATGCCAGTGTTCTGTTTACCTGTGCTTCTCTAAGTTTGCCATTAGTGCTCTGTTGAAGTGTTTGTAGTTCTTGGTGCTGCTGTTTGGATTTGTCCAGCTGATGCTGCAGGTCAGTGGACTTAGTAGAGCCCTCCTTCAACTGTACACACACACAGAATTGCAGATATAAACAGTCTCAGAGAAAACAGAAGTACATGCAGTGACTTTGCATGAAAACAACACAAACAAGCCCACCACAGTAGTAATTATCCTGTCTGGCTTGTGCAAGCAAAACACACATTATCAATTGGCTAGACTAATAATTACTGTCAATGTGCACTGCTGAATTGATGTGATTGAAGGCCTCAAGTGCTGTAAAAGGTTTGCTCATCAGCCATATCACGTGTTTACCTCTTCCTCCAAGCGGGAGAGTTTGAGCTGCAGATCTGCTACCTGCTGTTCTCGGTCTTTGAGCTTCTCTCCGGAAAGCTGTCTCTGCTCTTTCAGACGACCCTGCAGCTCCCCCACCTGACGTTCCGCTTCCAGAAGCTTAGCATGCAGCTAAGGAAAACACCGGACTGATTATGAACGTACAGTTTCTTAACAAATCAGCTTAATATACTCTGTTGCTATACAAATGTAAACGTGCAACGGATGATTTAGTCAGATTCTGGGTGAATGGACTGACTCAGGTTTTATTTATGAGCAGTGTTTGATTTGGATTGCATTTTGATTCTGGAAGAATTGGTAACACTTTCATTCACTTTCACTGACAAAGTAACACATGTTCTATGCACTTACTATAGTAATTAAGTAACCTAACTCACATCCTATTCCCAACTATATAATAAGTACAAGTAATTAATTAATATTACTCTGTAGTCAAATGAGTAGTTACACTGTAACCACGTCCTCTCCTTAAAATAAAGTGCAACTGAATAATTTTATGATTGCACAGTTAAAAGGCTGATCTGAAGCTAAACTTAAAGATGGGTGGGTTTCATTCTAAATTAAACAATATATGGGGTTGATTCTGAAATAAAAGAGAGATCTTATTTTAACCTAAAAGATGGATGGGTTTGATTTGAAACAAAATAATGAACTATATTTGAAATAACAAACTTCTTGAACTCATATTAATAAGGTACGCATGATCATTGAAGCACTGTAATATCCGATCCTTTCAGAAACGAACAAACATATCGCAGACTGTAAGGGGCTGTATGTGTTCATATATGTTGCATTTATTTATTTAATATAATTGCAGACATTACAGTAGGCTATTTCATTGATCTGCTAGGTCATTGATCTGCAGTTGTAATCAAATTATGTTCATAGAAATGTTAGTAATGAACATTTATACACAAGTATTTATGTGTATAAAGGATCTGTTTTGTGAGAAGTGCTTCTCATATACAGTATGTATTCGACACGTGAGACTTACTGTAGACATTTCCTCGAGTAAAAATGACATCATCTGAAACTTTCTGCCGTACACCATGTCCACCAAAAAGGGGTACCCTTTTGGCAGTGGAAACACAAGCTTGATAAAGGTGACCAGTACCGTACCGCACTGTACCTCTCAGTGAAAACGGGCCATAATCTGATTCTGTACTAAAACATGGACAGGTTTGATACTGAACTCAAAAATGGCGGGACCTGATTTTGGACACAAAGTATCTGATTCTCAACTAAACGGGTGGATTTGAGTCTGTTTAGATGGATAGATTTGATTCTGATTCTAACAGGATGAATTTAATCCCGATTGAAATTTGATTCTGAACTAAGCACTAAATGGATTTGATTCTTATTCTGGACTAAAATATAGATGCATTTGATTCAGATTCTACCAGGATAAATTTGACACAGATTGTAATGGGATTCATTTGATTCTGAATTAAATGAATTTAGGATTTGATTCTGAACTTATCATCATCTGATTCTATATGGATGGATAGATTTGATTTTGAATCTATCAGGAATTTGATTCTGAACTAAAAGCTAGATGGATTTGATTCTCATTCTAACTGGATTAATTGGATTCTGATGCTAATGAGATCAATTTGATTTTAAACTAAATGAATGTGGGATTTGATTCTGAACCTAAAGATGAAAGTTAGATCTGATACTGCATGGATGATTTGATTCTGATTATAACTAAAATTTGACTCTGAACTAAAAGCTAGATGGATTTTATTCAGATTCTAACTGCATGAATTTGATTCTGATGCTAATGAGATTAATTGGATTCTGAACTAAATGAATGTGGGATTTGATTCTAAATTGAAAGATGAAGACTGGGTTTGATTCTAATTTAAAAGATGGATTTGATTCTAAATAGGTGTATTTGTTTCTGAACTTAAAGGGATAGTTCAACCAAAAAATGAAAATTTGATCATTTACTTATCCTGCCACTTGTTTCTTTCTTCTGTTGAACAAAAAGGAAGATATAAAGCAAAAAATGTTGGGGGAAAAAAAACAGCAATTTTCTACCATAGTTTATTTTTGCTCCTTCCTAATAAGGATGTCATTGGCTTCTTTTTCCAACCAATTGTGTGTGAGAAAATGGTGAGGAAGTACATTTTTTTGAGTTAACTATACCTTTAAAGATCCCTTCAATTAAATTCAAAGAATGGATGGATTATATTCTGAACAGAAAGATGGATGGATCTGATTCAGAACTAAAGAATGGATAGATGTGATTCAGAACTAAGAATGGATGCATTTCATTCTGAACTAAAGAATAGATGGATCTGATTTTGATTCAGACAATTTAAACTAAAAGAACAGATTAATCTGATTCTAATCTGCACTAAGGGATGGATTTGATTCTGAAATAAGAAAATGATAAATTTGAATGATGTTTTATTAGCATCTCTTACTGACCTGGCTGATCTCACTCTGCTGCTGCAGGCCTTGGTTTTCTTTATCCTCCCTCTGCTGTTGAAGTTGTTTCCGCTCTGCCTTCAGCTCCTGGTGGTTCTTCTCCAGCTCGCCCAGCTCTCGTCTGAGTCGTGCAGCCTCTTCCCCACGTTCAGTCAATTCAGCCTGTGCTCGACTGAGAGCTGCTTCTGCTGAAGACAACCGTGCTTGACTCTCCTGGAGCACCAGCTCTTTCTGATGCAGATTAGCCTGAAGACTCTTCTTAGAGGCTTGTTCCTGTCCCAGACGTTCCTCCAGTTCCTGATTCTCCTTCTCTTTACGAGATAATTTCTCCGACAAAGCCTGAGGAGTGGCAGAGTGATTACATTTATTGCCATTCAGTTTTTATTATGACCAATTCATTCATACAAACTTTTATTTTACGGCAACAATAATAATGCAATGAAACAAGCTTTTTCGTCAGATCACCGGCCGCCAGCACAGAATACAAAACATCAGCATTCTATAACAGTGTTTTTGGATGCTGACAAAATGTTTGGGAATTCTGGGATAGCTCAAGGACCTCTTTTATGAGAGCAGAGCTGAGCAGTTGTATTCTGACCTTTGCTTGTGACAGCTTTAAAAAGGGCAAGGAGAAAAAGGGCACCGTGACGTCCACAATGGTGGCATGGGGATGATAAAAATGTCTTGTTTTGCTTGGGTTTATATTGAGAATAGCTGTGTACTCTTCCTACAGAGATTTCTTTCTTCCAACTTCTTTATAAGATAGAGGCTTGCTGTTCATTTGGTTTCTGGAAACCACATATGTTTTTCAATGGCTCATCCAACCTGTGTGACTTCTTTTAAATGACCTTTGGTATTTTCGCACAGGGATTTTCCTACTTGAGGTATAAGTAACCTTCAAGGGCAGTACAAATGTCTCAATTATTTTAAATAAATTTAAATATATATAAAAATATGGGTGAAATAATGTCCATGCAACTAATATATTCATATAAAAATTAAAGAGGATACTTATGACCTGAATTATTGATATTAAAATGATAATGCTGTATTTTAAACGATTAAATAATTTTTTATTACAATGGGTAGTGGTTTGAATAAATACTTTAAATAAAAGCTTTAAAATGTATAATATAATTATTATAGTATTTAGGGGCTTTGCTCTGATCTATAAAAATCACAAACTAATTTTTCTCAAGCATATCAAAATAATTTAAAATGACTGAATTAAATTCAGCTTTGCGATCACATCAATGCATTTTATTTTAGAATTTAAAATAGCACTATTTAAATATAAATTTATATATAAAAATATATAAAAATAATATACAATACAAAAAAAATTATTAATTAAATTATTAATAATTTCTATTTTTAAACAAATAACTGCAGAATTTGTGAGCATAACAGACCCACTATTTTTATATCGGATCTTAATTCAGCTTCAAATTGCAAGCATCTTTTTTTGATCATGCTGGATGAAAAAAATACAAAATATTTTCCACATTGATGAACAAAAAAGACTTTCATAAAGATAGTTTACTGTTCATTTCATCAATAATGCATAAGCTAATGTTAGCAAACAAAAGTCTTTATATGATGGTATGCATTTTCAATAAACAGATATAGTGTGTCTATTCAAGCTATGCTTCCCTTTACATTTTACATGTAAGTTTCACCCTCTCATTCCTGCATATTCCCTTTGAACTTTTTGAATTAGGTTTAAATTTATCCCTCAGGACTCTTTACAAGGATGGTTCTATTAACGACCCCTTAAATCGTCCTTTTTCACTTCCCACCAGTACCATGGTCCACATATTTCAGAAGTCAGCGCGCCTGTAGACTCTGATCTCTTAATCCTGTCCTGACAATTTGAACAATGGATGAGAGAGTTGTGGGTCATTACCTGTGGCCGTATATCCTTCTGATAGTCAAAACAGGCAGGAGACAAATCTCCCCCCTGCTGCTGTAATTGCACAACGTCTGTGATGTAAATGTCAACACTCTTTAACGACCAATCAAAACACATGGCGTGCTGACAGGTCAGTGGGACGACTTTGGACCGAACACACAAGGCTGCTTACTGTTAAGTGTGTCATGCCGTTTCCTGAAAGCCAGCTGGTAGCGTTTGTAAACGGCAGTACAGTAAACTTATATTTGGAAGCAGGCGCAGATGCTGGCAGGTCTTAACATAGTTCTGTGAAGCCGTTAAAGTAGGCCATTAAAATCTACAGCTGGATTTGCAGTAAACATACAGCACATGCTTTGTTGCTAAGGGTGGTCCAGTAATTCTAGGCTACTGATGTCAATTCCCACAAATGATTGATCAGTGTTTAAATTCAAAATCAATTAATCGAAAAACAAAGATATTTCTATTTTAGTGGTTCAACGTCGCAATGACAGGATGTGCAAATGACACTCAAAAAGCAAATATCCTCAAAGGAATATTATTTTACTGTAAATGGTTTGTTTGTTTGTGTACAGTATAAAGGCATGGCAGCTTCTACAGCTATTTTGAAGCCAGATTATATAGGTTAGAAGTTTTTACAATTTATTTTTGCAAAAACTGTACTTGGTGTAACTATAAAAAAATGAACTATATAGAAAAGACAATGGGAAAAGGAAGGATCTTCTCCTAGCATTAAAAACTTGTTTGTCACCCAGGGGCCTGTTCCATAAACCAAGCTTACAGAAAAAGCCAGGATTATTTTTGTAAGTCAGGTTTATTAATGGCGGAATTGTGTTTCAAACTGTAAATCAAATTTACAATAGTTCAAACTCAGTTCTTTTGTCAACTTATGCTGGAAAACTAGCCTGGTCTGGGACAAGTTAACTCTAAGTCTTAAGTTCAAGCTTAATCAAGGTAATGTTAACATTCACCTGCCGTAATTTGATACTATTTTAATTCACTTAACCTTATATATATACACATACACATATACACACACACCAAACATCTTTATTACATATAATAAGATAATATATTTAAATTCAAATAAGTTATTGCAAACAAAAATTACAAACTACAACATTTTTATATATTTTTAGTTTCTGTAGATTTTTTTTTTTTTTGTTTACTAAAATGTTATTTAATATTTTCCACTAACATATTCATTTGGATGTATTAATTTTTGGACTGTGGTCTTTACTTTTTTTTTTTTTTTTTTTTTAGATCAGTTCCAAATTTTGTTTGGTACTGAATAATCTAATGTATATGCACGAAGATATTATTGTTAATCATTATCTAGAAAATATTAATTTAAACAAATCTGTGGGGGGTGTACTTAGCCACATACATACAGTTGAAGTCAGAATTATTGGCCCCCTCTAGAATTTTTTTTTTCTTTTTTAAATATTTTCCAAATTATGTTTAACAGAGCAAGGACATTTTCACAGTATGTCTGATAATGTTATTTCCTTCGTAAAAAGTCTTATTTGTTTTATTTCGACTAGAACAAAAGCAGTTTTTAGTTTTTTAAAAACCATTTTAAGGTCAAAATTATTAGCCCCTTTAAGCTATTTTTTTTCGACTGTCTACAGAACAAACCATCATTATACAATAACTTGCCTAATTACCCTAACCTGCCTAGTTAACCTAATTGTATAGAAGTGTCTTGAAAAATATCTAGTAAAATATTATTTACTGTCATCATGGCAAAGATAAAATAAATCAGTTATTAGAAATGTGTTATTAAAACTATTATGATTAGAAATGTGTTGAAAAAATCTTCTCTTTGTTAAACAGAAATTGGGGAAAAAATAAACAGGGGGGCTAATAATTCAGGGGGGCTAATAATTCTGACTTCAACTGTATATATGAATGACAAAAATGTAATAAAGAAAACAATATTAAGAAAGCACTGACTGATATAAAGTAGTAGGCTTTTTCTTGCAAGCAACAATTGGCAGTAAGTGCGCATTCTCTCTTTCTCTCTCACAATTTCTTTGTATTGTGACAAATATTTAATTTAACGTTAATATGCCTAAATAATGGCCTATATTTTAAAATCTGCAATTTCCTGTCAGCATTCTCTCTTGCTTTGTTGGAAGCCATAGTTTTTGATTATTATGTTTAAATTATGAACTCAAAAATCAAACACTGCTCAGTGCTCACTCCCTGTGAACAGCTGTGTCTTATTTCAGAGCTCTTTCAGTTCTCGTAGTTGCCATGGTAACACACAACATAATCCATGCATCTATGCGCGACCTTCAGGGTTTCACGACAGTAACGTGCACGAGCAGTTATCTAGATTATTTAAGCTGAACTCAGATTAGTTAGATCAAATGATCTTCAACTTGCTGTTATGGAACAAATTTAAGCATGGACGTTTAGTTCGGCTCATTGAAGTCAGGTTTTTAATCCCCACTTTTCTAAACAACTTTTATGAAACAGAGCCCTGGAGTGACCGAATTATCAGCAGGTATGAACAATCTGATCACAATGGTTGTAATATTTATAGATTGTTTCTTATTCCAGAATTTAGGCTAATTTCATGGAGTTGTATGCAGATCCCACTCTCTTTGCCATTTCGTCACCTTGGAATTATAAGGTTCCATCTGCATTCTAAATAATTTTGAGATATTGAGCTTCAAAGTTTTTGCATTCCATATAGCAAACAGTATGTGTGTAACATTTGTTGTTTAAATAAAAAGTCTTAAAATGTTAACAAGTTATAAAAAAAATCCCATAATGTAAATATGTTGTCATTTAATAACTATATATCAATGACTCAATTTTGACAAAAATGTCAGATAGAACCTTATAATTCTAAGGTGATGATTTGTTATTATTAACATTAGGCCTGCACGGTATTGGAAGAATCTAACATTGCGATGTTTTGTTATTCTGTAACATATATTGCAATATGATGAATACAATTTCACCAGATGACTTGAATATCTCTATTTGGAAAGAATTTACAATTTTAGACTGATTGGGATAATTCTGTTGGGAAGTGCATCTGCATAAAATCTAAAAAATCAATGTACAAGCATTGATAAATACAATAAAGAAAATGTTACAATTGAAACAAAGTCTTTTATCGTTTTTTATGTCTAACAGTATTCAGATACAGTAATTAAACAATAAAAATACAAATAATTCAACGCCGTTATTTATTTTTTAAGTTACTCACGGTACAATTTCTTGTGCCTGAACGCTTTTAAAATCATTAGTCACAGGCCTCAAAAGCACATGCAAATGACCAATAACACAAACTCAACATTGCAGATCCTGCGATGCAACTTCTGCGAATGATCACATTGCGATATCGATGCTGAAACGATATATTGTGCAGACCTAATTAACAAAGGAACAAATTATTAGTTTTAAGTCCAAAAGGGTTATTTTACTGTAAATAAAAGACTAAGCTTAAAAAAATAATCAATAATTGATTGTTTAAACAGCCAATTAATGATTCAACATAACGACTAATATTTAATGTGTAAAAAGCATTGTCTCAAAAAATATCTGGCAATCAGGTGCAAGATTTTTTTATTGTTTCACTCAAAAATGAACATTCTGTCATCATTTACTCGCCCATAAAGAGTTACAAGTACGCATCACTAATAAAAATGTGAGTTTTTAATAAACTCTTTTGTGCTTGTTTTACTTTTATCTTGCATGTGCTGTACAGGTTTTGCACATCAACTGTATGCGCTTCAAAACTATGCATATATTATTGAGTTGTAATGCTAAGGTGTATGGATTTAAATGGTTACCAACAAATAATCAATAGAAAATTCATCACTGACATCCCAACTGTATCTGAGCTTTACCTGGGATTGCTGCTGGAGGTTGTTCAGGCTACTCTGTAATTGGTGGATCTGTTGTGTGTAAACCGCTGCCTCTTGAGGACCCTTCTCCAGTTCAGCCTTTAATTGAGTAATCGTTTTCTGCAAACAAGAACACAAATGTGAGACCGGTGCAGGGAACAGGTTACGTAATTGGGTTGAAAAAACAAAATAAAGACTTTAAGGGACAGAAGTGCAGTCTGTTAGATTATAACAAAGCAATACACATTTAAAGGAACACCATTCTTTTTGAAAAAGTCTCCTAGAGTTAAACAGTTGACTTGAATCATTTTTTAAATCCGTTTAGCCGATTTCTTGTTCTGGCAGGTCACTTTTAGCTTAGCTTAGCATAATGAATTAAATCAGATTTAAATATTAGCATTTACTTAAAAACATTCAAAAGAGTTTTGATAATTTTCCTATTTAAATATTGAGTATGGGGTGACACAGTGGCTCAGTGGTTAGCACTGTCGCCTCACAGCAAGAAGGTCGCTGGTTCGAGTCCCGGCTGGGTCAGTTGGCACTTCTGTGTGGAGTTTGCATGCTTTCCCCATGTTGGCGTGGGTTTCCCCCACAGTCCAAAGACATGCAGTATAGGTGAATTGAATAAACTGAATTGGCCATAGTGTATGTGTGTGAGTGAGTGTGCATGAATGTTTCCCAGTACTGGGTTTCAGCTGGAAGGGCATTCGCTGTGTAAAATGTATGCTGGATAAGTTGGCGGTTCTTTCCGCTGTGGCAACCCTGATGAATAAAGGGACTAAGACAAAGGAAAATGAATGAATGTAGATTGAGTATTGTGTAGTTACATTGGTGATAGAGGGCTCCTAAGTGTTTTTTGAATTTTTAGAATGAAATGCTAATGGTCTAATCTGATTCAATTTATTATGCTAAGCTAAGCTAAAAGTGGCGCCACCAGAACAAGGAATTGGCTGAATGGATTCAAAAATGGTTCAAGTCAACAGTTTAACTCTAGGAGACTTGTTAAATGAGGCTTTTAACAAAAAAGGTGGAGTGTTCCTTTAAATGTTACATTTTATAGTAATGTTCAAAAGGTTTAATTTTATCTCCAAGATGAATTTCAGCTTTGACTCAGTAGGTATGTAGTAAATTACAAGTTATATTTCAAATAAGCTTCTGTTGTCAATTCCCATAAACAATAGTAAGCCGCAAAACTGATTATAATAAGAAAATGTTAAAATTATTGGATTAGAATATTTAGTTGGATTAGAATTATTGGATTTCAAATGGCTGCTGAAAATGCAGCTTTGACGAAAATTAACAATATTTAAGAATTTTAATTAAATACATGCACCCTTGGTCAACATAACAGTCCTAATATTTATAAATCAAATGTTAAATTTGCATCATATTGCAAACTACCTTCTTTGTTAACACTGTTGGTAGAAATTAATCAATAAAATACTAACTGATAAACAAAAAAACTACTTTAAATGTTACTGATGTTCATGCTCTAGAGCCCTATATGGTCTCTCCGAAGCTATGAAAATCTGCTGGGTGCTTTTTTTACATGCACATGACCTAGGACTTGTCCTTGCCCTAAAGCCTGGTGGCTGACTGTAGTTCTTTCCCTCAAAGTGTCATGTTTACTTCCGTCAATGTTAATATGCCATCTACTTCATCTTCTTGCACACGGTAAAAAAAAAAAAAACATCTTATGAAGAAAAATAATAATTTCCATATCTAATGTCCAGTTTTTTAGACTTTCATGAGGTACTTAAAACAAAGTAAGAAATTTAAAATAACATTGCATTATTGTAGAGAATATGGGTACAATTAGAAAGCTGATAACATAAACAACATAAAAGCACACAGACGTCAAGAAGGGCTATTTATAAAATCAATTTCAGCAGAAAAAAGGACACTCAGACAGAATTATGAAAACCAACTGAGGCATTCAAGAGAATTGTTACCTCAAGTTTATGAATCTTCAAGAGCATGGAAAGCAGATGCAGGTTTAAGTGAAGGGTGCGAGAGAACGAGGGAGAAGGACACAAACACAGAGCAGTGAGGTGAGACGGGACACACAGTACACAGACACACATGCACACACAGGAAAAACACCAAACCCAGATGATCTGTCTACCCTAGATAACTTAGTTTTTTCACATATGTATGCTTTTGACATAGGGATTTGCAATTATTAATTATGTTGTGTATAGTTTTCATGCATTGAAAAACCACGATCAACATGTGTTTGAACTTGCATTTGTACTAACTGGTGTTGTCAAAAGAACAAGTACTTAAGTACCAAGTTGCTAAAATATACAAAATAAAACAATAAAGGTAGGCCTACAATGTTTTCATGTGATTTTATTTCAGGCACAATTAAAAATGTTTTTAATAAATAAATTATAAACATAAATAAAAATTAATTAAATGAAATGTGATCAATGTGATTTTTAAAATATACATGTAGACTATAATAAATGCCTGTATATTTTTTTATTTAGTAAACGTATGTCTTTTGTGGGGTTTATTTAACAAATAATGTCTTTTCTGTTCAGACCACTACCTAAAACTAGTGCCTGCCCAGAAGGCTACCAGAGATTTTGAAATTTTGCAAGCCCTGAATATTGATTTTAAAAATTGACACTTATATACTTTGTTGAATAAAAATGTAACTTTTTTTGCTGTTTGTGCTGTTACCTCGGTTGGTTTAGTAGTCATGGATAAACAGAAGGTGAAAAGTGCCTGTTTTTTTAGTAATTTACTGAATCATTCATTCACATAATTAGCTAAAAACTGTTGATTTGTTTAGAAAAGTAGCAAGTCACTTTAGTTATTAACTGATTATTCAAGACAAAAAAATAAATAATTGAGAAAAATACAATGCAGAGTTGCTATGTGATGCACAAATGTTCTGCTCTGGCTCTTTTCTGTATTTACATCTGCGAAAAAGAAAACAAGGGAAATATTGTGTATAAAATGTAAGTAAAACTACACTGTGAACTTACATAATCCATGCCTTACAAAAAAAAAAGTTGTAAAAAATTATATAGTAACTATTTTTGCATGAGTGACAATAATGCCATGAAATTAACAAAATTATCATCATAAAATTTAAGCTAATAAATAAATATTTTTGAGCAGCACAAAAATTGACCAATGTGACAAACTTTTGCATTGTAACAATTTTCTTTATTTCAAATAAATGTTTTTTTTTTTTTTTTTTTTTTTTTTTATGTATCAACAGGGTTTCTGCAGGTTTCACCAAGTTAATTTTAAGACATTTTTAAGACCATTGTGAATGAAACGCCCTTTATGAAAAGGAATAAAAAAAGGCATTTTTCCAATGGCCCAGATGGAAAGCTTTTTATTTGCCCTATCAAAAAATTATTATAATGTAATACATTTAATTATACAATAACAATTTATTATAAAAAAGAACAAATGTTTTAAAAGTTTTAAAAACTATAATAAACTAAATCTCTGCACAACAACCTGTTCAGGTCGGTGTCCTCAGCAGTAAATACATGGAGCACTTTTAAACAAATGTTACTGTAAGGAAAATAGATAAACCATTATGGTAAATAGAGTTAAAAATGACCTTTATTTAAAAAAAGCTTAAAATTTTATTGAGATGGATTGTTGGTGATTGTATGGATGTTGATTGGGTAGCAATACATGAACAAAAGAAAATTAAGATCTGTTTAAAAAAAGATTTAAGACCTAAAACACAAAATTTCAGTAAATTTAAAACTTTTTAAGACCTTAAATTTTGATTTTGAGATTTAGGACATTTTAATACTTTTGAAGACCCCGCAGATACCGTGATCCATAAGCGACAATTTTAAGTTGCGTTGTACAAAAGCATCTGCCAAATGACTAAATGTCAATGTATCATGGCTTCCACAACAATATTAAGCAGAATTGACAATAAAAGAAGTGTCTTAAGGTCTAATCAAGCATATTAGCAAAATTTCTACAGTAACCGCTGCTGAAAATTCATCAGTACACCTCGGAAAAACATTTTTAATTTTTAAAATGCTGTTCATTTTTAAATTCAGATCAATTTAATTCATCTTTATTCCTATAGTGCTTTTTAAACTGTAGATTGTCAATGCAGTTGAACATAGATGAAGTTCTAGCTACTTAAAACTGCTTCAGTCGAGTTTTCACAGTTTAGTGTAGTGTAAATGCTGAAAGCTCAAACTCTAAACACTGAAGGGCAAATTCAACTGTGCATTCTTTTTTTCACGACATAACTATTTTTGATCTATAACCAGACACTATGTAGCTTTTCTAAAAACCTTTTAGAAAAGTATTGGGGCTTGAGGGGATTTGAAATTAAATAATTTATTTTACTTATGTATGTGTGTGTATATGTGTGAGTGAGTGATTCAGGCAGGGAACAAATTATACCTATTAGTTATGAGACTGAAGCTTATTGCTTTCCTAGACAGCTCTCCAGGGCCTGAATCAGAGACACTTAAAACTAATGGATAAAATCAAATGTGAAGAAAGACTCTAAACATTTCCTTAAACCGTCACTAGATGGCAGCCTTTGAATTATGTACACCATCCTGTGTCAAAGCAGAACATCTATGCTTAGGTACACTCAAGTGACCTGTTTGTGATCTATGAACCACAGCCATTCCACTTTTGTGGGCCCTTATATAATGAGAAGCAATTTTTTAGGTCAGAAGTGCAGGAGATTACAGGCATGTTTACAGGAAACACTCAGAGTTGGAAGGCCTGCCAGGGGTTAATGGTTAACCTCAGGAATCTGTTCAGTGTGACCCTCAAATGTTGAACAAACATGCTCAAACGCTGCATTATAACTTGAACATTTAGTATGAAAATTGCTTGTGAGTTTTCATTTGTTTTCCTTGTAGACCGAGTAAATTACTAAAGCAGTAATCTGCAATCAGGCTTAATCTCGGTTCGATTCGAAGTGACGTCACTGGTGCACCCATTCAAAGGTCAGCCGCTTACTTCCATCTCCAAATAACCTCTCATTAGCTTTGCCTTCGTGAATTATTGATTCTGGCAGGAGCCTCCATATTTTCCGGCTTTAATCAATGCATACAATTTCCAAATAAACAGCTCAGAGATCAACCATTTATAAAGCAAAGCATCGTGGTAACTGTCAAATAGGCAAGGTCACAGCAGCTTTGAGCCAATTCCTGCAGATTCCTATGATCGATCTTTGCTTAAATTAACAATCAATGAATTGACTAATTGATTTTTTTATTATAATTACTTTTATAATCATAATTTATTATTATACCTTTAATAATGCACAATGTGTCTACTACATGACATGATGCCATGCCGTGACATGAGAGGACGTGCCAATGAAAAAAGGTAAAAAGTACAGTAAGATTATTTTTATTAAGACTCATGCACACAAGAAGATCATTTACTTATTGTTTATTTGATTGTTATCACACGTTATAACCGCTGACGTTTAACACATCCTGACTAAACAAAGGGCACTAATGTGCACAAACAACATGCAAAACAGCCAAACTAATGCATTATTAAAAAAAACCTTTGCCTCATTGTTTTTGGTTTGACGCACCGCATTAAAAACTGACTGACCAATGAGATTGACACTTTCGTTCACGTGCCGAGAGCTGCTGAAGTAAAACAAGACTTGGTGGAGCTAAAACACCTTTTGTTTAATTTCAGTTAATTTTATCTCATGGCTTGTTAGTTGTAATATATATATGTGCTGCTATAAAAAATATGATTAATTAATTCTCTCTTCATACACTTTATTAAGTTAAATTAAATAGCCAGGCCCGTAGCCAAGGGGGGATTGGGTAGTTTGAAAGACCAAAAGTTGGATTACTATTATTATTATGTTTGAATTTTTCTTATTATTCAAATGGCCAAATTCTGACTGAGGAAAGTTGAACGTGCTGGCCAGTTTGTTATTTGCCTGTAGGCTTCACTTTTTAATTTAATCAAGTTTTAACAGATTTCTAAAAAAAAAAAAAAAAAAAAAAAGGTAATGACAGATGATAATAAATTTGTATTTTAAAAAATTTGTATTTAAAATTTTCATTATTTATAAAACTGTAATATAAAACTTACAGTTTAAATGCACATTTGTAAATATCCCTTCATTTATTTTATTTTCGGCTTAGTACCTTTATTTACCATAGGTCATCACAGCGAAAATTAACCACCCATTTTTAAATAAACACTTAAAATAGTAAAATAGTAGTTAAGCAATTTGACAACATTGTAGGAAATACCAACTTGAAATACCCTTCACTAAAAACTTGTGGTGATGATAACCATCCGACAAGATAATCCAGCAAAAATTAGTTCTTAAAATGTTACTAAAATGCAATATATTTACCTCATTATTAAATAGAAAAGGAGGCAAATGATAGCAAAAAGGTTTTAATTAGCTGGCTACGAGCCTGATAGTGTAATGTTAAAAGAATGATTATTAACTGATAATGAGAGAGTTTAATAAAGACTTCAGTTTTTTTAGCCATAATGCAAGTAAAACATGTCTCATATATCAGTATTAATAAAAGATGGAGCACAGGCTGTAGTTTTTATGAAAAATAGTTTTAACCGAAATTGGACATGCTACTCTGAGATTAGGAGAACTGGCAGGGACCATATTTATACTTTTACATTTAGCTGTTTATTCTGCAGTTAGTTTTCAGGGCATATTATTCACAGACTATATCAGTCTGCTATAACGACAGACTGTGTGTTAAAGCCTGTAAAAAACATGAGCATTATCGGCATTATCATGATGGACTGGAGTTTATTTTATGGAGTTTATTTGACTTACACTTTTCATTGAAAAAGGCTCCTTGTGTCCAACTTTTCTTGCTGCTGCCATCCTCAAATGTGTCACATACCTCACACACCTTATTCTTGCAGGGGAAATTCTCCCACTCAGATTTAGCACTGTTCCATCTGAACACACCTACAGCCTCTCACATGATAGCAGGGAAATGCACAGCCAATCACAACGTTCATATGTGTTTGGGGTGAGGTGACGCTCAAGGAGAGAACTTGATTTAACCCTTTCTGCATGTCTAGGTTAATATTGACAGCACGATTTTTTTTAAAGTGAATTAAATTATTGGTGGGTACATTTCAATAGTTGATGGATATTGTTGGGGACGTGTCCCCTCAATCCATGATAAATCTACGCCTCTGAGACATGCACTCGCAAACTTCCCTTCCCTTTTCCCTCAGGCGAATCCCCTTGTCCATTATTAAATGTGTTCCCACTTTATCAAGTGGAACATACCCTCGTTCCCTCGATGTTGACCAAGTGTGCGAGTCGGCTTCATATGTCCTCTCTAACACCTATATGTCCCAGAATGCAATGCGACTGTGACGTCCCAACAGTGTAGTTAGCAAGTGTTTAAGGGTTTAGGGCAGGGGTGTTAGACTTCAACACACTAAAGCACTTTTCTCCCCATAGACTTCCATTCATACGCACACGAATGCGTCAGACTGGAAACGCAAGCTCGTGCGACAAGTTTCGCAGTTCGCTGCATTGGAAAGTTCAAGCCTGGTGAACTCTGACCTGCGAAATCGCATCCCATGACTGCGTGAGACCAATCGACGATAAAAAATTGACCTCTCTGGACAGAAATTTAAAACAAGGACCAATTGCTCGCTTTTTTAATGACTAATCATCTTGTTTAATCCCACCCCTTTTTTACAGCGCCGTACTACAGAATTTCGCACGCACAAACTTTAGCGTGACCGCGGCTTTACCTGTAGGTTTCAAACAAGTCTGAAGGACTCAAATAGTTTGATCAGGTGTGTTTAATTAGGGTTGGGACTAAACTGTGCAGAGCTGTGGCCCTCCAGGAACTGAGTTTGACATTTGTGGTTAAGGGCATTTAATTTAAACTCATTTAGATTTTCCCCTGGCATTTGTGTAACGTTATCAATGACGTACATCCGAGGGACTGAGATGAAGGGAAGTTAGCGAGCAAAAGGCATAGAAAATTGGACTGGAATACAACACTAATGTCAAAATCGTAAATTTGCCCAGTTCCATCTTGTGTACTGTGGTATTTCTGCTTGTCATTAAGCGCTATCTAATGTGAAAGTGAAAATTGATTGGGTATGAATGTTAAAAAATGTCAAAAAAATGCTGACCAGCTGTCCCAGTGTGCACAAGGCTTTACTGAAAGCATGTCTTTTTCCCAAATGTGCATACGTTATTAGTACAAATTAAGTAAAATCTGGAAAAGGAAAGAAGGCCATTATTTACTCATGAATGTTCATGATGTGTTAAAAGCTTATGACATTTAGTCATTAGCCCACCTCACCTGTCTTTATGTACCTCACATGAATAAAATTTCATTATTAATACTTGTTCCAGTTCAGATGGATCATATGCTAATCTATTTCAAATAACAAACAAGCTGATAATGCTGACCACAATGAATGCACCACCCCAAGCGCACGACTGGAAAGCTTTTAATAAACTCTGGAGCACTTCACACCTGCTATACATGTTTTGCACGTAATCCACATGCTGCTCGAAAATATATACATTAAAAGGTGTCTGATTTTGTATTGATTTGTGCACCTTTTAATGAAGCTCCTTTTAAACAATAATTATTGTGAAAAACACTATACAAATACTGGTTACACTTTAAAATAAGGTTTTATTAGTTAATGTATTTACTAACATGACGATGTATGAACAATACTTGTACAGCATGTATTAATCATAGTTTAACATTTATTAATGCTTTATTAAAATTAAAAAACATGAAGTAACAATGAACTGTATTGCCATTAACTAACATGACAAAATACTGTAATAAATGTATTGTTCATTGTTTGTTCATGTTAGTAAATGCATTAACCAACACTAACTAATACAACCTTGTTGTAAAGTGCTATCCAAATACTCTTGAATAGAATTGAATTAAAAGGATTATTAACAATTTTAATATTTAGCCATTTGTACCTCTGAGGTAGTGAAGTTGGCCTGCAGCTGCTCATATTGGCCTTTGAGGCGCTCGGACTCCTCCTCTCGCTCTCGGGTCATGTTGTCCATGAGCGTCTGCACCTGCACCAGCTCTTTCTTCAACACCTCCACATCTTCCACACCCGGCCTCTGGAGCTGGAGGAAAGCCAGTGACAGACAGGATTAGGCCGGGCAAGATTGATGAGGTAAGAAGTTGATGAAGTACGGGCAGCAGCAGCTGAGAGAACGCAAGCTCATTCATTACCACCAGACAATAAGTGTGACGTTACCAGCTCTGCCGACAGTTTCTCCTTCTCCTGTTTTTCTTTTTGCATATCTTGATTTAGGTTGGCCAGCCTCTGCTCCAAAGCTTCTCTCATACTTTTCTCCTCATCGTAGCGAGATTTGATGTCTGAGATGTGAAAATCGGACAGGCCCGGTTTATTTTATATTTACCGTAAATATAAAATGCTGGAACTTTCCTTCTAAGCTTACCAACTATCTCAGTTGCGAGCTGAGCAGCTTTTTGTTCAAACAGGTCTTTCATCTGTTTGATGTTGAACTTCTCAGTCTCCGATTCATTGAGTTTCATCTCAAGCTCTGAGGAAAGGAATACAGATTGTAACTTCACAACATGGGTCATCGTGCTTACAATTTAAACAAATATTCAGGATTTTATACAAGATACACTCTGTTGTTCAAATAAAAAGTCATTAATTTGTTCTGTATTTTATTTGACTTTTTTATACGAGATACACTCTGTTGAGAACATTTGTGCCAAAAGTATTTTGTATCCATTACGTTTATAAATAAAATAAAATAAAATAAAGAGGAATTAATCCCGGCCAGAATTCAAATAAAAAAAAAAATTCAAATCCTTATTTTGTTCTTTATTTTATTTGACTATTTTTACACAAACATTTTATACAAGATAATCTACAAATAGACACAAAAATTGTCTGCATCAAATAAGTTAATAAAATAAAATAAAATAATGAGCAATTAAACTGGCCCAGAATTAAAATAAAAACTCCTTATTTTGTTCTTATTTTACTTTATTTATACAAGATACACTCTGTTGAGAGCATTTGTGCCAAAAATATATGAATAAAATAAAAATGAGGAATTAAACCTTGTCAGAATTTAAATTAAAAATTTCTTATTTTGTTCTTTTTTACTTTATTTATACAAGATACATTCTGTTGAGAGCATTTGTGCCAAAAATGAATAAATAAATAAATAAAATAAATAAATAAATAAATAAAATAAAATAAAATAAAATAAAGATTTAAACCTGGCCAGAATTCACATAAAAAGTCCTTATTTTGTTTTTATTTTGCTTTATTTATACAAGATACACTCCGTTAAGAGCATTTGTGCCAAAAATAAATGAATAAACACAATAAAATAAAATACTTCATAAATGAAAAAAATTAATAAATTAATTAATAAAAAAAAAAAAAACAAGGATTTAAACCTGGCCAGAATTAAAATTATTATTTAATTTATTATTATTTTAATTTATTTATACAAGATACACTCTACTGAGAGCATTTGTGCCAAAAATAAATAAATAAATACAATACAATTAAATTAAATTAAAATACTTTATAAATAAATAAATAAAATAAAAATAATAATAAAAAAAAACGAGGAATTAAACCTGGCCAGAATTAAAATAGAAAGTTATTTTTTATTTTTATTTTACTTTATTTATACAAGATACACTCTGTTGAGAGCATTTGTGCCAAAAATAAACAAATAAATTTAATTTAATTAAATTAAACAAATCGAGACGAAGCAGTGGCGCAGTAGGTAGTGCTGTAGCCTCACAGCAAGAAGGTCGCTGGTTCGAGCCTCGGCCGGGTCAGTTGGCATTTCTGTGTGGAGTTTGCATGTTCTCCCTGCATTCGCGTGGGTTTCCTCCGGGTGCTCCGGTTTCCCCCACAGTCCAAAGACATGCGCTACAGGTGAATTGGGTAGGCTAAATTGTCCGTAATGTATGAGTGTGAATAAGTGTATGTGGATGTTTCCCAGTGATGGGTTGCGGCTGGAAGGGCATCCGCTGCGTAAAAACGTGCTGGATAAGTTGGCGGTTCATTCCGCTGTGGCGACCCCGGATTAATAAAGGGATTAAGCCGAAAAGAAAATGAATGAATGAATAAACAAAACGAGAAATTAAACCTGGCCAGAATTAAAATAAAAAATCCCTATGTTGTTCTTATTTTACTTTATTTATATAAGATAAACTGTTGAGAGCATTTGTGCCAAAAATAAATAAATGAATAAATAAATAAATAAATAAAAAACAAAACAAAGTAAGGATTTAAACCTGGCCAAAATTCACATAAAAAGTCCTTATTTTGTTTTTATTTGGCTTTATTTATACAAGATACACTCCGTTGAGAGCATTTGTGCCAAAAATTAATAAATAAATACAATTAAATAAAAATACATTATAAATAAATAAATAAATAAATAAAATAATAAAAAAAACAAGGAATTAAACCTGGCCAGAATTAAAATAAAAAGTCCTTTTTTTGTTCTTGTTTTACTTTATTTATACAAGATACACTCTGTTGAGAGCATTTGTGCCAAAAATATTTTATATTCGTTAGGTTTTTAAATAAATAAATAAATAAACTAAAATAAATAAAGAGGAATCAAACCTGGCCCGAACTCTAATCAAAAGTCCTCATTCTGTTCTTTATTTTATTTAACTTTTCTTTTATAAACCCACCCTACATTCAAGACCAGGTTAGCTACTACTCAACTAACCTGCATCTTCTCCACTTGTACCATCGCTCTGTGAGCCCTAAAGTCAATACACATTCAATAATTCAGTTAGACAACACAGCAAACATTAGCATTATCTCCAGCAATCAATAGACATTACTAAAAGTGTAAATGTTCTTAAACCATCTTTGATATCTGTATGAACAGCCATGCGTTTGAAAGGATTTACTTTATTAGTTGCTAGTCGTCCTTGCACTTTGTCTAATTCTTTTTTCAATTCCTCAGAAAACCAGCGTTCCTCCTGAAAACAATGTTGAAATTGCACATCAGCAACTTTGGGCTCAATACACATCCAGTGGAAATAACATGATTGAGTAATGCTGTTATGAGTAATGCACATTTGAGGCATATAATGGCTGATAAGAAGGGAGTCAAAGTCAGAATACCTTCAGTGAAGCCTGTAAGTCTTGGATTTCCTGCCGAAGTAATGTTAGATCCTCCCTTAACAAGAAAAACACAAGCCTTTATTAACAACTCTTCATATATTTCTTTGGAATAACCTGCAGCAATAAACTGCACGCAATAAAACGACTTTTGCTTTACGTCTAAATATATTTCACTTTAAAATGAAATAAATATAGCTCAAATCTCAGGATGGCAAGAGTCTCTAACTGAGTTTCTTTGGAAGGAAAGTAGGCATGAAGGGTTTAATAATGCATAAGCCCACCTGCCGGGGCTGAAGGGGGACGGCTGGTCTCCTGGTTCATGAAAGACCTCATAATGTTTGAAGAGCTCCTCAGCAGAGTTATGGGATTTCATACACTGGGGACAAATAAAGCCCTGCGAAAAACAAAATTAAACCCTACAATGAGATCAGGTGATGATATGAAAGAGAAAGGAACGAATAAAAAAGTACATCAATTAAGATAAATAAAGTCTGAGGCTGAAAATCGTCATTTACTTACACTTCACTTCTCACAAACCTGTTTGAGTTTCTGTTTTCTGCTGAACACAAAGGAAATTATTTCGAAAAATGTCAGTAACCTGTAACTATTGACTTCCATAGTATTTGCTTTTCCTACAATGGAAGTGAATGGTTACAGATTTCCAGTATTCTTAAAATATCTTCTTTAGTGTTGTTTAACAGAAAGAGGAAACTCATAAAGTTTTAGAACCACTTAAGGGTGAGTAAATAAAGACTACGTTTACATGGACATCAGTAATTGAATTATTTGCCTTAATCTGAATAAGACAATAATACGATTAAGGTGTTTACATGAGTTGCTTTTTGAATGTTCCTTTCATGATCCCGTTTTAAATGTTATAGCACATAATTTGATTAACATCATTGCATCACCATGCTATCCACATTTCCTCTGGACTTTCATGTAATTTCGGGTGTTTCATTTTTAATTTGTCAACTTTAACTGCAGTTTGGCACTTTCACTTTCATTTAGGAACATTTCATGCATGCCCCTGTGACAAACAAGATATTGGATGAGTATGAACAGAGTGTGTTTTAGTGGAATTTGATACTGCACGCCGTATGCAGGTGTCCTTCACTGACTCAGTAGGTGCAGAGAATAGTGTCAAGCAGCCATCTATGTATAGACTATCCTGTCGCAAAAATGCGGTGAAAAGTCCTACATGACAGTAATAGTTTGATTGCGGTGTTTACATGTCTGTATGCACTTCAGTAATGCGACTAAAATCGGCATACTCCACATGTCTTAATGTCTGTTTTATTATGACTTTATTCGGATTAAATTAATCAAAAATAAAGTGTTTGCATGGTAGACTCTTAATCAGAGTATTGTCTTAATCGTATAAAAATCAGATTATTGGTGTCCATGTAAACGTACTGAGTACTTTCACTTTTTTGGAATAATCCCTTTATTTTTATTACAAAACAGTATTTTCTTGCATCAAAGACACAAAAGAGGGTGTGAGGCTACTCATTGACACACAAAGGAGCCATTTGTACAGAATGTTTTTTTTTCTGACTGTATTTTTAAGTATACACTAAAATTTTAATTCTGCACTGAAACCGAAAACTCTGGTAACACTTTCCAAAATCAAAACAAAAATGCTTTGTAATAATTATGCACTATTTTATTAAATAATAAAAAGTAAATTTGTAAGATTTTTCAATCTAGCTCATTAACTTAAAATTACACTAATTAAAAAAACTAAATCCAATATAAAACCACATTTTATTCACTGCAAAATTGAGTGAAGGTATCATTTTACCAGCATTGCACTGACAGTACAGTAGCACTATTGCAATTAGCTTTTCCAGTGAGCATTTGCAATACATGCTCCACAGCAAAATATTAAGCTATTATGAACTTTGACTTTGCTTTGGTCAGTGTGACATCAAGCCACCCTTGCACAGCACAAGCCATTGAAGTGAATGGGTTTTATAACACAGCACTTTCTGCGTCTGATGTGAAACATACTTCACATCACACAGTGACTATCACTGGAGGAAGAGCAAAACTGGCCCACTGAGACCTGCTGACCAGTGCGGTGTAGCACTGAATTTTTTAAAATCAGGTTTTCCTGTTTTTTTTTTTCTTCAGATGTTCTTTTTTTGTTGAAAACCAAACATGGCCAAATATTTGGTGCATGACTACTTTATTCACAAGCTTTTACAAGTATGTTTTCAGAGTTTTTAGAAACTTGTATAATTAATAATGCTCCTGACGGTCTACATCCCCTCCTGGAGCCTCTGTTCAGGGTGTGAGAATCGGCTAGTGGTACCATGGCAGAGAGGCCATATGTCTCTTTCTAAAACCTTTACATTCAATGTTCAACAATGGTGGAATGATCTTCCCATTCCCACATGGACTGCGGATTCACTAGTATCCCTCAAATGACAACTAAAAACCCATCTTTTTCAAGAGCACCTTAACTCTGGTGAATAAAACCAAGAGCTAGGATTGCAGTCCTACTTTAGCACTAAATTCTCGGAGCACAAACAAGTTACTTTGTATAACTAATACTTTGTATAACTTCTTGGGTATTGCCTGTTCTTGTTGAATCACTGAATACCTCCTCAATTGTACGTCGCTTTGGACAAAAGCATCTGCGAAATGACTAAATGTAAATGTAAATTATGTTATAAAAAATTCAGCAAAATATGCTGAATGCAAGGCCAATACATTAATCAAGCACTTTTACAAACAAAATATAAATAAAAAAATAAAATAAGTTACCACTGTCATACAAAAACATTTGAATTACACCAATTAAAACAGTAAATCTGTGGGGGTTTTTTGTCATATATTAAGCCTGACAGTTAAAAGTTGCCATTCAATCTCACTATGGGAAAAAGAGTTGCGTGAACAAACATTCTGCCACAGAACAAAACAATTCATTCAAAAAATCAGATAAAGGATGACTTTAAAGTCTGATGAACCGACATAGATGAAGATTTTTATTTCAGTATGATGATATTTTCCAACTGAAACAAAATATTAAGTAGGAGGTGGGGTTTTATTTTTGTGCACCTCCTCAATCTTTCACTCGCAGCAAACTAATAGTTGGAGAGGCAAGGCTAAACATATCTCGCCCAAGCTGTCAAATTGATGTCATAAGAGAAGAACTGCTATTCCAGAGTGTATTCCTGTGTATTCACTTGCATTGATTAATTGTTCACCGCAAGACCAACAATGCATTCATGCAAATAAATATTAAACCTTTTGACTTTATGCGGACCTTAATTTCAAGTTGAACAATCCATTAAAATCCATTTTAAATTCAATATCACTTTAGCAAAAGAAATAATTAAAAAAATGAATGCAATGAGGCATTTAGGCAGTAATATGGTAGCAAGGGTTATAAATTAAATCGAGCTTACCTCTGAGGACTCATTATTCATATCAGCAGACGGCTGCTCAGACTCCGAGCTCTGAGAGCCTCCTTTCCCAGGAGTCTATTTCCACAAAGATTTATGAGGAGAAAAAGCAGAAAAAGAAAGGATTTGAGTCAGACGTCAGCTGCCATGAAACTCATCTCATTATTTCACACTATTCAGGTCTGGCAGAGCTGATCAGGTATCTGGGCAGCCGATCAACACTGAGTGCTGCTTTGGCCCGCTCACTGCATGTCATTCACAAGGTGTAAAGGCAAGATGTGTTCTGCACGAGGACATATGTCGGCAGGAGGCTCGTTTAACGTTTCCCTCGATCTTGGCAACCAGGAGACGCATGATGTCAAACAATACTGTTGTCTAACATTGATACGCCCTTGACATTTCATATGTGCCTACTGTCAGATCACATGATATCACTGGAAGACAAGTGGCCGGAAACTGCACTGTAATCACCTTTAGACTTCTGTAAGGATTAGTGTTGACACCTCACACTGGTCTTGTTGCATTTTTTTTTACTAGTAAAAAAAGTTAGTGTTCAAATATGCACACATCTCTACGAAAGAAACAATAAGCCGAAAAAGCTAAGAATGATGTTCAAATTCTCAAGGACAGACTCTTAATTAGAGACAAGAATTCAATGAATCTAAAAAGAACTGAATGCCACACCCCAAAATCCAAAAGGGAGCTTTTTTTATAGAATTATATTTTGTTATATTCCACTAATAGAAACCTTATTAATAATTTTAGAGCAAAAGATACTAAGATGTGAAATATTTACATCATAATAACATTCATTTATTCATACATTCATTTTCTTAGTCCCTTTATTAATCAAGGGTCGCCACAGCGGAATGAACCACCAACTTATCCAGCATATGCTTTAAGCAGTGGATGCCCTTCCAGCTGCAATCCAACACTGGGAAACAGCCACACACTCTTGTACACGCTCACATACACTTCATTCATTCATTTTCTTGTCAGCATTGTCCCTTGCGGGGTCGCCACAGCGGAATGAACCGCCAACTTATCCAGCACAATTTTACGCAGCGGATGCCCTTCCAGCCGCAACCAATCTCTGGGAACTTCCACACACACATTCACACTCATACACTATGGACAATTTAGCCTACCCAATTCACCTGTACTGCATGTCTTTGGACTGTGGGGGAAACCGGAGCACCCGGAGGAAACCCACGCGAACGCAGGGAGAACATGCAAACTCCACACAGAAACGCCAACTGACCCAGCCCAGCCGAGGTTCGAACCTGCGACCCAGCGACGTTCTTGCTGTGAGGCAACAGCATTACCTACTGCGCCACTGCGTTGCCTCACATACACTTATTTTAGCTTATTCAATTCATCTATAGCACATGTCTTTGGACTGTGGGGGAAACTGGAGCATGGGGAGAACACGCAAACTCCACACAGAAATGTCAACTGACCCAGCCAGGGCTCGAACCAGCGATCTTCTTGCTGTGAGGCAATTGTTCTACCTACTGCACCACTGTGCTGCATAATGATAACAATTGTAAAAATATATATTTTTACACAAAATATTCATTCATGATTGAAATGTCACTAATGTTAAAAATGTGATATTATTTTTTTAACAATCATTTTATTCCCCATTTCTTGTTTTGCCTAATACATTTGCTACAATTCACTGTCCAAAATAATACTAACAATAAAAAATATAATAATAATAGTAATAATGTTAGTACCCTTAAACTCTTTGGCACTGCGATAGGATTTATTAGAGCAATTAGAAACCCTTTATCACCCTCCAATTCTTGCTCCTGAAATATCTTTTCAACAAACATTATTACAGATCTAGCACTATTTTAAGAAGGTTCAAAACTAAAGTTGAAAAAAAAAAATGCTTTTTTGATTACAATTAGTATTTTTACTTTAATACAAATACCACATTATATTAAACAGCATAGGCATTTCCAGCCTTTATAATAAAAAAACTAACAAGAATAAAAGGACATATTAAAATGTACTAATACTGATATTTTAGAATATCACCAGTATCACTGTATTTTTGAGAGATTTATAAGAATAATAGCCAAAAAAAAATAAAATAATAAAACAGTGAATGACAAGTGTCAGGAACTAACTTAGACCAAAAACATATGCTAGATCCTATCCTTCAGCCCATGTTATATGATCATATTATGGTAAAACAAGAAGGTAAACACTCATTGATTCAATGAATTCCTGCTTCTGTCAGCACTCAGAGCTTAAATCACATAACTATACCCCATTTCCCATGCACTCTGCATGACAATTATTAGGATAGTGTTAAATGAATACTAAACAACAATTATGGATTGAGGGGCTTTTATGACTGTAGCATCAGGATCCGCCAAATCTGACATCTCTGAATTCATCTACTGTGAGTCACAGCCTGACAGATCGCTGCAATCACATCCACACCAGCTATCTCAACAAGACACACCTCTTAGAAGAAATAAACAAAGGTGACATCTTGTCATAGCCTGTCGTTAATCATAAAACGACTTATTAATGAGTAATTTGCAGAAGCTGCGTTAGCCTGCTAACGGGCTAACAGCACAGTCTGCATGTCAACATCAACGCAAAATGACATTATCAACAAAAGTACTGTTACTAAATAACTAAACACATCTGCTGCACTTTCAGTTTGAGACTGTCCTCAAAAAGCAGAAACGACAAGTCAATAGGAATCAATCTTGTACGAGGCCACCATTCAGTCAGGCCCGACGAGCAACAATCACTGAATGAACGTCTGTATTTCACTCACCATCTGTAATATTCGTCTTAACATTCTGGTCCTTTTTTAGGTCAAACTATGAAAAAAGATAAAATCTAAGTTTTAGTTAATGAGGGCGTGTGTTAATATTTTGTTGTTGACACCTGCAGACACACACACTGCTGCTTCTGTACAAGCCCACCCGTTTCCTGAAAAATCCCGCCCTTCGTCTGGTCACTGTTTGTGATGATTGGAACGTTTGCGTGAGCGACTTACAATCTGGCCAATCGTAGGCTGTCTGAATGAAGCATCATCCAATCATAAGCAAGAGAGATCGGGTCAAAGGCGGGACTTGTTGAAATGAGCGCAACAGTGACCGCACATTTTTTTCAGTGGCAGTGATTCCGGAAGTATTTTCCCATTCATTTTTTTAAAACGGAAAATATTTACTAATAAATTGTTGTAGACAAGGGATATATATAATTTTTATATAAATATATATTTTCATATATACTGTATAATAAAATTATTGTCAATATTATTATTGTTATTATTAATAAAAAAAATTGCAGATGTCATAAAACATTTATTTCAGTCCCTTTAATTGCCTGTGCTGTACGCAAATTGATTAAATGTCATGCCTTTAAAGATTTTTGACGCAATAGCCTTACATAATAAAATATCCTTTTCAACTAAATATCATGATGTTTGTACACAATCTTTCAGTGTGTAAATGCAAATTATACTCAACCTGACAAAAGTCTTGTCGTCGATCCCAGTTATAAGAGCAACAAATAATAACTTGACTTTTAGTTGATCATTTGGGAAAGTGGCAGAAGGTCGATTTTTCTGATGAATCATCTGTTGAGCTGCATCCCAATCATCACAAATACTGCAGAAGACCTATTGGAACCTACATGGACCCAAGATTCTCACAGGAATTAGTCAAATTTGGTGAAGGAAAAATCATGATTTGTGGTTATATTCAGTATGGTGGCATGTGAGAGATCTGCAGAGTGGATGACAACATCAACAGCCTGAGATATCAAGACATTTGTGCTGCTCATTACATTACAAATCACAGAAAAGGGCCAATTCTTCAGCAGGATAGCGCTCCCTCTCATACCTCAGCCTACACATCGAAGTTCCTGAAAGTAAAGAAAGTCAAAGTGATCCAGGATTGGCCAGCCTAGTCACTAGACATGAACAATATTAAGCATGTCTGGGGTAGGATGAAGGAGTCATTGAAGATAAATCCAAATAATCTTGATAAACTCTGGAAGTCCTGCAAGAATGCTTTCTTTGCCATTCCAGATGACTTTATTAGTAAGTTATTTGAGTCATTGCAGAGATGTATGGATGCAGTTTTCCAAGCTCAAGGGAGTCATACACAATATCAATTCTTTTTCCACTGCACCATGACTTTATATTCTATATTGTACATTATTTCTGTTAAGTGACAATACTTTTGCCTAAGCAAAGTCAGACCTTACTGTCCAAATTACATAATTAAAAATCAAGGCATGATCATATTTTGTTTTGGTAATATAAGTGTAATCTAGAAGCATTTGCCTTTCATATAAGCCACTTCTGATACCAAATGTTCGACTAGAATTCAAGTTATTATTTGTTGTTCCTAAAACTTGGATAGAGGACAAGACTTGTCAGGTAACGTAGCTAATCCAGATGTACATAATAGATGCTTCTGTACTTGTTGACAAATTGACATGGTCAAACTTTACATTTTGGCTTTTATATCATTCTCTCAAATTCATAATTATTTATTTTCACTTTTTGTACAGTTAAATCTAAATAAAAAATAAAATCAGTTTTATATTGACAGAAGTACATTATAGACACAAATACTTAACATATGAGTGGACAAATTAGTACTAAAACTAGAACCAATTCCAAAGTCATGACCTCAGTAAACACATAATTTGATTTAAGAGCTCTATATGAAGGATAATGTGATTTCCTTGTTGGAAAATACATCTCCAGTGAGGACGTCAAATCTTAGTCTACTTCGTTTTTACCCCAACCGATTTAAAGGAAGGATA
Source organism: Danio kyathit (assembly GCA_903798195.1). Taxonomy (NCBI): domain Eukaryota; kingdom Metazoa; phylum Chordata; class Actinopteri; order Cypriniformes; family Danionidae; genus Danio; species Danio kyathit. The sequence continues at coordinate 22,791,824 of LR812536.1, read as the reverse complement.
GGTTAAATTTAGTAAAAATAAATAAATCCTGTGGTACAATACAAAATACGTCCTATGTTTTCACATCATCATAATAAGCTTGTATTTTTAGCTTTATGCCTCCAGGACAGGACCTGTCACATCATGTTCCAAGAAAAAGCTTACCTTTTTGCTTAAATATTTGTGCAATGTTGCTTGATAAAATATAATGCTGCCAAATGCCTTTTTCCACCATGTTTACTAAACATACTTGTTTCGTTATATCAGTTTTACACAGATAAGTTATCATAAAACGTATTTAACATCCCAACTTCAACCTTTACCTCACAAGCATGATGTTTCGTTCCACCCAAAACCACAATCAGCTCAATTTACAGTAATCATTCTGACTTTGGAACTCAGAGATTAGTTTATTTTGTTTACAAGATTTCAAGGTAATCATTATCATTTTATTCTTATTTTCCAAAAACAAGCACAAAATAAAGAAGAAGTCATTTTTGTTGAATCACTTTGTGGACATTGTTCTCATCTTTTTAAATATTAAACAGTGTTCACTAAGCCTCACTGATAAACAAGAGGTGCCTGTATTTTCAGCAGTGCAATTCTTTGTCTAAAACAAACAGTGAGACTCGTAATCATCACTAGATAAACTAGGCAAAAGCTGACTTTTTGTTTTTTTAATATTAAAACATATTTACAACCTAACATGCGATCTCCTCTCTGAAGAAAGATAATGCTTGTTTATCATTTACAGTTTTAATAAAACAGTTTGGCCACATATTCCATCCCATTAAAAAAAAAGAATAAATCCATCCTTACAAAAAGGCATAATGGAACATTTAAAGAGGCCTCAAAAGAAAAACACATTATGCACAATTAAATAAACTTACTTCTCAGTTATTTAAAGGGATAGTTGACAATTGGTTAATTTAGTTAAGCCATCCAACATTTAGGTGACTTTTTTCTTTAGCAGAACATTGATAAAGGTGGTGCTTGGTGACTCTTAAAATGTAAGCCAACATTTAAAAAAAATAAATAAATAAATAAATAATATATATATATATATATATATATATATATATATATATATATATATATATATATATATATATATATATATATATATAGTTTTTTTTTAATTTATTTATTTATTTTTTTAGGTCATGAAAAATTTATATCTGTGGTTCCGGATGATACTTTCCCAGCAGGTACATAATGATATAAGACGTTAAGTTAGATTTAGTTCATGACATCAGGTGACCAAAATTCAATGTCTAGCCAGCATCTAAGGACAAGATTATTTTGACGTATAATAACGAAGTCAAATGACATTGATATTTGGTTGATTTTAGGTCGTGTTGGAAAGTGACCAAAATCCAACGTCGAGCCAACATCTTAAACCGACATAATTTTGACGTTAAATTCTGACATTTATTCGTCAGGTATGGCAACCAAAATCCAACGTCTGATAGACGTCATATTGGTAACGTCCACACAACTACATCATTAGATGTTGATATTTGGTTGATTTTAGTTTGGACGTTGGTCATTGACATCAACCCGATGTTCATTTCCAAACAAAACGCAACGTCGCCACAATGTTGGGGTACAACGTCAATCTGACGTCATGTTGACATTCTGTGCCTGCTGGGTTGTGGCCTTATGAAGTAAAACAATAACTCTGTGTGAGAAACTGAACATTTTTACCTCAGTATATTGTCAGGAGCCAAAGGGAATAATTTTGTTTTGCCTGGATTTGTATTTTGACTCTTTTATTTCTATGAAGATATTTTGAAGAATGCTGAAAACCTGTAACTATTGACATCAATAGTAGGATTGAATTGGCAAAGAAGCATTGTCTTGCATTTTAAAAATCAACCAGCGTTTCATCAAAAAAAAAAGATTATTTTATGTTACTGAATAAAAAAAAAAAACCTACATTTTGGATGGCCTAAAAGTGTGAGTAATTTAACTGCTGATTTGAATATTTTGGGTGAACCTTCCCTTTAAACTTCCAAGATTGAGTTACTGATAATGTGAATTATTCATATAACTCCATATTGCATTTCTGTGGCATTTAGAAAACACTATAGTTTGACAAAATATATTACGGTTAACATTGGGTGTTTTGCCTTTTCTTTGTTTTTCTGAAATATTCAGAATAGCGCTTCAGGCAACATAAACAGCATAACATTCCATAGTCTTTTTATTATTATTATTATTTGATCACATTTTACCATGTTGTCTTAAAGAGACGATGGCTCAGAAGTAGTTCTTCTGCTTCTCAGGATGGAAAACTAAACGTACATGTGCAAAAAGAAAGTAGGATCCTCAGATTGCACCTTTTAATTCTGCAAATTCACATTTAAGACCAAACTGTGAAACGACCTTCAACTTCACAGCATGTTAAACCTATATTACAGGTAGATTTCTGTGATGAAGGCATCTAATATACTCAAAAGCAGCCCAAATCCTCTTTTAGACTATATACATATAATATAATTCATGATTTTGATGTTTTGACTTGATTTTATGTTCCTATTTTGTTCTTTATGAACACCCTAACAAGAATGCCTAGTTATCTATTAGATATAAATAGACAGCATTTCAAAAGACCCTTTCTAAACAACAATCAATCAACCCTTGGCACATCATCACCATCCTTTTTCTTCTTCTTCTTCCACTTAAATCCATCTATAAAATAATATAATCAAAGTCTCCATTAATACTTAACACTTCACACACCTTCCAATAGCTCGGCTTTGTTTGGCTTGAAATGCACATTTAGAAATAAAAAGAAAAAAAGAGAGAAAAAATTATGAAAATAACCATCCTGGTTCTTATTGACCCAGAAACTTGCAGGCATTTCACGACAAGCCTTTGGTTTCTACACTTTAAAAACAGTTTCAAATAGTAAACATTGAAGTGATACATGCATAAGTGTCTCTTTCCAGTCTGAGGATGGTTTCCCTTGCGTGTTTGGCTCTGCTGGCAGTTCTATCTGTGAAACCGGGTCAGTCCGCAGTCGTGTGAGGCCGTCTGGCGGAGGCTGGCGTTGTCGTCGGTGTTCACCGTCGGCTCCTGGGTGTTGCCGTTTGTGGGGCCGCAGCAAGGAGTGAGTTTGCGGAGATATTCTGCGTGGACTGGTTTATGGCACTGTAGCACCCGGATGGCCTCGTCAATCTTAAACCATTTCCGTTTCCGACCTGGAAAACATTCCATTTTACTCAAAACTATAAATATAAATAGTACTCAAACTATTTGACATGTTTGATACAGTAAGTACAGTAGTAACTTACAGTGTGGGAAATATGTATTGAACACATCATGCTTTGTCCTGGGAATAACATTTCTAAAGGAGCTGTTAGCATGGAATTGAACTAGATTTAGGTAAAAACCCAAACAATACAAACATAAAAATAAAACAAAACAAATCTGAAAAACTGTAATAACAAAATAGAAAATACTGACCTACTGAAATGTATTTAATACTTTATATAAAAGGCTTTCTTTAATGATGGCAGCTTAAAGATGCATCTCATATGGAATATGAAGTGGGTCTCGTCCATCAAATCTGAGCTTTAATTTGTATTTTCTATTGGATTCAGGTTAGGTGATTGGCTGGGCGATTCTACAGCTTGATTTTCTTTCTCTGAAACCATTGGAGAGTTTCCTTGGCTGAGTTTTGGATCGTTGTCTTGCTGAAATGTCCACCCTGGCTTCATCTTATTCATCCTGATAATGTAGATGTTGGACTGAAGCAGCTAATATTCATTTACAATGAGAAAGGGCAGAGGGTTACTGAATAACTACTGAGAGATTCCAGCTGCTGTCTGGGCTTTCACTGCCTTTCTACTGCTCCCTTTCTTCATGTGTTCAATACTTTTCCCATGTGTCATTTCATTTTATTTAACATAACATCATTTGTAAACTAATTAGTTTTGTTTTCTTTCCATATATGGATTTCTTTAGCTTCTTTGATTTCATTAAATACTTGCTGACGAGTTTTATTTGTGATCATTGTTTTTTTTTCTGTTTCAGCAAAACATATTTTAGAGCATCTTCAATACTAAATCGAATATTAACATAAAAAAAAAAAAAAATTCATCTACTCAGTTTTAGTTAGTTACCTATATTTGTATTGTTTTAAAAAAAAAAAACATTGAAAATTAACTTAAGAATTTACTTCTCAAATACTACCATAAAACACTTGATGTTTTTATGGTGACCAAGACTTTGATTGTCTTTCAAAAATCGTCAACAGTGAAGCCAATATAATATATATTTCCAATATATCAACTATCATTTTCCTAGAGATAGGTTGCGGCTGGAAGGGCATCCACTGCGTAAAACATGTGCTGGATAAGTTGGCAGTTCATTCCGCTGTGGCGACCCCGGATTAATAAAGGGACTAAGCCGAAAAGAAAATGACTGAATGAATAAATAAACTATCATTCTGTTCTTTGCCTGAAGTGAAATTTTTTTTTTTTTTTTAAATAAATACATTTTTCAAAAATGCTTGCTGCTTATATTTTTTATTGGAATATATATATATATATATATATATATATATATATATATATATATATATATATATATATATATATATATATATATATATATATACACACACACACACACACACACACACACATTTCAAAACCTGCAATATACTTTAAATTTTAAAGACCACTGAAAACCAAGATGAATTATTTGACAACCTAAATGGAAAAAAAAGTTTATTTTGTTCAACGCCTACGGTAATTAAAATCATCTAATTATTAATTACCAAAATTATTATTATTATTAAATTATTATTATTATTAATATAAAATTAATATTATTATTAAATACCAATTATCTAATTGTCAAACCACTTCTGACTTGCTGACATTAAATACACTTGCAATATAACATAATATAATATAATATAATATAATATAATATAATATAATATAATATAATATAATATAATATAATATTATATAATATAATATAATATAATATAATATAATATAATATAATATAATATAATATAGGCAACGCAGTGGCGCAGTAGGTAGTGCTGTTGCCTCACAGCAAGAACGTCGCTGGGTCGTAGGTTCGAACCTCGGCTGGGCTGGGTCAGTTGGCGTTTCTGTGTGGAGTTTGCATGTTCTCCCTGCGTTTGCGTGGGTTCCTCCGGGTGCTCCGGTTTCCCCCACAGTCCAAAGACATGCAGTACAGGTGAATTGGGTAAGCTAAATTGTCCATAGTGTATGAGTGTGAATGTGTGTGTGGAAGTTCCCAGAGATGGGTTGCGGCTGGAAGGGCATCCGCTACGTAAAATCGTGCTGGATAAGTTGGCGGTTCATTCCGCTGTGGCGACCCCGCAAGGGACAAAGCCGACAAGAAAATGAATGAATGAATAATATAATATAATATAATATAATATAATATAATATAATATAATATAATATAATATAATATAATATAATATAATATAGGCGACGCAGTGGCGCAGTAGGTAGTGCTGTCGCCTCACAGCAAAAAGGTCACTGGTTTGAGCCTCGGCTGGGTCAGTTGGCGTTTCTGTGTGCAGTTTGCATGTTCTCCCTGCGTTCGCGTGGGTTTCCTCCGGGTGCTCCGGTTTCCCCCACAGTCCAAAGACATGCGGTACAGGTGAATTGAGTAGGCTAAATTGTCCGTAGTGTATGTATGTAAATGAGTGTGTATGGATGTTTAACAGAGATGGGTTGCAGCTGGAAGGGCATCCGCTGCGTAAAACATTTGCTAGATAAGTTGGCGGTTTATTCCGCTGTGGCAACCCCAGAGTAATAAAGGGACTTAGCCGAAAATGAATGAATGAATGAATGAATAATATAATATTTCCAGGTGAGTTGTGCTGTTTCCCTGTTCATTTGTACATTTACTCATTTTACTTAGTTTAAAAAAGCGATTTATCTGGTATGTTTTATACAAAAATGGCATAATCCAAATGTACATAACTGTTCCTCCCATAAAAGCAGCAAACAACATTTTCCATTTTCCAAAATTTTCATTAAGTTCCTACCAAGATCAGTATCATCATCATTAAACAGACACGGAGCTGGATTAGCGATGCTGACAGTTTAAAGACTTGCTGCTCTCCGTTTTAAAAATGCACCGCTTTATTTAAATCCAGTACAAAAGGTCAACTTCACGGTGAACTTGTCAGACGTCGGTCTGCATAAGCATCTGCCTGACAAACATTCCTCTGTATTTATAGTCCCCAAAAGTGTCTCTCACAAAGTGCTGAAACTCAGACATTCACCTTAAGCACTTTCAAAAAAAACATCACACATGCACCGAGGTTAAAAGTCAGCGCTCTGACAATCAGATTATTGAACTTGCTTTGCATTCCGCTCAGCCTCAGTCAAGTAAACTCATTTCCTTTGTGTGTACTGAGGTTATGATGCCCTATTTGGCAGCCAAAACTACGGTACGGGCAGAGCGAGGCCAGCGATAGGGGAGTGTAGTGACGCTAACTGGAAAACAACTGTGCCCCTGTGAACAAACTTCACTCTATTTATATGGCTGCTGGGAGTGAAGGATTACCTGTTTTTTTCTTTCCTCGCCATCTACAAATAGTGCAAGTTTTGAATTGCGCTGTCTGTGGACGAGTGTTATTATTGTGTATCCTTCCTGACAACTAAAAATGCAGTAAGTAGATGCTCTTTTAAGCAGGCTAATCCACATGGTCGCTCTTGTATCTGTGATAGCTTTGGAAAACAGTTACATAAATCCCCATATTTGCAGCTGCTTTACAGATCAGCAGTTGCGTCTTATGAAAAGAAATGAGCTGGTTATGATAAGCCTGCCGATTTAAAACGGTTTAAATTCTGCCCTAGACTAAGCTGTTTGCAGACAAATGCTATTAATTTGTTGCAGACCTGGGAAGAGGTCACTTTGTTGCAGGTGAACGTCTCTGGAGGTCTCGATTAGCATAAAAGCAGTCAATGCCACCTGTGTGCTTTATTTTAAGTGCCATATTTGAGGAAAACGGGTTCTTTGTTGGTTGCGTGGCTCACCACAAATGCCATGTGAAATAGAACACAATTCAGAATGCTTTGTAACCATTATGATGATAAATTTTAAGGAAATTCTACAATCTTATTTGATTTTATTTGGACGTATACAATGCAAGTTAGACAGCACAGTGGCGCGGTGGGTATCGCTGTCACCTCATAGCTAGAGAGTTGCTGGTTCGAGCCCTGGCTGGGTCAGTTGGCATTTCTGTGTGGAGTTGCATGTTCTTCCCGTGTTTGCGTGGGTTTCCTCAGGGTGCTCCGGTTTCCCCCACAAGTCCAAAGACGTGCACTATGTGAATTGGGTAAGCTAAAGTGTCCGTAGTGTATGTCTGTATGTCCTGGTCCTCCAGGTTAGGGGTTGAGCGTTGGGCTAACAACCCACCTCATAAAAAATTACATGTTACGAAACACCAACATGGTGTGGGTAAATATCAACTTCGATATAAACAGCCCTGTGAGTAAGCAAGTAAGTAAGTATAAGTTAAGTTTGATGACAGACTTTTATACTGCCTTAAAGCCAGGTCTGAAAGTTTAAAATCCCTTTGAAAAGCTTGATGTTTTAGCAGGATTAATCATGCTGCTAGCAAGTTTCTAGCATGTTTAATGCATGGCTAAATAACATGTTTTAGCATGTTTAGCTTTTTGGTAGCATACATTAAAATGTTGGTTTGTTTTTAGCATGTTTAGAAATAATTAATTAGCGTGTTTTTCTACCTTTTTTAACACATCATGCTGACATGTTGCTAACATGAATAATCATGTTGCTAGCATCCTTTAACATGTTTAATTACTTGACTTTTTAAAATTGTCTTTTTGGTGTGTTTTTTTTTTTTTTTTGCCTTTATTGTGATAGGACAATAGTTGGACAAGACGCAAAGGTGGAGAGGGGAAGACATGACTGAGAAAAGTCTGTGAGCCAGGATTGGAACTTGGGATGCCATAAAGTGCAGTTGTGCTACATGTTTGAACAATTTGATAGTATAAATTGTTGCTATAGCATGTTTGCATGAATTAGCATGTTGTTCCTATCATTTTAACACTTTGTTAGCATGTGTTTTAACTAACATAAATTATGTTGCAAGCATGCTTTAACATGTATAACATAATGGCAGAACATAATGTTTAATAATTTTGCACTGTTTTTGGACGGCAAATGTGATAGGATACACATTAATATCCACTGCTGTATGGATATCCGTTATGGTAATGTACAAAATAAACCTGATTTAACATCCACAAACCGAGATTGAAGCATCTTCTTTTATAATTGTCCTGACATGCGGCTGTGGTGATAAAGTAAAGATGGTAAAAACGCTGTAATTCATCACAAACATGCACTGTTTTAAAAACGTTTTAAACTTGTACAACTCATTCTTGATCACATTTGATGATGATGGATGATCACAGCGAGCTGAACAGATCTTTTAATCCCAGTTGCTTTGCGCACATCTTGTCTTGTTAATATGATTATACGCATTACTACTGAGACGCGTTAATACGTGGCTGTCAATCAAGAGTGGGTGGGGAAACCGCACTCCTACGTCATGTTGCGGTGGACCTCAAAACGGGAGGGATTTGGATCCTTTTTTAACGTCAGGAAATATGACTGTGGACACACTATACCTACACACGGTTCTGTCCAAACAGCTCCCAAAAGATGATTTTCATCATAGGTGCCCTTTAACACAGTGTAGCATGTTTCTAACACGACTAGTAAATTGATAATATTAACGTGGTAACTTTGACATGAGACTTTAATGAGTTTATAGGCTTATTTGTAGCATTGCTGGTTTGCAGCACGATTGACCCTTTGTAGCAACATATTGTTAGCTATCCCTGCTGAAAAATCCAGCTTAAACCAGCCTAAGCTGGAGGGCTGGTTTTAGCTGGTCGACCAGCCTGGTTTTAGAGGGGTTTTGGCCATTTCCAGGCTGGTTTCCAGCCATTTCCAGCCTGGTCTTAGCTGGTCAGGCTGGGAGTTGACCAGCTAAAACCAGCTTGACTAGCCAAAACCAGCTGTGTCCAGCTTAAACCAGGCTGGTCAAACTGGTTTTAGCTGGTTTAAGCTGGTCATTTTCCAGCCTGACCAGCTAAGACCAGCTGGAAATGGCTGGAAACCAACCTGGAAATGGCCAAAAAAAACCAGGCTGGTCGACCAGCTAAAACCAGCCATCCAGCTTAGGCTGGTTTAAGCTGTTTTTTTCAGCAGGGATCTCCTAGCATGTTTAGTAGCCTATGAATTGGCAAAGCTTGTTTTTCAATTCTAACATTTTAAACATATGGCTAAAATCTTGAAACTTGTTGCTAACATGAATTAGCAAGTTTATACGAACACTAAGCTAGCACGCTTCTAGTGTGGTTAGTGGATTACTTGCATGAATTACCATGTTATCAGCATGTTACTAACATGTTTTAACCCCATGCTAACCATTTTCTAGCATATTTCTAGTATGCTTAACACATTGATAGCATTAATTAACATGTTTTAACAAATGGAAAAAAGGGGTTTTAATGTTGTCACACCCAACTAAAGCTTTTTCACCATTATAAATGCTTGCTGAATAAAAGTATTTGTTTTGAAAAGTACTGTAGTACATATTTAATATGTCATTTTATATGCCCATTGATCAGTTTGCTGAAACTAAGATGGAGATTCTAGAACTTCAACTCAATCAATTTTGCAATTTTATTTTGCAAGAATTATTTGAAGTGACTTGCAGGTTCATAACCACACTGAATGCAGTCTAGCATTTCATATCAACTCACCAATATTGACTGAGTCCTCCCAGTCTTCCAGTGTCTCTGTAACAGTAAGCACATACACATAGGTCCGATGCTTGCTGTCCTGGTTCTGCTGTACAGAATGAGAAATAAAAAGTTATCACATGGCATGTTTAAAACATAGGAAAATGAGCACTGAGAAGGTGTGAAGATGAGATATTTATGAATGTTTATGAAATAAAGCCTTGTTTATTGAAGTATCAGTGACGTGCTAAGAGCTGAACTAGCGTCTTACTTTATATAAGCTAGTTTGGCAGCCTTACCTCAAACACCCCCAGTAGCCTGCCAAGGGTGCCCCTCACTCCAGCCTGTTTAAGCAGATAGAGACATGGAAAAAGCATTAGAGAGACTCACGTCAGTCCCTACCCACAAGCCTTTTCAGTTTTAAATAACGTTGAGGTCTCAAAGTTTAAATCATACATAGTATTACTCCACTAAATAACAAAAACCTCAAATATCTAACCTCTTTCATTATATTTTATTTTTGAATGATTATGTAATCGGATTGTAACAGTACAGCGAATCTCAAATAACCCAAATGCGCTCTATTGGATTGAGATCTGGTAACTTTGGAGGCCATTTGAGTATAGTGAACTCATGGCCACGTTAAAGAAACCAGTTTGAGATGATTTGAGCTTGGCATGATGTGTTATCCCTCTTGAAACAGATATCATAACATGGACATGGGTTCACTGTGGTCATAAAGGGATGGACATTGCCAGCCACAATACTCAGGTGAAAAGTGACGTTTAAACAACTCAACTAATTCTTATGGTGTGTTCAAGTACTGTACTGTATTTCAGATAAATCATATTTTATTTAAAGTACAAATTTTCTTTTTACCTCCAAATTTCTGAGTTGAGGGTGTGTCAGTCAAAAACATTGCAAAATCACTGACCTATAATACAGAATTTTATATATCTTTACATATCTTATTATATATATTATCATCAGGCAAAATTCATGGATGCAAAGTCAACCTCTGTGGGTTGTAAGTGACAAACACAACTGATGTGAATTATCTGGTGTATTTTCCTGAAATTTAACAAAAAGTAGGTAAAACCCAAAACAAAAGTGACTCAAGGACACTTGACATTGTTATTACGACTTGCCAACTTGACAAGTAAGAAAGTTCCAGACTTGAACGCAGCATTAAAGTGAGCCAAAAACTTCTCCCCCACCACATTAGATCACCAGCAAACTCAATCACTGGTTTTCTAATCTTCTATTTGTCAATTGTAGCCTAATTTTCCTGTTTCTAGTTGACCGGAATGGCATCCGTGTTGCATTTTCATGCTGTAGCTTCTCTGCTTCAAGGTTTGACGCAATTATTTGCCTTTTAAAAATTCTCATCTGCAGAACTAGTGATTATTTGCTGATTAGCTCAAACCAGCCTGGCTATTATCCTCTGGCATCAACAACAATCCATGAAAATGACACTTGCTGGTTTTTCCGCAGCTCTGCACAGTTTTGCTCTAACCGTACATCAAACAGACCTAATTCACATAATCGAGGTGTTCAAAAGAGTCATAAACACCTTCATTAGTTGGATCAGTTGTGTTTGATCAGGGTTGGAGCAAAACTGTGAAGAGCTGTGGCCCTCCAGGAACTGAGTTTGAGACCTATGCCCTAAACCCTAGAGATTAGATGCGTTTCAAACCTGTTTCTGAACTGTTTGAGCATCAGTAGATCAACATGCCAAATGCACTGAGTTGCTGCCGTGTGATTGGCTGATTAGAAATGTGCATTATTTAACAGTTTAACAGGTGTACCTAACAAACTGGCCAGTAAGAAAAGATGCCGAATGCAATAAAACATTTAAAAAAAGAAAATTACTTTGGCTGTGACATAAGCTACAGCATGATTCTATCAGCAGCTTAACAAGATGATGAACACACCGAATTTCTGGAACTATACCAGCTGACACGTCAGGCCAAAACATTAGCCTGGCTCACTGATCCAGGAGACCTGAGCTGCATGTTTCCATAACACAGGAGATCCCCGGACAACATAATGCTCACAAGGGAACATCATGTCTTCATTCAGACACTGCGAAATGCACCAACCAACCCGAGCCACCCCAGAAAATTGGGTTGATACGACCGCTCGCAATCAAATCTGACAAAGAACAGGGGGTGACTTCAGAAACTATGAGAGATTTAGTCTATTTAAAATGCCCTGAGTGTGTTTCTGTCATCTTTGTGTATCCTGATCTGACACTGTCACATGACATGTGCATGGCCTTAGACAAACCCGGAAAATAAACAACTTTTGTTATGCTATAGCTGGAAATGGACCAATTGATCTTCGATTTGATTTGATGTCAAATATCATTTTAAAGTCGACCTATTATAAGAAATTCACTTTTTAAAATGTGTTTGATGCATGTGTGTAACCATAGAGACTATAATGGTCCAAATTCACCCAGCCTTTTTTCATAATCTCTATAAATCATAAACAGTACATCCAAACACACAGTAAAAGATAAGAACCGTAGTAAAGCCTCTCCATGACTGCTGACTGTTTTTGAAGGATGGGTCAATACCAACACTTGCTCTATTTATATATACAGTTGAAGTCAGAATTATTAGCCCCCCTTTGAATTTTCTTTTCTTTTCTTTTTTAAATATTTCCCAAATTATGTTTAACAGAGCAAGACATTTTTCACAGTAAGTCTTATTTGTTTTATTTTGGCTAGAATAGAAGCAGTTTTTAATTTTTTAAAACCATTTTAAGGTCAAAATTATTAGCCCCTTTAAGCTATAATTTTTCCGATAGTCTACAGAACAAACCATCATCATACAATAACTTGCCTGATTACCCTAACCTGCCTAGTTAATCTAATTAACCTAATTAAGCCTTTGTCACTTTAAGCTATAACTCAGTTTTTTAACCACACTTCGTTATTATTGTTTATTTATTTGTTTACTAAAAATTATAACTGAATTTAGAAATGGTTTTGAAACAAATCTTTGCACTTAAAAAATTAAATTAATTTCCTTATTCACGAAAGTAAAGTAGTAAAGAGTCCGAATGGAGGAGGCTCATTCTTTATCCTCGCGCTGCAGATGGTCTGTTTAACTGTTTGCTCACTAGTGAAGCATTCAGTTTTTCCACTTAAAAAGTCTGCCATGTAAATGGAAAATGTGCCATGGCGTGATGCAACTGACTCTTAAAAAGAATGGGAGATGAGACTCTGATTGGTTTAACGCATGTTATACTCAAAACACACCCATAACTCAATAAGAGAATAAGCACAACATTGTTAGACCATGCACCGGGGCGCAGAGCGTATTTTTCCATACTTAAAGTAGCAAAAGTGGATTCAGACATGCCCTTAATGCTTTTGCGCCATGTGCTATAGACTTTGTGCCTAGATCATTAAAATAGAGCCCTATATGTAAAATAATTTATATTTTGATCTATTTCAAAATTTTTTGAAGTGCAGTGGTTTTTGGACAGAAGGACAGAAATCTAATTAATTTATTTCATTAAATATGCTGGTTTGGAAAGACATGAAACTGTAAGATTTTTATTTTTAAACAGCTTAAAAAAAAAAAAAAAAAAAAAAAAAAAAAAAACACGAAAGCTTTGGGACATCCCACACCTGGCAAAGCCCCTGGGGGAAGCAATTCGGGGTCCTATGAGTGTCGCCATAGCCAGGGGCATGCCATAATTCAGAGACAGGTTTATGGACTCCTACAGGGTCACTCTTAACACTCAAATGGCTCGAGTTACCTTATAAACCATTATGTAATAAATAAATCCCTCGAAGTAAAAATAAAGTCTTGTGCATGACTGCCAAAATGAAAAATAAATAAATAAATCAATAAATAAATAGATAAATAAATAAATAAATAAATAAATAAATAAATAGACCAAATATAACTTAGTAGTACAGCTTTTTTTTGTTCAGGGTTAGGCAATTATACTTCAGTCAACTGATTCAATGACTGAATTTGACATATTGAAAGAAACATCAAAAGTTGACTGATTTTTTTTGTAATACAGCCAAACAGCCCAGTCTTACTGTAAATGTCACTATTAGCACAATCAAAAATGACATAATTAAAACCAAAAAACGCGAGCAGCTGTAATTAAGCTGCATTCAAATTGGGCAACCGCAAACGTCCCAACACCGTGACTCCTGAACCTCTGGGACATGTACATTTCAGACGGACGAGGCCAACGGTAACAGGACACGGTTTCTAAATGTCGCTGCAATGCTTCACAGCTGTCAACAAATTACCCTCTTGGCAAACTCTTTGACGGCCCTTCAATGTCAGGACACAGCCCATCCTTGAAATGAACCACATAACCATTAGCCGAGACAGACATGAAAAGATTCATTTAGCGAAGCCTCTTAAATTGAAGATGACAGAAAAACGTGCCGATGGACATATGGTGAATGACGATTGGGTGGTGTTGGTGGAGGTATCACATGATCATTGCTCTCATACTGAAATCTTGACAGCGGAGTCAAAGGTGTGGGAAAAAACTGACTGGAATGCAGCGTGAAGTTTTAAAGGATAGTTTACATGCATAAAGAATGTTTAAAAGGACAAACAGGAGATTGAGCATAATATTATTTTGTAAAAATAAAATTGTAGATCTAATTCAGTGCATTCAATAAAGATCTTTAGACTAAAGTCAGAAAAGATCTTCTTTATTTATGCTTCAGTTTAAAGGGATAGTTCACCCATTTAAAAAATTTAAATCAGTTTAAAGGGATAGTTCACACATTTAAAAAATTTAAATTCTGCGGCAAATCATTTACTCACCCTCCACAAACCTTAAAGATTTTCTTTTCTCTGTTGAACACAAAAGAAGACTTGTTGAAAGATAACCGGTAGCCATTGTCTTCCATACTCTTTGTTTTTCCTACTATGCATGTGCATAGGTTCCATTTTCAAACATTCTTCAAAATATCTCTATTGGTGTTCATCAGAAAAAAAGGTTTGAAGGTAAGTAGATGGAAAGTAAATTGTCATTTTGAGGCAAACAATCCATTAAAGTTATCCAGAAGTGAATTAAACCAAGATGATGACTGGTCGCAGCTTGCTGTATTGTGTTACTTTTTTAAAAATAGTATAGTATATACTGCCAAGCATGCAACACACAGTATGCATGGTGTAAAGCAAAAAACATCTTGGTGACAAGATATGAGACAGCTGCAAACCATAACTCTCACCTAAACATGTCGATACTGTAAACAGCAGTCTGAGAGACTACCATTAACCAGAACACCACCTGAAGACGCAAACCGTCCTCAGTAAACCAGTAAAAGTAAGATAAGGTTGTTTTTTTACACTCTTTTTTTACACAAATACATCAATAATATGGATTAACTGGGGACAGATGAATGCTGCTAAATATGAACAATAACGGTAAAATTTGAAACATTATTACAGTTTCAAATAATTGCAGATGATTTGAGATATTTACAGTGGGGGAAATGAGTATTCAACACGTCACCATTTTTTTCAGAAAACATATTTCTAAAAGTGTTGTGAATTTTTTATCAGATGTTGATAACGACCAAAGAAATTCATATATGAAAAGAAAAAAAATCTAATTAGTTTACAAATGATGTGTAATAAAATGAAATGACGCAGGAAGAAAGTATTGAACACATGAAGAAAGGGAGCTGAAGAAAGCTCAGACAGCAGCTGAAATCTCTCAGTAGCTCTTCAGCCACCCTCTGCCATTCGTCATTGTAAATTAATATTCGCTGCTTCAGTCCAACATCTACATTAGCAGCATGATGAAGATGAAACCAGAGTGGACATTTCAGCAAGACAACGATCCAAAGCACAACCAAGGAAATATATGTAATTCTTTAAACGTTCTCAACATCTGGTGATAACTTCAAGTCAACAGCACCTTTAGAATATGTTTTCTGAGAAAATGTGTTGAATACTTATTTACCCCACTGTATATATATATATATATATATATATATATATATATATATATATATATATATATATATATATATATATATATATATATATATATATATATATATATATATATATATATATATATATATATATATATATATATATATATATATATATATATATATATATATATATATAATGGAATAATTAAAGATGCTAATATTATTTCCCCCACTGTATATTTATTTTAAGGAATAATTTAAGATGCAAATTTTTAGCCTCATTACTCCAATCTTTAGTTAAACATGATTCTTCTTAATAAATCCTTTGAAAATGGTAATTTGATGGTCAAGAAAAGATTTCCATTGTTGAACATGTTAAAAATAATGCTTTTAAAATGTATATTTTTTTGATAAATATAAAGTTTAACAGAACTGCTTTGATTTTAAATCCTTTGTAATATGCTAACAGGTCATTGCTAAATCTATTAAAAAACACATTCAACCAAAGTCAGCAGGAAAAACAAAATTCACCATGCAGATGTGTGCAAAATATTTAAGAAAAAAAAAAAAAAGATACTGACAAACATTTTTTAAAAATAATCATTCATTCATTTTCCTTCAGCTTAGTCCCTTTATTCGTCAAGGGTTGCCCCAGCAGAATGAACCACCAACTTATCCTGCATATGTTTTACACAGCGGATGCCCTTCCTGTAACCCACCCAGTACTGGGAAACACCCATACACTCTCACATTCACACACATACACTACAGCCAATTTAGTTTATTCAATTCACCTATAGCGCATGTCTTTGGACTGTGGGGGAAACCGGAGCACCCGGAGGAAACCCACACAAACATGGGGAGAACATGCAGACTCCACATAGAAATGCCAACTGACCCAGCCAGGACTCAAACCTAGCAACCTTCTTGCTGTGAGGCGACAGTGCTAACCACTGAGCCACCGTGGCACCCCTTTAAAAGTAATCATAAAATAAAATGTATATTTTTAAAATGGGCTTTAAAAAAAAGCAGGTTTTAACTGCAAGTTGAAATTTCAGTTTTTGTGGTTGTGTTTTGAGTTTTTGAATGGCCAAATGCATCTATTAAGTTAAGTTAGCATTTTCAGGCAGCTAAGCAATTTTGTTGTTTTTGTTGTTCAAAAATAAATTATAAAAATGCAAATTATTAAAAAAAGAATTAAAATAGTGTTGAGAAAGATCGCAGATTAGCACCTTCCATTCTAAATTTATTCATAAACGCACCTAGGCAACCTAAAATACACTAGGATAGGTGCGTTTATGATTAAATTAACCATGGAAGGTGTTAATCTGTACACCATTATAATTCATTTTTTTAATCATTTGCATTTTTATAATTTATTTTTTAACAACAACAGCAATGCTTAGCTGCCTGAAAATGCTAACTTTACTTTTCAATTAAAATAGATGCATTTTGGTCATTCATTAAACCACAAAAACTCAAATTTGAACTTGCAGTTAAAACCTGCACTTTTTAGCCCATTTTTAAAAGTTTATATTTTCAGACAGGAGTGATCGAATGCGGTATTGGACGTTTAGTGAAAAACCTCCTGTAACTTACTCCTCTACTTGAGGAGCTGGAGCAGAATTTTGAGGTCTCACCTCCTCATAGACCTCTCGAACCGCAGCTCCTCCTGGCTCCTCTTCTGGCTCCATCCCTCCTCCAGGAACGATCCACTGATCTGGGTGTCGACTGCTGCTAACCAGCAAAACCTGCCACACACACACACATTCACACAAACAGAGCTGATTTAGAGTCCAAATCCAAATGCTCATCAACACTTTGTCAGAACATTTTGATTACATAACTGAGTCTAACCTGATACAGCTCACAGAACATCAATTTGCAAAAATACCTTCCATCTGATGAACCTCCTGGCACTCTAGGTGAGAGGCTGGCCTCCATAGAAATTCATTTAATTTAAAGTAATTGTCCATGTGGTTATATTGTGTGGAACACATAAAGATATTTAATTTTTATTAGTTCATGTAGTGAATGACAAGGGGTTCTCTTTTGTCTAGGGGTGTGGAGATATTTATTATTGTCTACTATAATACTGTAAACGTTGGAGTAATGATATGGCACCCAAGATATCCAGTATGTCACTCACATTAGAAAAAAAAACATTTCTTGATAGTCTGAAAACGTTCACTTCACGATGAAGCCTTTTTGAATAGAAATAATTATGATATTATTTAAGTATATGTAATTTCCTTTTCAAAAAATATCATATTGATAGACATGATATAGATGAGTATACATAAATTTCAGCATGCGCATGATCGGAAATGTGTTATACAACAGTTAAACAAGCATTCTGTCTTTTTACTTTCACTTTCTCTCTTTCGTGGATAAGGAAATGGTGTTGTACACTGTACTGAAGACATTCATTAGCCTACATATTTAATTTCGTTTGTTAAGCTCAAAGATTTGTTTCAAAACTATTTCTCAATTTAGTCTTCATTTCCAGCAAATGAATAAATGAACAATAATAACAAAGTGGTCAAAAAACTGAGTTATATCCAAACACACGTCCTATTCCCCATATGGTCCAAAATCTGACAGGTGGACAAATCTAAGTTTGTTTTTAATAAAACAAATATAAATATGCCTATAATAAATAATACTACTACTAATAATAATAACATTATACAAAAGTAAGTTGTCATGAATAAACTGAAAAAAGCTCAACGCGATGAAGGCATGGAGGTAGTGGTTTTTATATTTATGTAGAAAGTAATACTTTTTGTTATATTTATTCCTAATTCTTTTTCATTTGTAAAGATATTTGTATATTGCTGTACATCCTGCGTATTTTAAGCAATGTGTAAGCAATTAAGGCACACAACTAATGCACTCTGCGCTGGACTTTAGACCTGTTTTAAGCTGGTCTATTACACAGTCTATTTCAGTTCCTCAAAATAGCAACGCGCCAACAATGCGCCTTACACACCTCTTTTTCTAGACCATAACACCCATGAGCCCACAAAGTGGCGCAAATGGATTTGCTATTTAAACAATGTGGCGAAAAACAGGAAAATTAAGGTTGCACTGGTCTGAAAATAGCAACACGTCAGGGCAATCACGTCTTGCGCCGGTTGTATGATAGAGCCCTTCATGTTTCTGGGAAAGCATTGTGCAATTTTAAGTGTGCTTCACACGGGTGAGTAGTCTTGACAAACCCCCTATAAGAGACACACTCTTTCCTCTCAATCACACTGCGTTACAATAACTTGTCATGGCATCTATATATTGCTGCTCTCTGGTGATTTGAAGTGCTTCTTTTATCTTTACTTGTAAGTCGCTCAGGACAAAAAAGTTAATAGTCAATGTATATATGATTAAATTCCAAATTTCTCTAAATATAGTTGCTATACTATCACACTATCTTTCACTAAAAGCTAGGGATGCTGTTGTTGGAAACTGTGTATTCTCAACTTTCAATTTATTTAATTTATTTTGATAAATCAATGCTACTGATCCCTCTTTATGTCAGTCTGTGGGTTTAGCATACATTTAACCAATGAACAATTTCAGGCAAATAAACCTTGTAAGCACACTGGATCCTCAAACTAGTTCCACGCTGTCTCTATTGTCAATTAAACACCACCACACACAGTTTTCACCATCTTTACTTTAAATTTACTCAAGAAAAACAGTATCTTCAAACACTAATGATGTATAAATTTGAGGAGAGAAGACCATCTCAGTTTATCTTTTACAGATAACCAATAGTGTCATAAATGCCCTGTGCATATCTCATAATCTTTTAGATGCGATTTTGGTCAAAAGACTTTAAGGACAGAAAAACGTGAGTATCAAAAAAAGCTTTACAACTGAAGGAAAATTCAATGGCAATTCATTGAAGGACAAAACACATCTTTCCAAAATCATTGTAACACCTTTTGAGCTTGTTTTTGACTGTGTGGCAATATATAACACACATACCAAGTTTGACAATGCAGCATTTCATTAAGTTAAAAATACATTTTTTGTAATAATGACAGCAGCTGGTTTGGAAATACAAGCTTTGACTCTAACAATATATTAAAACTGCATTTCTGTCTGCATAATGAGCTTCCGCATTACAGTCACTTAGAGGCGTCACTCTCCACTACTCTTCTGAAAGGCAATCATATATATCTGCGAAATCACTTCTTATAAATAAACCTCCAGCAACAGCTGCCTCCGCCATTGCAGCAGATTCTGTCTGCTCAGAGTCAAGCTCTGCTTTGGGCGGTGAGGTGTGGGAGCGAAAACAGCTGCTGTCGGACCAGGTGACTATGGGAGAGCAGGAGAAATCTAACAGATTCTTACATGGATTACATGTGTTAGAAAAACCTACTGTACATTATTACTGATAAAATGTTCAGTTGCAATAGTTGCTCAAAAACAAAACTACCGCATGGTAGTGTTAATGTATTTTTAGCATTTAGTACACTTTCATTCGAGTAACCAATGTAGTCAATATTTGGATATGTGATACGTTGAGCTAAATTCCATGTCTATAAATATAAGCTGTATTCATTCAACTTTCATTTGCTCAATGCTCATCCATGAACATTTTATATTAAAATAAAAGCAAAACAGTATACTAAAAGCACAAAACAGCAACTAAAAAAATAGACAAAATTTTAAATAACATGTTAACAAATAATGTTACTAGAAAAACTGATCTACTGACTTAAACTGACAAAAAATTTTATACACCAAAATGCAGACACAGAATTTTTCTAAAATAATGGCATGGTGGCTTCGTGGTTAGCACAGTTGCCTCACAGCCAGAAGGTTGCTGGTCTGAATCCCAGCTGGGCCAGGAGGTGTCACCGAACCAGCGCCTTCAATTAAAGGAGCCAATCATCGATCGCTAAAGACTGATGATTCTTTTGGGGCGGGGTTTAGTCTAGACCACTTCTTTGTGCTTTGTTTGCCATAAAGAAACTTTGGCTTTTCTGTGTGGAGTTTGCATGTTCTCCCCAACTTGGTGTGGGTTTCCTCTGGGTGCTCTGGTTTCCCACAGTCCATAGACATATTGGTGAATTGGATAAACTAAATTGGCTGTAAAATGCATTTGCCAGTAAAACATACACTTAAGATAAGATTTTCGCTGCTTGTTTAAACTTCTTTTTTAAAAAGAGCGAAATTAACACAATTCTTGAGGTTTTTTTTTTTTTTTGACGTTGAAGATTCAATGCTGTAAGTCCATAATATGTATCCATTAGTTGTTATACTACAACTCCTTGAAATTTTTAAAATGAAAACTAAAATTCTAATTTGCATTAGCCTGGTGTTTTTTTAATCATAACTGTGGAAGAATACTTTGTGTGTCTATTTAGACCTGATAGTTCATATAAATAAATAAGAAGCTTTGCTGGTATATATGTTAATAGTAGCCTGCTTTGGTAAATTTACATTGAAGCCTTATAATCATATGATGAATACACAAACCGCTTTTCGTGGGGTGGGGGGATCTGTCATGGTATACAACTTAAGTACTTAGAATTATTTGACAATGTTGTCCCTGGCGACGCAAACGAACTGAAAACTTACTTTCGGTTTATTTGTGTCGATTGCAAATGAGGAGGCGTGGGTGCCTGAGAGTGCAAGCCCGAGAGTGCAAGCCTGAAAGTGCAAGTGCAACTCTGCAGCCAGACCATTCTCGATAAAGCAGGGAATATGCCAAAGTAAAGTAAGAAATTATGAAGTTGGGATATCTAAAACGGCATATTAACTTCTAATGAAGTTTTAGTGGTTTCTCGATGTGTTTGTGTATATTTTACATTAAAACAAATTGTTTTTTTTTGTTCAATTTTTTTAATTTGTTTTTATTCATATTATTTCTGTCTGGAGTTTGCATGTTCTCCCATGTGATCACATGGATTTCCACCAGGAGCTCTGGGACTGAGTTTTGGGCTGTGGCTGGAAGGGCATTCGCCAGTAAAACATACACTCAAAATTACATTTTTGCTTCTTGTTCAAACTACTAATTTAAAATGAGCTGAATCAACACAATTCTTAAGGTTTTATGTTCAATCTACATAAATTTGTAAAAACAATTAAGTTGACTTAATCAATTTGTATTTGGAAAACATGAAGGAATTGTGTGGAACACAACGTTTTTTACGGTGTATGCCAGAGTAATTGACGGTTCATTTAGCTGTAGTTCGACACCTGATAAAGCAGTGAATGAAGTTCATGAAAGTTACGAAGTTGTGATTTCCAAAATTGCACATTAACTTCTAATGAAGTGTTAGTGGTTTCACAATTTGTTTGTGTAGTATATGAATTCAGAATTCTTTTGTTAAAATATTTTATTTAGTTTTTATTCATATTGCTTTCAGTATTAGTTATCCAAGTACATCAATTAAATTAAATGAAAAAGAGAAATGCCAACTAAAATCAAATGCATAATATTATTAATCACTCACTCATCACTTGTTCCAAACCTGTTTGCATTTACTTCTTCTGTTGAACACAAAGGAGGAGGATATACTGAAGGATCCTGGGAAAAAACAGACATTGACTTCCATCGTATTTTTTGGATGTCAACGGCTGGTTTATCCAAAGTATTTTAGAATATCTTGTTTTGTGTTCAACAGATTTTTTTATAATTTATATATATATTTTAATAGTTTTTATATATTTATACATTAATATATATTTTTATAACCAGTTGAGTGTGAGTAAATAGTAAAAACCTTTTTATTTATGGGTGAACTATCCATTTACCATTAATATTCCTGAGTCATTTTCAAACTAAATTAAAATTAAGATATTTTAAAGTCAGTTCTGAATGTTGCACAACCTGTTGCTCTTTGTAGAACATCCTATCAGCTGATGAAGGTTAAAAGGAAATATTCACTGCTACAGAGTAAATGAAGGACTTTCTGAAAGCCACAACACACAGATAACAGCTAAAACCCAGTAAATTAATTTGAACAACATTACTTAAAACTCCTTAAATTGATTAATCAAGGTTTTTCGCCATTAAACAAAGATTAATTAGCTTCTAAGTTTCGAGCATCTGCTGGCATACTGACCCAGTTCAGAGCCCCACTGACACTGAAGATGGAGTACATGTTCAATCCCAGCATGAGCCTGAGGAGCACGTGTGGCCCCATCCACATAAACAGCACCCAAGAGAGCTGGAATATTTTCACTTGGGCAAACCCCAGCAGACAGTGGCCGCCTTCCAGTTACGATAAACATCAGTGTCAGGGCTGTGTTTGACGTTTCAGGACAGTCTGTCGTCTATTTGTGGATTAGATTATTACATTTATTACAAGATACGGTCAGAAATGAACAGGGACATGTAGAGAAAATGCCATCAAACTAAAGTATTATGACTATTTAGGGCAGAACAGTTTTCAAAAATAAAAACGGACATTGCTGAGATATTTTATTTTTCTGCTATATAATAGTGTAATAATAAAAATGGGACCAGATTACTTCAGTCACTCTATTTGGAAAGAATTAATAATTTTAGATTAATTGGGATGATTTTGTAGGTGAATAAATCTACATAAAATATAATAATTAAATATAATAAGGTTTCCCAGTGATGGATTGTGGATGGATAGGCATCGGCTGCGTAAAACATACGCTGGACAAGTTGGCAGTTCATTCTGCTGTGGCGACCCCTGATTAATAAAGGGACTAAGCCGAAAAGAAATGGATGAATGAAAATATAATAAACCTAGATAAATACAATAGTGCAAAGATACACAGTGCTTTATGGTTTTCTGTGGAATCTAACAGTATTCAGGTACAAAAAACGAATAATGTAATGACACACACACACAGTAAATATAGTATAGTGTTTAGTGTATGAATAACTACAAAGAATGATTCTTTGTTGAAGCTATACATACACTCACCGGCCACTTTATTAGGTACATGTTACTAGTACCGGGTTGGACCCTCTTTTGCCATCAGAAGTGCCTTAATCCTTTGTGGCATAGATTCAACAAGGTACTGGAAATATTCCTCAATTCCACCAAATCCTAAAGGTGCTCTATTGGATTGAGCTCTGGTGACTGTGTAGGCCATGTGAGTACAGTTAACTCATTGTCATGTTCAAGAAACCAGTCTGAGATTATTCACGCTTTATGACATGGTGCGTTATCCTGCTGGAAGTAGCCATCAGAAGATGGGTACACTGTGGTCATAAAGAGATGGACATGGTCAGCAACAGTACTCAGGTAGGCTGTGGCGTTGACCAATGCTCAATTGGTTCTAATGGGCCCAAAGTGTGCCAAGAAAATACCTCCCACATCATTACAACGCCACCAGCCTGAACCGTTGATACAAGGCAGGATGGATCTATGCTTTCATGTTGTTGACGCCAAATTCTGACCCTACCATCTGAATGTTGCAGCAGAAATGGAGACTCCTCAGACCAGGCAACATTTTTCCAATCTTTTATTGTCCAATTTTGGTGAGCCTGTGCGAATTATAGCCTCAGTTTCCTGTTCTTAGCTGACAGGAGTGGTGTGGTCTTCTGCTGCTGTAGCCCATTCGCCTTAATGGCCATGTTGTGCATTCAGAGATGCTCTTCTGCAGACCTCGGTTGTAACGAGTGGTTATTTGAGTTACTGTTGCCTTTCTATCAGCTCGAACCAATCTGGCCATTCTCTTCTGACCTCTGGCATCAACAAGACATTTGTGTATTTTTTCTTTTTCAGACCATTCTCCGTAAACCCTAGAGATGGTTGTGCGTGAAAATCCCAGTAGATCAGCAGTTTCTGAAATACTCAGCCCAGCCTGTCTGACACCAACAACCATGCCACGTTCAAAGTCATTTAAATCACCTTTCTTCCCCATTCTGATGCTTGGTTTGAACTGCAGCAGATCGTCAGATCGGCTGCCATTTGATTGGTTAATCAGAAATTTGTGTTAACAAACAGTTGTACCTAATAAAGTGGCCGGTGAGTGTACATAAATTTCTTGCGTTTGAATTGTTCAAACTTGCATGAAGTGCTTACAAACACTTGTGAATTGTGCACATTAATATTTTTATGCTCAAGCTGAAACAATATATTGTGCAGCCCAATGGGTGTTGCAAACAATTTGTGGAAATACATTTAGATCTGCACAAGTTGTATCAAGAGTCAAAAAAATTAATAAAATAATTATAAAAAAGATGGCAAAAATGGGTAATAGAAAAAAAATAGGTAGTGCTGTCGCCTCACAGCAAGAAGGTCGCTGGTTCGAGCCTCGGCTGGGTCAGTTGGCATTTCTGTGTGGAGTTTGCATGTTCTGCCCGCGTTTGTGTGGGTTTCCTCTGGGTGCTCCGGTTTCCCCCACAAGTCCAAAGACATGTGGTACAGGTGAATTGGGTAGGCTAAAATTGTCCATAGTGTATGTGTGTGAATGAGAGTGTATGGGTGTTCCCAGTGATGGGTTGCGGCTGGAAGGGCATCCGCTGCGTAAAACATGTGCTGGATAAGTTAGCAGTTCATTCCGCTGTGGCAACCCTAGATTAATAAAGGGATTAAGCCGAAAAGAAAATGAATGAATGAATGGCAAAAATGCCACCAGAAGGAACAAAAATATCCCACACATTTAACATAAATTGACATAAAATGTCTCTGAACAATAAAACTAAACTAATTTGGCTGTCATAATGAAGGTGAAAATTGAAAATGAAAAGTGTCAGTTTGTGGCATTATAGTTATGCATAGAAGTGCACATTGCATCTTAGTCTGAAATTAAGAGGGGCTTGTGGCAAAGATACCACCAAACTTCACAAAAAGGCACCAGAAATTCAAGGTAAAGTGGCAAAAAGGAAACCCCTGGGGAAAAAATACATTATGGCTAATGCAATTAAAATAAAGTTTGTGGTATTTTATTTAGATATGCGCACATTGCATCTAGCCTTCAAAATTATTCAAACTGACAAACAAATTTCCCCAAAAAATTGAGATGAGGGATAAAAATGATGCGGGAAAATGATACTAAACTAGAATTGCTGTTGTTGATAAAGTGAGATGTTAAACATAGAACGAAAAGGGTCAATTTGCAGATCTGTAGATATTGCATCCAGTATGGAAAATTACTTTGGCTGGAAGAAAAACTGCCACCAAAATTCCAAAATTTTCTGTCTTTTTAAATCTGCTGTGAAACTGAATGAAAAACATCAACTTTTTGCAACAGTAGTATAGTCTAATCAAGCTATTCATTCAATTAATATGTACAGTAAGTTTTCCGGGAATCAAACTTATGACCTTCCGATTGTTAATGTTACAGTGTTATATCAGACAATCTATTGACATGCTAAACTATCTAACATGCACAACAGCACGTCAACACAATGTAGGCTGCAAGACATTCCCGCTTTTAAGCATTTCACTTCATTTGCAGGTTTGAAAGGTAAAGCTCACGAGATACAGGAGGAAACGCTTGCGGCTTATAATCAGTCACGTAGAGCACGCAGTCAAGTGCCGTTTCATTCTGGTTTGTTTTAAGGGTCATTGTTCAGGTTCAGTCCACTGGATCATGTTCGCATTTAACGGGATCATTGTTGCTATGACTACTCTGGCACGACTCTCTGGCATTACTGTTATTGAACCAGTCTGAACTCTGAATTCAACAACGTCTCAGAGGCCGAATGTGGGCTTCTTGACAGACCTGCAATTACTAACGTAAATGTTTGTTAGCTTAAACTATATAGCTGAAGTTATAAATTACTTTTGTTTGGACAGTGTTAACCGAAGAAACAGTTCAGGCGCTTCATCAAAAATGCAAAATGAAAACAAGCAAAGCCACATTCAATGCAACTCGTAAGTGGGCGACAGAATGACAGAGGCTCAGACCAAACACACACACCCAAAAACACAAACACATTTTCAGAAGAGCTGTATCGTATTCTTCCTGATGCAAACACACATTAGCCACACTCTAAAGAAAATCAAGCTGATTGTAAAGTCAACAAGCTGTGTTTATAAAAGATAAACTCTTTTTGTTTCATTTTCAAAAATACCCTATAGACTAATGATAGGCTGTGCTTGGATTCTTGCTGTATTTTACAATTCAGTGCACACTATGCACTCATTTCTGCGGAGAACATTGTGCTTTGTATCCCACAGCTCAACTTTGAACATTTCAAGCGGGATGAAAGAACTATTTAACATCCCTTTAAAACAGTGGTCCCCATGCCCCAGGTTGTGGACCGGTACCGGTCCATGAAAGAATTGGTACCGGGCCACAAAAGAAATCATTAATTATTTCCGTTTTATTTATTATAGACAAATCTAAAGGATCTTTTATTTTGAAAAATCTTTTAAATCTTGGTCACTTGAGCACCAAAATGTAACCCACAAGCTAGCAAAATGAGTAAGAAACAGACATCTTTAGAAAGTTTCTTTGCTAAGGGTAAAAGGCCCAGTGAAAGACTCACAAACTGCCAAGGAATGTATCCACAACCCGGTAAAAATGTAAAGTGTTGACTGGTCCAATGCGGACCACTGCTTTAAACCATTATTTGATATGTCGGTACTACTGTCGCTCTAATGCATCCTTACTGAACAAAAATATCAATTTCTTTCCAAAAGATCTTACTCACTGCTTCCTACATATATATATATATATATATATATATATATATATATATATATATATATATATATATATATATATATAAACCATATATATAACGTTTTACTTTGGAGATGCAGATGTTCAAACCAATTAGAAACTGCACAGCATCATTCTAACATTATTTTTCATGCTCTTCAGAACGCGTTTTCAGATTAAAGGGCACCTATTTTAAGTCTTTTGTGTCTCCAGAATGTGTCAAAAAGTTTCAGCTCAAAATGCTTATCAGATAATTTATTATACCTTTTTAAATTTGGTAAATTTGAAATTTTGATGTTAAAACAATGTAGTTGTTTTTGTTGATTGTGCCTTTAATGCAAATGAGCTAGTTCTCCCCGCCCACCACTAGCCATCACGTAGATAAACAGCACAGTGACAGACAAGAATGAAGCAGCTCTCCCTTACTACAGTAAGAACTTTCCTAACTGTTATTTGATATATTTTTTGTGAAGTTCATTCAAGCCTTTCTGCAATGATGCGTCACACAATGTTGTTATAAAGTTTGCGTGCACACAATTGCGTAGATATTTTACTGTATTTATTATAAACATACATTATAAACATTATAACATTTTAAACTTGTAAAACTCATTCTTGAGGTGCAGATGATCACAGAGAGCTAAACAAATCTTTTAATCCCAATTGCTTTGCGGACATTTTGTCTTGTGGATATAATTATACGCATTAATACGGAGACATGTTAATTAGTGTCTGTCGATCAATTCGGTGGGTGGGGAAACCGCACTTCTACGTCACGTTGTGGTGGGCCTCAAACTTGGAGCGATTTGAATTCTATTTTATTTTTTTTTTTAATTTTCGGCTTAGTCCCTTAGTCCCGGGGGTTGCCACAGCGGAATGAACCGCTTATTTATTTAGCACATGTTTTACGCAGCGGATACCCTTCCAGCCGCAACCCATCTATGGGAAACATCCATACACACTCTTTCATACCCATACACTACAGACAATTTAGCCTACCCAATTCACCTGTACCGCATGTCTTTGGACTTGTGGGGGAAACCGGAGCACCCGAAGGAAACCCATGCGAACGCGGGGAGAACATGCAAACTCCACACAGAAACGCCAAAACAGAAAACAGCGACCTTCTTGCTGTGAGGCGACAGCACTACCTACTGTGCCACGGCGTTACCGGATTCAATTTTAACGTCAGGAAATTAAAAAAAAGAGACTTGTTGTCGTTATATCACTTCAACATGACTGTGGACACACTATACCTACACACAGTTCTGTCCAAACAGCTTACAAAAGTTGCTTTTCATGATAGGTCCCTTTGAAACATTAATAGCAAATGCATGACAATCACTCAAAAAAATAAAAAATAAAAAAGTACCATCAAAGCAGTAAGATTCACATGTACCTCACAAGTACCTCTCACATTGGTAAGAAAATGGCATGGCAATAGTATTTTAACAAAGATGACTAGAGTTATTTAAGTCATCTGATAAAATTGTTTTCATATCACAATATGTTATAGCAATAAATAAATAAATATAGAGATGCTAGTTTTTTTTCTAATATCGTGAGTCCCTAAGCCACAAATCTTTGCAAAAGGACCCTTAAGCTGATCTCTTAGATTTTTTACGATTATTTGTTAAGACATATAAACATTTTAAAAAGTTATGTTTAGATTTATTTAGATATTGGTTTATGTATAGATTATTTTGGACCCAGGCATGTTTGGAACACCTTTTTGGGTGTCAAGTTTGTGTAAATTATCTTTGAAGTTATATTAGTGTCAAACACATCTGCAAACTACAGTAGCAACATTTGAGGTAGATCAAGGCCTTTAATCAAAGTTGTCCTAAAACAATTGAACCACACTAATTCTTGCATTCCTTTGTTTTCAATTGGGTTAATAGCAATAGTTAAAACATTCTTGTTATCATAGTTTTAAACAATTAGAGATTTTTATTTATATAACAATATATATTTTTGTCAGGCTCATATGTAATTTAAAAAATTTAAAAGAATTTATATTTTAAAATGGAAAAAGTAGTAAATACAGTAATAAAATCTGAAATTGTTTTTATATTCACTGATTTTATTTACAACTCCTTTATAAAATAGTAATTTTTCAATATTACAATAGCAATAATAGCATATTGATTTTGATCAATATGACAAATAAAAAAAAACTATTATAGGCCTCTGTGAGGTCTTTTTGTAGGTAGGGTCGCAGTTGGGCTACTTTTTTACCACTTGCCTCGAGTTGTTTCATTTGTTCCGCAGGTTTGACCTTTTGAATAAAGTAAGTTATTGCGCAAGTTGTGGTAAAATATTTTTACATAGTTGGGGAGTTCAATTTCGCTACACGTAAAAGATACGTAACAAATAAAGGCTTCATCATCATCATCATATTTGACTCAATCAACTTTATATTCAACAATGATAAAAACTCTGTTAATGATGAAATAGCGTATGTAAACTTATGATGTCAGGCTTTAGAATTTAATTAATATCTTGAATGTTTTGAATTTTTAAATATATTTTACTTCAGGGTTTAGGGTTCATTTCCACCAACGCATCCAATACATTTTAGCTGGATGGCACATGGCAGTCAGACATGAGAGACATCATGTCAGCTGTGCTATCAATCTATTATTAGATGTTTTTTTATGATAACAGTATTTTTCTAATGACTAATATACAGTTATTTTCAAAGAAGAAACCATTAATAATGCATACAGTGATGTAAAATATGTATATTATAAATGGGAAGTAGCATATTTAGAGTTTTGGCATTATTGGGATAGTTTTGGGCTAGTTTTATTTGTGAAGACCTGGCAACCCTGCTTGTAGGATAACAGCAGACAAGACTAAGAGCTGCTCTTCTCAAGGATGTGCTATGTTGTCGCTTGTACTCGGCTAACTATCGCTACGACAGGAATGTACTGACGTCCACAGTAGCGTTCCAGAACTCAACTATACTCAAATTATCAGCAGTGAACAGAAACACACTAAAGAGAGGTAGAACCTTTCTGAATAGAATGATAAATGACAACTAAAAGGTGATCGATTGAACAAAGGAGATAAAAGGAGATAGATAAGAAAGTGGAAAAAGGAATCTGTGAGAGGACAGTGAGTGCTGTCATTCTGCTTCTATAAATTGCAGCTGATAGGTCACTCGGAGCGTCAGAACATAGTGTAACTTACCCCTGCCCTCCCCGTCTCTCAGTGCAAATCAAACACAGGAGAGACCCAGGAGAGCAGCAGGTCCTGTTGCAATGCGGAATATTCAGGGTCTAAGGATCTCATGCCTCAACATGCCTTATGTAATGAAACTTCGACAGCTCTAGGGGAATTGCTTAATTAAAACTCCACCTATTTATGCCATTTCAAAGTTCACTCATTTAGTTTTTGGAGTTTCCAACAGTAGGTTTACATGCAAGGTCAAAAACATTCACTCACTTTTCATTTGGATTTACTCACTTTTTATTCGGTTCCTGCTTTTTCAGGGACTGCCACAGTGGAATGAATCGCCAATTACTCTGGCATATGTTTTTTTTTTTTCCTGCAGCGGATGCCCTTCAAACTTCAGTGCTGGGAAAGACCCACATATTCTACCATTCACGCACACACTACAGCCAATTTAGTTTATTCAATTCATCTATAGCACATGTCTTTGGAGTGTGGGGGAAACTGGAGCACCCAGAGGAAACCCACGCGAACATAAGGAGAACATGCAAACACACAGTAATGTCTCCTGGCCCAAACAAGACTCGAAACAGCAACTTTCCTGCAGTGAGGCCACAGTGCAAACCACCTAATTTCTCTAAAAATCTCAAACAATTTGTTCATAGATTTGTTCTTTTATAAACTTTCCAAGATCGTACTCTGTTCTGATTGGACAGTAGGTGTATGACTCTTCGAAGAGGTTGGTTTACAATTATCAATTAATTCATTAATTTTCCTTCGGCTTAAGGGGGTCGCACACCGGATGCGCATTCGGTGTTTGACCCCCTTTATCCCTTTTTTTCATCAGGGGTCGCCACAGCAGAATGAACAGTCAACTTATCCAGCATATGTTTTACACAGCAGATGCCCTTCCGGCTGCAACAAAGTACTGGGAAACACCCACACACTCTACCATTCACGTACACTCTCATACACTACGGCCAATTTAGTTTATTGAATTCACCTATAGCGCATGTCTTTGGACTGTGGGGGAAACTGGAGCACCCAGAGGAAACCAACGCCAACATGGGGAGAACATACAAACTCCACACAGCGCTACCCACTGAGCCACCGTGTCGTCATTATCAATTCAATGGTTTGATTTAACATCATCCTCAATGTTAGATTTTGCTGTATTTGGCTTAACTATGGTTAACTTGGGTGGCTCTGCAATGTATTAGATGACTCTAATACTTAAAATAAGTAAACTGACCAAAGTTCTTACGGTGAGAAGACTTCATTGAAGACAATGAACAGTTCCTGTGATGTTAACTCATCGGTCTTCAGGTAACTTAATCCAAAGTACTGTCTGTGAGACACTACTTTTAACAAAGGATATGACCCCCTGGAGATTACACAACTGGTTTGGTTGGGTCACAACTCTTGAGTTCCTGTAGACCATTTGGTTCACACCTTTTCAGATGCAGATAATTGTTTGCATATGAAACAAGCCATACAATCTATCATCAATTACCAGGGGGCACACTCTCATAGCTAATATTACCACACTGTGTGTTGCACAAGGATTCAATTAGAACAATAAACACAAAAATAAATTGTTAAAAAGACAAACATGTCAGGCATACAAGACCGATGGTTAAAAATAGGGTTTGATTGTATAGTTCATATCTAATTAATAAAAAAAGGTTTTGCAACAATTTCTGTAGCATTTTGAACTTTTAGAAGGATAAATATAAGTTTAGTTTTTATCTTGAATGCATCATTATACAAAGAAATTGATCAACCAAAAACTGAAATCATGAATTGAATACTTTTCTCTGTGGCAAGTTTAGAGAGTAAATAACCAATCACACATTGTTCTTTTAAGGCAATTAATTAGCACAATGGTCAAAGTTTAGAGAATACTTACTTACTTCCAGGGCTGTATAAAACTGAGTTGATATTTAGTCGCACCATGTAGGTGTTTCGTAACATCTAATTTTTACGAGGTGGGTCGTTAGCCCAACACTTAACCCCAAACCTGGAGGACCAGGACATACACACATACACTACGGACAATTTAGCTTACTCAATTCACCTATACCACATGTGTTTGGAGTTGTGGGGGATACCGGAGCACTCGGAGGAAACCCACACGAACAAGGGGAGAAAATGCAAACTTTACACAGAAATGCCCACTGGCCCAGTCGGGGCTTGAACCAGTGACCTTCTTGATGTGTAGTGACAGCGCTACCCACTGCGCCATTGTGCATAATTACCAATAATATTGGTATAATATTGGTATAATATTGTGAATAATTCCCAATAATACACTTTTCTTTTGATCCAATGAATTAGCACATTGGCCAATCGGAGAGGTTTAGATTAGTCCGATTTATTCCATTTACAATGCCTATGTTTTGTTACAGTTGTGTCATGCCCACACTCTAACATATTCAATAGGACTGCATGATATTGGAAAAATCTGACAATGCAATATTTTAATTTTCTGCAATAAATATTTTGTTATGACCACAGTTTCCCAATATAGTTCGTAACTAGAAAATAGCACTATTCTAACTAGTCTAACAGAGTATTTAGGCACAGACTAATCACGATTCCAAAAATGCTTCTCCTACTTTGTCTTGTTTCAAGTCTAAATATATATATATATATGAAAAAAGAAACTCTTAAAGAAGGTAAAAATATTGTTTTTCACAGTTAGATAAAATAAGCAAAAACTACTAGTTTTTCATTAAAACAAAGCTAAATTATCAATATTGTTGACATGTAGATATTTGGATTAGAAACAAGACAAAAATTGCAGAAATCATATACAATCCGTATAAATAAAATAAATACAAATGATAAATATAGTGTATAGTATAAATACAGTGATTAAAAACAGTTCTGTAGCTCCTGCTCAACTATAATTGCGACTTAACATTGGATATCTTTGTGATGTGACTATTGTGGATGCACACATTGTGATAACAATGCTGAAACTAGATATTGTGCAGCCCTAATATTCAACATGTGAAACAGACGTTTTGACAAAACACCGTTTCAGTTTGGAAACGCTGGTATTCCATTTCAGTGTGGACGGACCAAAATGCAGCCTTTTGAAAATTCTCTGACTAGTCTTCTGGACTATTGTGTATCATTCCTTGATTCATCAAGCCCCATTCATGACCATTACACAACCTGTAGATGTCAAGAATAAATGCTGGTAAAATATGTGCCTGCCAAGTGAGTGTGAATGGTCATGACAGAGATTGTTTTTCTGAAACATGTAAAAATGCAGATTGAGGAGCTTTTACAATCTGAAAATGAATTTTAAAATGAAACTGCAATGGTGAAAATGCAGCCTAAATAATAGACAAATTTTGCAACTTCTGTGATTATAACAGAAGATTTTATGACAGTGCATAAGAGTAAATGTTTTCAACAATAAATGCTTGTCATCATGATGGGGACAACACAAACCAACTGAAGTGCGTAAGGACAATGAAGTCAATTAAGAATATAGGTTGGCATTATGCAAATTTATCACAAATCTACACAGATCCGATACAGAAATGAAAATGAACTTGATTCGGCAGTTCAGAATCAATTCTTTCATTTAGAAGTCAACGTGAACTTTGACCTACAGTAGTCAACATTTGAAGTGGGTTAAAAAAAAATTGTCCTAATACAAGAATGGGTGTTGTGTTCATTAGTTATTATAATTATTATTTCGGACAACTCTGATAAAAGGTTTTGACTCACTTCAAATGTTGACTATACGTCATGCAAGTCTATATGAGAAAAAACGATCAAACATTTCTGCACATTTCTGACAAGTTTGTACAAACAGGTTCAGGTTCATGTCTTCGAGGAAAAGATGACTTTGTGGGGGAGAATTTGCGTATACAACAGCATATTCCTGTCATTTCTGAGCACACTATGCCACATGTCCCCAAGCCCTCATCTGAGAAGTCAAGAACACCTTGACTGTGACTAGCATGTTTCATATTAGGCTGTATTTATAGTCTAATCAGAATCTGCTTTCGAGGAAGGAACAAAATGCTACAGATTATCAATTTGACAGCTTTTAAGAATAAAAGAGCAATTCCAGTGTTATGAATGTGACATTAAAACTCAAAACATAAATTTCACATAGAACGTATATGTTAACAATATATTAAAACATCTGTTTATATTTTCCAGAACAACTGACCACAGAGTTAAGTGACCAGAAAATATCAATCTGGAAACATGTTTTGTACTTTAAATGAGGAAGAAAATCTGGCGTTATGGATGTGACCAAAAAGGTATACAAGTTTAGAGCATACAACATGCTATGTAGAAATGCCCTGTTTAAACTCGTAAAAAACGTAATTTTTTTCATGTCAAGGGTGACATTTGCATGAAATTGCTTAAAACTTAATGAACTTGACTAAATTAAATTGAGCAAGAATTTGTCTGCTGTATAAACAAACATTTTCAGATCTGATTTTGCAGATTACGAATTAAAGAATGACAAAACAGGTTTTAACTGACATGAGTAAATTATGAAAATGATCTATTTTTTGTTCTGGTGATATAGACCTGAAATCTTTGTTTTGATATCAAATTAAAAGTGCAAAAGGGATTTTATACAAGTGCCTACATAAATAAAAAATAAAGTATCCTGTACATATTGAAATATACAATTTTTGTGTCATCACTATATATATATGTTTTAAATTATTAAAATTAAAATTATTAAAATTATTTAATTTTGCTGATAAATGGGTTAAATCTAGTTTGTTGAATTGCAGTTACAAAGAAAAAAAGATTTAAAATTACAATTAATATCAATAATATTTGCAGGGTTTTACTTTGAGGTATAATATTTTAATATATATATATATATATATACACAGTTGAATTATTAGCCCCCCTGAATTATTAGCCCCCCTGTTTATTTTGTCCCCCAATTTTTGTTTAATGGAGAGATTTTTTCAACACATTTCTAAACATAATAGTTTGAATAACTCATTTCTAATAACTGATTTATTTTATCTTTGCCATGATGACAGTAAATAATATTTTACTAGATATTTTTCAAGGCACTTCTTAAAGTGACATTTAAAGGCTTAACTAAGTTAATAGGTTAACTAGGCGGGTTAGGGTAATTAGGCAAGTTAATGTATAATGATGGTTTGTTCTGTAGACTATCGACAAAATAAATATCTTAAAAGGGCTAATAATATTGACCCTAAAATGTTTTAAAAAATGAAAAACTGCTTTTATTCTAGCCGAAATAAAACAAATAAGACTTTCTCCAGAAAAACAAAATATTATCAGACATACTGTGAAAATTTCCTTGCTCTGTTAAACATCATTTGATAAATATTAAAAATAGAAAAAAATTCAAAGGAGGGTTAATAATTCTGACTTCAACTGTATATATCATACAATTCTTGTTTTGGTATAAACCATTGTTACATAGGCAACGATGTGGTGCAGTGCGTAGCACGTTCGCCTCACAGCAAGAAGGTCGCTGGTTCGAGCCTCAGCTGGGTCAGTTGGCGTTTCTGTGTGGAGTTTGCATGTTCTCCCTGCGTTCGCGTGGGTTTCCTCCAGGTGCTCCGGTTTCCCCCACAGTCTAAAGACATGCGGTACAGATGAATTGGGTAGGCTAAATTGTCCGTAGTGTATAAGTGTGAATGAGTGTGTATGGATGTTTCCCAGTGATGGGTTGCAGCTGGAAGGGCATCCGCTGTGTAAAACATATGCTGGATAAGTTGGTGGTTCATTCCGCTGTGGCGACCCCAGATTAATAAAGGGACTAAGCCGAAAAGAAAATGACTGAATAAACATAATTTCAATGCAGGGCGGCATGGTGGCTCAGTGGTTAGCACCTCACAGCAAAAAGGTCGCTGGTTCGCTGGCTGGGCCAGTTGGCATTTCTGTGTGGAGTTTGCATGCTCTCCCCATGTTTGTGTGGGTTTCCTCCAGGTGCTCCGGTTTCCCATACAGTCCAAACTAAATTGGCCGTAGTCTATGAGTGTGTATGTGTGTTTCCCTGTACTGGGTTGTAGCTGGAAAGGCATTTGCTGTGTAAAACATATGCCGGAATAATTGGAGGTAGGGCTGTGCAATTTGGTGAAAATATCTAATTGTGTTTTTTTGGAAGATATTGCGATTTAATTTGCTATTTAATTTTGTAGTCAAGTCGTGGCAACAATTCTGCGACAGCTCTTAAAAATTACCTGTTTTTGTTCAGTGTCTGTGACTTTGAAACCAAAATATTCCCATATTACCAATGCTGTTTTTCTTTGATATTAATTCGTCTATTAATGCTTCTGAAGTAGCAGACACTATTATACCACTTGTCCATGCTTTCCTGTTTGTTTTCTTTATTTTGTTATTGTAGGTGTTCTGCATAGTTTGGTTGTGCAATTCTGATTGGGCAGAATGAAAGTGTGCTCACTCAATTGGCTAGTAAGACTGTCACACACAGACAGCAGTCACACATTTTCTCTGGGTGGGGGAAATTAAATAATACGTATACATTTCACATCACAGCCTCTTGAGATTAACTAAATTCAGATTCGATTTCGATTAATCACATAGCCCTAGTTGGAGAATCATTTCGCTGTGGCAACCTCTAAAATAGAGACTAAGCTAGGAAAGACTAAGACTAAGAATGCATAATTTCAGTGGCTATCTCTGATAAAAAGGTTGGATAATTATTACTATTTTCTCAGACAAACAAACAAAAAATACACTAATGTAGGGGGGATTAAAGCTGGACTCCATTTCAATTGTTTTGATGCCAGAAATCTCCTTTTCATCTTTGGCCCACAAACCATGTTTGATGTCAAACATCTCTGAAGCTATCATAAAACCATTATTGTGCATTAAAAAGTATGTCTATAAAAAAAAAACACATCATTCTGTCTTTATAAGCAATACTCACCAAGCCTGTGGCAGACCCATCAAACTATATGAAAACAAACAAAACCTCATACTAGCAGTAGCTGGTGCAGTATTTTTTTTTTTTTCAAGAGATTAAGCAACAACCCTGCTGATTAAGAACATTGTGTCCCATTTTCCTCTCTAATATAGACCATAAACAGTGTACAAACATCTTAGAGAACAAAAAGCATGAAAATAGGAAACTGGGAAACAGCTGTGAGTAATATGATCTACAGAAGGTCAGTTGTTACCTGTTGTAGCCAGACGTCATTACTCAGGAGTAAAGCTCACTGCTGACTTATAGTGCACTGATCTCATTCATTACATTTATACCACCTGCCATCAGTGCTCCATGCGCAGTCTTATATTTCTAGACATGAATCATAAGCAAGTTGCTGGTGAGTGAGATTCCAGTTAAAATAATCCTACTGATTTCAGCATGATGCAGTTTGGTTTGCATTTACTTTAAGGATTAAGGTTAAAGGATGGCTATGCTTGTGTTATTCTTTATTATTTTGGTTACACATTACAAAAAGGTTTCTATTGGTTAATGTATCAACTAACATTAAGACCAGGCAATACATATAATACAGTATTTATTTATCTTTAGTTGATAATATTAATTAACTTTATAACTGAGGTGGTCATTAGTTCATATTTTAGTTTCATCGTACACTAACTTACTATGATGTTGTTTTATTGAACCATTATACCAAGTAGTAAAATATATATTAGTAAAAATTAGGATAGGTACACTGCTCAGAATATATAAGTACACCCCTCACACATATATCTTTTAAATTCATATTTTTAAAAGGAAGCTATATAATATTATATTTGTGCATATACATTAGATTAGAACAAAATAACTTATGATAACGGTACAAAAACTAGTACACCCAAATTTATATGTTGTAGAAAAATGTTAAATACAAATTTTTAAAAAGAGGAAAAATCAAGAGAAGCAAAGAAATCTAATAAAATAAATTTAATTTAGTTGGAATTTTGTAGTTTGTATTTCTTTCTTTTTTTTTGTAATATTTGGCATGAATTTTATTGTTTTATCTTTCCATTTCTAAATGTTTGGTGACTAAAATATAATTTTAATAAATATATCTGTTTAATAAATCTGTTTAGTTTAAATGCATCAAAATACATTGCCTCACTGAGAAATGGATAAAAATATTTATTTTCAAAATGGGGTGTACTCAATTGCTGAGCACTGTATATTTAATAAGTAAAACAATCACTGATATAAATATATACTGATATTCAACAGTAAAGGTTCAGTGGAATTGTTATGTTTTGGTCATTCTTAACTAGTAACAAAGTACACATTTTTGTAACTATTAAGAAAGCTATTGTCCATATTCAAATGTTTGTAGTAAACAAATGTACTAGGCCTTTTTTACAATATTAATAATAATAATAATTAACTAAGTAGCTATTCTGATTTGAAACAATATGACAAAAAAAAGCAACAAAATACTATTAAGTGTTAGAATAGATTCAACTACGTCAAAGTACACAAAGCTGAATATTTATGAAATAGTTGCTAGTAAAACTGGACTAAGTAGCAGTACATATACAGTATTACACATATAAGTCAGTAGGTAATTGTTAATATATTAAGTTAACCAAGTTATTAAGCTAGACACTATAAAAATTCAAAGGCAAAGCAGCAGTGGGACAGGTACTAGCCTAATAATCATTGCTTTAATAGTGACCAGCAAAAACACTAGACACCACAGAAGTACTGTTAACGTGAACTGACTAATAATAATATTAATAATAATAATAAAGCAGTTAAAGGTATGGTTCACCCAAAAATGAAAATTCTGTCATCATTTACTCCTTTACTAGTTCCAAACATGTTTGACTTCTGTTGAACAAAAAAGACAACATTTTAAAGAAAGCTGAATGACTTGTAAACAATGACTTCCATAGTGTTTGTTTTTCCCTACTATGGAAGTCAATAATTACATTTTTTCAGCTTTCTTCAATCATCTGTAGCATTCAACAAAAAAACAAAAACAAAGATTTGTACACTTGAGCAGGCGTAAAGGGTAAGTAGCCTAGTAAAAATATTCAATTTTTGGATGAACTATCCCTTTAACTTCAACACTAACGTGAAAATAATAAATAATAACGTATTGCATAAGTGACAGAATGGTAATCATTAATAAAACGCTGACATGTATTATTCGAAGTCACTTAATATATGATCCAGAAACCTGAATGGGAAACTATTATAAAATAAGTACTAATACCTAATGGGTCTAGTCAATAACATGTCGGATTACTGATTAAACCAACAACTTCTGGCAACATGAAACTAGCTTCAAGGAATAACGTTGTGTTGCAATCTCCAAACTCTGTCTCCGTAGGCGACAGTTGTAGTAAACCAGCAACCACATTTGCACTTTTCCCCCTCAGCCTCACCTCGTCCTCTCGGTCGTTCTTGAAGCACAGGCAGGCTGCTCGTTTTTTGAAGCCCTCTCCGTCATACGTCCTTGTCTGATTGGGCTTGAATTTCATCATGTGGGTTTTTCTCCGAACAAAACA
The DNA here is from genome assembly GCA_903798195.1 of Danio kyathit. Taxonomy (NCBI): domain Eukaryota; kingdom Metazoa; phylum Chordata; class Actinopteri; order Cypriniformes; family Danionidae; genus Danio; species Danio kyathit. Next base: position 22,751,828 of record LR812536.1, on the reverse strand, counting down.
AGAATACAAGTGTTCTCGGTTGCCTAGTTTTTGGATCCGACGCGCAACGCAGCTGCCTTTCAGGCCAAGAGCTGAAAGTCGTCCCAGATTTCCCAGGCTGATCATACAGTTTGCGTTTTGTCAGAAGTGACTCACGTTGAAGGCAATATTCCTCTCTTGACAGCGGAGATCGTGGCTTGAGGTGATCTGGACTGGACCATGGTGGCTGGTTGGTTATGTGTGAACACTCCTCTGCTCTGCTGCGGCTCTTCGGCTCTGCGCAGTCGCCTTAAATCAGCT
>LR812536.1:22689417-22751049 GCA_903798195.1 Danio kyathit | reverse complement strand
ATGTTGCATACATTATGCGTGAATAGAAGAGCTTAAAAAGTCTAGCTGCATTTCACAGATCAGCCACCGGTGTTGAATCTTACCTGAGACCATCTTTTTTTGTGACGGATAAGTTGCTTGTCTTTGAGGTGAACCATCATGACATTGCCTTTTGGAAGGATGTATTCCAGTCGACCTCCATAAGGAGTGCTTATGATCTTCTGGCTTGGTAATGGTTGCATCTTCTTGAACACACATGGATCCTCTTCACTGAAAATGCTAATCGATTAAGAATATAAGTAGATTTATTTTTGCAACAATAGCATACATTTTAAGAACACATAAAACAAAGCATGATTCTTACATGTAAACTTCTTTAATCACTTCCACAAGAATTTTAACGTATTCATTTGCAAGGCGCTCCCTTCGATTATTGTCACCCTTGAAAGCGTCGTCAAAATAAATATGAAATTCAAACTCAACATCGCTGTGTTGTCCAGTTTTGGGCCTATATGTATCAAGTCTGGAAGCAAAACAACAAGTATTGCAATTAAAATTACATTTGGATTGGTTGAGTGGGTTTAGTCTATGTATTTTTACCTGAACATAGAGATGATTATCTTCATCATTTCATCATAGGTTTCATGCCACATTGTAGCACATAGAAACACTTGGATAATTTGTGCACTGAGGAGTACAATAAATACATATAATATTAGTGATATAATATTAAGAAATTCAAATTCAATTTTTTATTGTTCAGAGGTTACTAAGCAAACTCATATGTACTACTTTGAAACTTTTAAGAGATCTCGTGTTATTGAACACGTTTACTGTAAATATATATAAAAAAAGTAAATAAAAAGTAAATATACTGTACGCAAAATAAAACACTAAAACTACAATAAATCATATTATATAAATATCAGTGCATATTAAAATTAAATAAAGACAAAATCTCCATGTAATGAGCATACCAAAAAAAGTTGAAACACTTACCACTTTTTCTCCTTGATTTTCTTTCTGATTTCAAAACGAGTGTTCAGTAACAAAGACTGCTCCAGAAATGCTCCTTCATACATGCGTTGCACAAACAGATCTTGGGTCCTTTCAATTCGATGGATCTTCAGAAACCAGATGTAAACTGTGCTGAGCACAAGTCCCAACCACCAGCAGAGAGCAGAACAGCCCAAACAGACCAGTCCTTCTGTTTTCATGTTTACCACAATGCCCCTGGTGAGTAATGAATTTATGGCATCGGCCAGCAACAACTCCACCCATTCTACACTGGATTCACTTTTCTCTAGAGAGATTGAAGTGTTTTTAGACACTGGGAACCTGACTACAAGTGGAGACAAAAACACAGCCAAAACTATGATAGAGGCAAAGTACATGGGCATAAAGAAACTACGGCGCAAAGCGTGCATCTTGCAAGCCACGACCACAAACCAGCGACACAAAGCTGAGGATAGAGTCTGGATGACAACCAATGCGATGACAACCGTTTCGAAGACGAGTTTGACTGAATTCCAGCCTTCACCTGTAAGAGCGACGTAAGCTCCAATCACAGCTGACGTAATCAGGATTCTTGTCAAACTGGAGATGATGTTCACTGCATTACGGGACTTGCCAATGTCTTTGCATATGCCCTTTAGGTGTAAACTATTGAAAAGTGTACTGTAGTTTTCCCACCAGTTCATAGAAACACAGATGGTCCCAAAGATGGCAAGTCCAATTGATATACAAAGAGAACTTTCAAATACCAGATAGTTGACTGCAAACAGCACATAGCCCAGGACTATAAAGATAATGGATAAAACCGGGAGCATTATAAGACGCTTCCTCTCTTTGGCAAGGCACTCGGCAACCACCTGAAAAACTGCGGATAGGATGCTCACAGTGTTCAGGATCATCACATTAGTGACAATGTCAAAGTGAGGCATGGCTACTATTGTAAGAACTGCAGCTCCCAATGCTACCAGGATTTCAACACAAAGGACCTATAGAGGAAAGGACACATCACAGTCAGAAAGGTTATGGCTAAAACAATTAGGTTCTATGATGGTACATTACGTTTGCTCACCCAGAAAACCGTTTTTTTAGCTGGCATGGTTGCACTCTTAAAAATGAATTTCCATGTGCTTTTTAGCAGAAGTAGAACACTTGGCCCGACCAGAACAAACCCAATGGCAAGTAGGGCAGTCGTTTTTTGTCTGGATGAATAATGTCTGTTGATTGTTTCCAAATGTTATCAAAAGCAGAAATGATGTCTGTAAAAACAAAATTGATTTCTTCAGTAAGACAAAGCTTTTGTACATTATTAAATAGATGAGTTAATAGTTATCTCATCATCCATGAAATGTTTAGACACTTATTAATAAAGCAGCTCACTTTACTGAGAAGTGCAAGGATGAAGACAGGCAAGCCAACAACAGTACATGCAAAACCATTTCAGAAAGTGCATTCGGTTTCTTCCGGCATCTGCTCATTTTGAATGATTGGCACTTCTCTACACACATCCCAAAAATTTCCTGTTTTGGAAGAATATATAAATATATATTAAATATATAAAAAAATGTCTGAATATATTGAATGAAAGTTGAATATATATACTATATATATATATATGTATATACTATATATATATATATATATATATATATATATATATATATATATATATATATATTAAAATTTTCATCATTCCATATTCAAACATCCATTCCATATAGTTTCATTCCTTATATTCAAACATAATTCCACCACACACACACACACACACACAACACACACACCGCCATTTATATATATATTAAATACATACTGTATTGTCCTTCTGCTTCTCTTGCTTATGTGGTTTTTTGTGCATATCCCATAATTGCCTGTTTTAGAAGAAAAGAAGCTTGAAATATATAACATGCAGACTCAAAACACACATATCTAGTGTGTGTGTGGTGTGTTGTGTGTGTGTGTATATATATATATTATATATATATATATATTATATATCTATATATATATATATATATATTATATATATATATATATATATATATCATATACACACACTGTTTTTTTTTCCGTTTTTTAGTCCTGTCTTTGTAACTCTGTTGCATCTGTAAAAGCGCTGTCACGAAAACAAATTCCTCATATGGAATCATCATATATCAAGCTCTTTTTGATTCTGATATATATAATATATATATATATATATATTATATATACTATATATATATATATATATAGTATATATATATATATATATATATATACTATATATATATATATAATATTTTATTATTATTATTATTATTATTTAATTGGGAAAAAAGAGTTTAAGTACCTGAATTCAGGACTCTGTTCCATAGTGATACTTGAAGGTCAGTAAAATACATTAACCATCTGTAAACTGACCCGAGCCTTTTAAACTAGATGGGAGGGAACACTGTGCTATCATTAACCATGTCAAGTAAAATATCAAATGATGCTCATCTGTATTTATTTCCTTATTGCATTTAGACAGGTTTCAAGTTTTCTCTTCTTTCGATGATGAAAAGTTTTCTTAAATGTTTTAAAAAGTAAGTCACCAGTTACATTGCATGCAAGTGTGAGCAATTCATTCTTATTAACTAATTAAAACCAACAAAAAAGCATGATTTTACTGTAAATAAGAAATTACGGTATGTGATGCTACATAATACAGAGACATTCTTTCAAATTCTTTAATCTAATGGTACTTGACCATTCTTTTTTGTGTTTGAACATGACAATACAAGATGCATTAAGAAGATACAGATTTGAACCACAGTGAGCAAGTGCAAAGAATATGAGTTGACTTTAAATATGCACGATGAATAAGGAAGAAGGAAACTGAATATTATGAAGAATCTAGGGTTTCCATGACTATGTTTCAAGTGAAACATTTACTGGACAAACAAGGAAACTAAGGTTTAATTAAAAAGACTTCATAACTGTATATTTGGGAAGTGAGCCAGTCAAATTTGAGAGTCAGCAAAAGCTGTTTAAACTTCAACGTCAAAAGTAAAGCACTGAAATATGTTGACAAACAAATGAATTATGACTGATTCTTTGAGCTACATCAGTGCAGGATTCAAAGAAAGAATTAAAAGAGCCAAGTAATTTCTTGTTTAATCTGAGTTTAATCTGTCTAAAACAGTTGTAAAAATCCATCTATTAGCCCAATGATGAAACTAACAGCATGGTCGAAGGTTAAATGCATGTAAGCCTCTTCCAGTGCTTCTGAAAAGAATTCTGTTATTTATTAGAGTTTATTTATACTCATTTTCTAGCTCTGAACTTATCTGACTCCATTTTTAAGTGATCGTAATATTTAGACTGTATTTCTAATTATAGGAACGGATCACAATAATCATTTATGACTTAATTTAGAGTTTTGATCTATCTGTTCCCATACTCTTCAATTTATACGTTCATTCGTGGCCATACGCCGCTCAGAGTTTCCACGCCCCGGGATGCGTCAGTGCTCACGGTCAGAATTGTCGACACTCTGAAATAGTCAGAGGATACGGGATGAATTAATATTTAATTAGGCTGGTTGCACAATGCCTTACACATGCCAAAAAAAAACATCTCACTTAATCAAGATCCGAACTTGCTAGTTTCAGTGGTTAAGAAATTAAAAGATCTCTATGATACCGTGTGCCATACTACGTGTAATCTATATGTCCAATAATTCCAAAATTATGCCGATCATAAAGGTAGCGAAAATGGCTTCACGTAATCTACTGGATATAAAAGATTTCAGGAGGAATTCAGAATGAGTCAAAATTTAACATTTTATTCGTCAGGTAAAATTGTATATGCCAATTATATAATAAACAATCATCAAGCCAATTCAGAGATGATACTGTAACAATATAACATCCATTAACTCAAAGATAGATTAAAGAATTAAAGATGCATACCTGACCAGAGAAATACATTGTAGCAACACGAGTTGCTACAATGGGGGTCTTGGCTACAAGATTCCCCCGAGCCCTATCACACCCTTTCCCTTATATATGATCTCAGAACAAACAGTCATAAATTCAAGACAATAGAAACGTCACAGAGACTCTTGCTGGTGAATTTGAGAAGTTAATCATCTCGAGAGGGGGGAGCATCTGGCAGAGATTTTATCAAAGTCAAAACCAATCAACATATATAAATGAAATATTATAGTGAAATTAAGACCACTTACCAATCACACAGAGACATTTAAAATGATACCAAACATGAATACAGTGCTATAACATACATCATATTAAAACCTTGAGCATTTTATGTGGACTGTGAATCATGGAGAAAGGTAGCTTAAAGGTCAAGAAGGGGGGCTTTAGGGTGAAAGGGGAAGGGTGCATTCCTCTCTCGCATTACCCCCTGGCAAGACGGAGCCCTGGGTCTTCAGCCTGCATTTGGATTGTCAACAGTGATTTGAATAGAACAGTTGAACAGCTGGTTTCCTTATCTTCTTAGACCCGAGAGTTTGTTGTTTTATTGCATCTCATGAAATTCCATATCAGCTCTCAGGATCTGACATACTGGAGAGGTTTAGAGCCATCTTACACAGCGTTAATACATTCATTTTCTTTTCGGCTCAATCCTTTATTAATCAGAGGTCACCACAGTGGAATGAACCACCAACTTATCCAGCATATGTTTTACGTAGCGGATGTCCTTCCAGCTGCAACCCATCACTGAGAAACATACATTCACACACATACACTACAGAAAATTTAGCTTACCCAATTCACCTATAGCGCATGTGTTTGGACTTGTGGGGGAAACCGGAGCACCTGGAGAAAACCCACATGAACACAGGGAGAACATGCAAACTCCACACAGAAACTAACCCAGCCGAGGCTCAAACCAATGACCTTCTTGCTGTGAGGCGATCATGCTACTCACTGCACCACTGTGACGCCCAGTTATTACAAAAGCAAGAAAAGATCACAGTATAAATAAAAAAAACTGGATCAATGCCAGGCCATTGAATTAATGAGAAAAAAGTTAGCAAAAAAGAAATATTCACTAAAATGGCACAATTAAGCTTTTTGGTGTAGTTCTCTTTCAAAGTAAAATATTTATAAAGGTGAATGATGATAATGTGAAATAGTGCTTTAAAAAATTGTAAGCAGTAAGCATTTTTTAAGCACAAACTAGTTAAAAATGCAAGCTTTGCTGAGTTCTTAACCTCTTAGTGTATATTTTTAAACTTGGTAACATTTCAATTTTACTGATCTGACCATGTGTACTGCAACTTTAAACATCAGGTTATCAAACCAAGAAACCTTTTTACATTCTTATATTGCCCAATTTTGAAGACCGTTGTGAACTGTTGGTTCAAATCCTAATAGATCAACAGTTTCTAAAATACTGCACCAACTGCTTTCAATGACACTTAAATCCTCTTTCGTCAACATTCTGGAGTCTACAGCGAAGCCGATTCTTCCGGAAACATATCTAATGAACAGCAAAAAACTAAATTTTATTAAAATCTCTTTAATTTATTTCTGAAGATAAACGTGAGTCTATAGGGTTGGAACATCACAAAGGACAGAATTGAAAGTTTGGAATGAACCTTTGAATGACATTAAACATTTTTGAAGATTTATTTTTTGACACTTTTTGCCTTTATTATGATTTGACGGTCTCCTTTTCAGTGTGTGTGGCTGACCAGACCATGAGCTTGAGACTAACCTTAAAGGTTCAAGAAACCCTGAAGTACTTTTTTTGAGATTTTAACAGATTTGTGTGTGTTGAGCATCAGTTTAAGACAATGTTAGCACCTGTCAGCTTTAATTGTGTCGGAAATTTTGAGCTATTGTCAGCTAATTTCATCTTCCAGGTTTAAAATAATTTGAGGCGAGATCAAAATCGGTGACTTAGCGCAAAACTGCAAGTGGAGTGTGATGACGCATCGGTTTCTCATTATTATTCATAGCTGAGTTTTCTTATCGAGAAGACCCTGCTGCTTAATTATTCATGAGAGCACATGCTTCCGAAGACAAGGCAGACCTGCCAAGCTGTGAGACCCTGTTTCCATGATCCATGGGGTTTGTTTCATGTTTTCCTCTGCGATGCTGTCAGGGCCGATACAGCAAAGCTGTTGGTTTGCACCAAGCATTTTAGTCAGGAGAGCTGTACGAGAATTGGAGAATGACGGACTTCGTCTTTTATCAGTGGAGCTTGTTACCATCAGGTTACCATTGAGACACATCGCCTTTATCTGTGCTGCTGTGTTCGCACATGTTTAAAATCCAATTGAGATTACCAGCAGGGCTAATGGTTGGAATAGACAGGGCAAGAGAACTGCTGCACTGCCATCCACTGTGTCTGCATTCAGACCCCGGGATTAAGGAGGAGATAAGTCCTCTTCATTTATAGTGTTTATATAAACACGATTATCTTTTTAATAATAAAACAAACTGTTTATGTGTATATTAAATTAGGAATTACAATGTAGCAGGACATTAAATTACTTACTGTTTATTTCTTTGCATTTTAACTTTGTAAACTATAAAATCATGGGTCTCCTCAAGGTTTGTGTCTCATTTTGTGAGCCAATTGACAACAGTTGTTCGCTCCATTCTTTTTCCCCTGCACTGCACGCCCACGCCCATCTCGGAGCATTTTTAAAAACAATTCGAGGTAGACTTGAACTGAAAGAGGGGGTTTCATGGCCCTTTAACAAAGACAAACTTCGCTGTTGTATATTCTCACTCAAACCATAGTCAGCTGCTGCTTCTAATTGCTTATTAACTGCGGGTCCAGGATCAGTATTTTTACAAACATTGTGTGACATAGCCACATATGTATGGCACTTGGCTAAAGTACCCTAACATATATGCTATTTTTATTGAGCTGCCAGTCAATTTAAGTTGACATGGATATACAAACATTTTTCAAGGAAAAAAATCAAGCAAACATCTGAACAACAACCTTTCCCTGTCCAATACCACACACAAAGAAATTAGAAGAGAGCTCATCTTCAGCATTAACAGACAAGAGATTTTGCTGCATTAGGTAAGGCAATGGCTGTTTATTTATTAATTACGTTGGCTGCCATGCCAAGTCACATACAATATTTATTATTAAGCTAAAATGAAGAACAATGGCTTGTTAGATAGTCCCTTGAATACATATTTTATTGGGCTCATTTATAATTAGATACTGTATTTGCTGCTAAGCGACACCTTGGTTGAAACCTCAGCCAAGGTCAAGTTCGAACTTGCATTCTTGGTTGGATGTCAGAAGTGCCAAGTTTGACTAAGGATAATGAGAACAAACTCCTGAGAATGGAAGGACACAAGTCGGGTGGTTATTCAAAACGGAAGCAAAGTGTACTATATTATGTTACTTGGTGTATGTGTACATTGGTTTCACTGTATATTATCAATAAAATGTAAAGCATGGTGAAACACAATAAATATGTGCTGTAAAAATCCCAAAGTAATGGTCCACTATACAATTTTATAACTTGCAAGGGTATTCTGGAAAGGTAAGTGCAGAAGAAAGGAAAACTCCCCAATCCAGAAAAGTTTGGAAGCTGTTATTAGCCCTCTTGTGTTGGCCATGCTGTTCTCTGCATACTGTTCTTTGCTTTTAGTTAGAACACTGGTTTTCCCCCATACTGTTCTTAAAGACATACACACACTAAATAAGCAATAAAATGTACTCACAATGTCTCTCAAAGGACAGTGTCACTCATAAACAGTACAAGTCTTTCATGCTCACAAATAAGGGAAGGGACCGTTCAAAATATTACATTTTCTATCATCAGTCTTCAAAATGGGGCCTGCCCATCCAGGGCCAGCGTGGGACTAGTAAGGGTTTCCTGGAGGCAAGGTGAGGGCTGCCCATGCAGGACCAACACTGACGGGAAAGGGTTTACTCATTAACACTTGTGTGCCGGTGTGAATGTTTTCACCCACTCTGGGGTGATTCTGAGTCTTAATTTAGCCACAATAATCTCTGTGTTTCAGCAGATTGAATGATTTTTGTTGACAAATCTTATTTTGACACATATATTTGTGTCAAACACATACACTCTGGGCAAATTAACCCCCTTTCGTTATGTTTGTGGCTGTTTTTGCCCCACTGACTTCCATTATAATGACATTTTTTAATAGCAAAGCCATGGCACCATATAATTATGCATTCTTGATCGTTTGTGGCTTTTCCCCTGTTGGGAAGAGATACAATTTTAAATTCTTACTGTTAACCATCAGTTACAGTGCGAAAAAGTTTAGTTTCTGCCTTCTGTATGGGAGTATTGTGTGTGTGTGTGTGTGTGTGTGTGTGTGTGTGTGTGTGTGTGTGTGTGTGTGTGTGTGTGTGTGTGTGTGTGTGTGTGTGTGTGTGTGTGTGTGTGTGTGTGTGTGTGCGCTCGTGTGTTTATAATGGAATATTATAATAGAAGTCAATTTGGGCAAAAACAGCCATGAACATAACGAAAGGGTAGTAAATTTGAAAAGTACACAAAGGTTAATCAAACTCAAGAGTCCTGCTCAGGGCCCTAATCGGCTGGCCCACATCATGCCTTCATGGGATTAATGTAGCTACATTAGTCCCATGAATGCCTGGTGTGGACTAGCGACTAGTGTGGACTATACACACAGAGCCCACAGTAAGACAGCTATGGGCCATACCTGGGCTAGCTCACACTGGGCCTGTTTAGATTTGGTGTGGGCTTGTCATAGCCCGCAGTGCCAGCGCAGTGTTCAACCTGAATAACAACTTGAGTCTGTTTGTCATAAAGGATTAAAAACTCTTTGAAATGTCATGAAGGTGAGTAAATACTGACATATTTAGGTGTGAAAGAAGAATGCGCTATAAGTGAAGTTTCTGTCAAATCTTACTGCTATGACATGGCATGAGTGACATTCTGAAGAACGCAAAAGGCACATGTGAAATACTTAAATACAGTAATCAAGTAAAAATGATATTGTATTTTGGTGGATTAGTGATTTACTCTGCTTTCTGGTTGTTTCCTTTTTAGTTAAACTTCAACTTTCAGTCAAATTTCTGACTTTAAAGGTACACCGTTAAAGTCTGAGGAAGTATACTGGGCAAAGCTGCTTTCCCCCAATAGTTTATTCATTAGTTGGTCAGGCATATCTGTTTTTAATTTGTTTTAATAATTAAATTTCACCAAGTGTTAAAAAAATGATTTGACACACGATAATAAGTTAAATCATATTTAGTCCTCTTATTATTAATTAGTCACATATTATTAATTGCATATCAGTATATTTCTGTCTCATACATCTTAAGCTTTAAAAAGATAATACAACCTAAAATTTAAATGATCTTATTTACTCAAGGTGCTTCATTTCACTGTGGTGACCTCTGAAATAGACTAAGCTGAAGGAAAGTGAATGAAAGGAAATTTACTCACAGTCTTCACAAATGTATGAGACTTTATTTCTTCCAATAAATAAATAAATTAATACATAACTAAAAAAGATTGTTAGTCCACAAAATTCAAGCCACACAACGTGAACATAATACATTTTACATTATCAATATTACTATGTGGTTAGTATATATATTAGCATACAAGTATTAATATACATTAAATTTGTAATCACGGTTGCAGATGGTGTGCAGATCCAAGTGCAGTATAGTAAACATGTATTAAATAAGCAACTCTAGGTAGGCTAGGCAGGATCTAAGAACAACAGATATAACTAAACATGAACATTTAAAAAACAAATGGAAAGTTGTAACAAAAGGGGTTTATAAACATAATTACAACCATGTGGAATAATGAACAACTATAGTAGCAAAGAACAAAAAGGGGAGTGACAAGGAGTACAAGGGCAGTGGACTGACAGACTCTGGCTCTAGAGCAGAGGTCCCCAAGCAGGGTCCTGCAAGGCCAGTGTGCAGTGTTAGCTCTAACTTTCTAAAATACTTGAAGGAGCTTGTTTAGGTGGTTCAGGTGTGTCTAATTGGATTCGGAGCTAAACTCTATAAAACTCTGGCCCAACAGGACCACAGGAGTTTTGGGCATCTCTGCTCTAGAGGTTCTGGGTCTTGAGTGTCTGGCTCGGGGTCTGGTGGATTTAAAATAAAGCATTTTATATTTTTGGTCAATGTCAATTAATTTTTATTTATTGTAGGAAAGAAACACTGAGATATATGAAAGGATACTAATTATACAGTATAAATACAAATAATGTACTGACTGGTAATTGACTTATGCGCCACTTATAATATCAATAGCATTCAATGCTTTAGTCTGTAACAATCACAGTGTCTTTTATTTGAGTATTTTCTAGGCAAATATATGTGATTGATTTTGATTAACTTGACTATTAATCAGCATATCATGAAATGATATAAGACAACATATTCAGGTTCATACAGTAAACAAATTGTAAACAAAATTGTATTTGCACAATCTTATATCTGACTTTTGAGAGGTAAATCAAAAACCTATACATAAGTGTTGTGTGGTCCATTGTCCTCAGAGGTTTCACAATGGTGCTTTGAGTCCAAACTCTGTGCAACACATCAAATTATGAACACAGTGAATTTTAAATGACACAACAATAATAAAAAAGCTATAACAATTAAAATGGTAAATTTCTTTGTGGAATCCTTTAGCTTACCTCTCGTGACTTAATTTTATGGTCTTTTATTCTGTATCAGCATATGCCACAGTATGAATGAAAGTGTAAATTCTGAAACAAAAGGACATATAATCTATACATAAAAGTAGGAACATAACTCTTATTTATTACTTGTACGCTTACTCTTAGTTATTTATTTCTATCCTTCAAACTAATAATATAATCTCCACTTTGGTGGTTTAGTGAAATACCAAAACTAATTTTAATTGAAAACGTATGAAAATAATTATATTTATCAGTGACTGCTGGTGTACAAATCTTATGTGCAAGTTACCTGTGGTAAAGCATTGCAAAAAACTGCATTATCAGCAGTCCTGCAAAGCCAAGTAGAAACATCAGTGCAATTGGATCAAGGGACAACAGTTCTTTTGAGGCGTAAGTCCCATTGGGGTAGATTTTTGGGATCTTTATAGAGACCGCATCACCAATTGTTTGAAGAAAGAATGTTGCCACTAGCCAAAGTGCATTGCAGAAGAAAAAGACAAATGTAGCCTGTATTTTAAAAGACAAAACAGCATAAGGGCAAATCGATACCGTTTTAGAGCAAACAGAGTTGACAAAACTATTTTTGGAATAAAATAATGTGGCTTACCTTATTTCGAAGTTCTCTCAGATCATTAGCGATTTTATCCTGTTGTTCTTTATCCTCCTTAAGAGGTTCTAGATATTTTGTCTGCATTTCCTTCCAGAAATTCAATTCATCCTGTGAGACAAAATAAGCCATTAAAAGATAACAGTTTCATCCCCAAAATTAAAAAAAAAAACTGCTCAAGCCATCCAAAAGGTAGGCAACTAATAATAACAATTCATTCATTAATTTTCCTTTAGCTTAGTCTCTATTTCTGAGGTCGCCACAGCAGAATAAACTGCCAACTATTCTGGCAAATGTTTTATGCAACGGATGCCTTTCTAACTGCAACCCAGTACTGGGAAACACCCATACACACTCATTTACACACACTCATACACTCTGGCCAATTTAGTTTATTCAATTCACCTATCCCGTATGTCTTTGGATTGTGGGGAAAACGGAGCACCTGAAGGAAACCCACTCGAAAACGAGGAGAACATGCAAACTCCACACCGAAATACCAACTGGCCCAGCTGGGACTCGAACCAGCAACCTTCTTGCTGTAAGGCAATATATAATATTGGCCCTAATAATAACAATATTGTAAATAATTTTTGTTGTATGTACAGAGCTACAGTATTGTGTTGTTTGTTGTTTTGTCAATGTATCAAGCCAAGAGTATAATTTTGGTTATGCTGTATTTATTATTTGACTCTCAAAGTGCCAATTGATTTAATCTTTTTCTTTGTCTGCTGAAGTGAAAAATAGTTGCCTACAAATAAAAAATTTTCAAAAGAAACTAACTAATAATGAGGAAATAACAACACATAATTTTTGGTTTAGGTTATTTTAGTCACCAGATCTTAATGTGAACCATTTAGATGGAAAATGAAAAAAACGAAACAAATATGTATGATTAAAAATAACAGCAAACAAATGATAACATAATTTAGTATAATGTTAAAACAATTTGTCTTACCTCAGAAAGTTCAGATTGGGAATCCAAGCAAAAACCTAATTTCAGCTCCAGATGTTCAATCCAAGGTATTTCTTTATCTGAACCTGTAACAGTTTCAAGGATGGTATCATTCAACTTTGTCAGCTACTGTAGAATACCACAATATTAACAATTTTACACGTGAAAGACATACTTACTTTGATGATGACTGATTGAGTTGTTGTCTGCACTACATTGTAAGAATATAGTATTATTAGCATTAGAAGTAATTGTAAAGCAATTCATTTGTTCAGTTTTTTAAACCTATACAGTACATTAAAAAGATATACCATAAAACTGAAAAACAAACTGAACATGTTCTTACCTTTGTGTTTCCAAGGTCACTTGTGGCGTTTCAGCATTAGTTATGATTTCTGCTGGTAATACCTCCTTGTTTGTTTCTTCTTCATATTCCAAGCATGGACATTTGCAGCATGTGGCGTTCATAAACTTCTTCTTGAGACTGTTTATTGTAGAAGTCTTCGCCTGGCCGCCAGACTCACGAGTCCCCCAGGAGACATTGTTCATGTTGACAATGGAGTAAATGGCTAAGAGCAGATAGCCACTGGGAATGCAGATGAAGTAAAGCAATCCATATATGACCAGTGAGAACTCCTTAGGGTGCAAACCTGCCGTCAGGAGGTACAACATGACCATGCCAATGAGAAACAGACCACTAGGGGTCAGAAAAGTATCTTGCTTCACTAAATCACCTATGAGATTTAGGATGAAGAGAGAAGTGTGTTAGAGTTGTATTTGTCAGTTTTTAAAGGTAATTCTGAACATGCATTTTTAGCGACTTTTATGAAATTTGATCATTTATTCTTAATTGTTTGTTAGATAGACATTTATATGCAAAGTATTATATTATATTATATTATATTATATTATATTATATTATTCATTCATTCATTTTCTTGTCGGCTTTGTCTCTTGCAGGGTCGCCACAGCGGAATGAACCACCAACTTATCCAGCACGATTTTACGCAGCGGATGCCCTCCAGCCACAACCCATCTCTGGGAACTTCCACACACACATTCACACTCATACACTATGGACAATTTAGCTTACCCAATTCACCTGTACTGCATGTCTTTGAACTGTGGGGGAAACCGGAGCACCCGGAGGAAACCCACGCGAACGCAGGGAGAACATGCAAACTCCACACAGAAACGCCAACTGACCCAGCCCAGCCGAGGTTCGAACCTGCGACCCAGCGACGTTCTTGCTGTGAGGCAACAGCACTACCTACTGCGCCACTGCGTTGCTATATTATATTATATTATATTATATTATATTATATTATATTATATTATATTATGGCGGTTCATTCCGCTGTGGCGACCCCGGATTAATAAAGGGACTAAGCCGACAAGAAAATGAATGAATGAATGATATTATATTATATTATATTATATTATATTATATTATATTATATTATATTATATTATATTATATTATATTATATTAGACTAAAATACACATTACCATTCAAACATTTTTCAAGATGGTTTGATAAACAAAAATAATGAAATTACATTTACGTGCTCTGTAAAAGTATTAACTTCTTTATAAAACGCATGAATCTTACATTGAATGTTACTGTGTCAACAAAACCATTCATCCAACTATATAGTGAGGCCTTTCAATTTTCTAAATAGCATTAAAGACACAGTCTTTACCGATGATGGAGAGAATTGTTCCAGCCATGAGAAATGCATAGATAATGCTCATGATTGCTGCAATTGTAATCTGCACATCAGATTTCAATTTGAAGCACAGGATGAGGTAGACAGTAGGGGGCACTATCGCCAAAGCAAGGGCAGTATTTACATTCATATTGAAGATGAACACAAAGCTTCCTGCAAAATAAGCAAAGCACATTTAGACAGATGTTACAGTAGAAAAATTGCCTTATTGCTAATGTACTAGAGGCTAGGTAGTAAGCGCTGTGCATGTTAATCTCACTTCCCTGACTTCAAGAGGCACACTAGCAAAGGCTGCTGCAGGTTATTTTTTTAGCATACTCGTTAGCATTTGTATTTAGCCATTTAGCAGAAGCTTTTATCTAAAGCAACATACAAGATGTGTCTTCAGACGTTTCTTAAAGATGGCCAAAAACTCAGCTGTTTGCACAGACATAGGCAAGTCATTCCACGGGGATTGTACAGTATATTATAAGTGAAAGTCTTTTCATTCAATTTTGTGCCCCTGGATAGCACACTGGCCTCCTCACTCTATCCCACTGGCCTCCACTGGAAATAGAGATAATGCTAGAGTATGTAAACTTATTAGCCGGCTGTCTGGGGATACAGACAGAATCTATAAAGATTGAACTTGTCTGTTGGCTTAGTTTATTTAGTGTGTTCCACACATCACCTCTCATTGGGCTCATGACTGAGAGAGTTTGTCTGATTCAGCATATGCTAATAACTTAAATTAAACCAGTATTGTCAGGTAAATAACAGCAGTCAATACACTGGTGTATCCCTATTTTTGACTTTACCTGATATCATGAGGCAGATAGTAGCAGGACCTAGAATGGAAGCTGCCATGCTGATCACTTGGTACAATATATAAAGTTTTGAAATAGAGCTGTTCCTCTGGGAGGTCAGTCGGCCTGAGCCCAGGAGGTCAATAGTGTTGGCCATGGTAGAAGGTCCCCAGCGCCTGCGTTGGTTGTAGAACTCTTTAAAATCCTGTGGAGCATTGGTGTAGGCATCAGATGCCGCATTGTACTCCACCCTCCAGCCCTGTTGCAGCAGCAGAGTGCACAGCCAGCGGTCCTCACCTGACATTACACCAAAAAGATTAGTTTAGTCCAGTTGAGCAACACCTGGTCCTGAAGGCTCACTATTCTTCAGACTTTAGCTTCCTCTATAATTAAACACCCCTGTCTGTAAGAAATCCTGAAGAGAGGTTTTATTTTCAGGCTTTTGATTAGGCGACATGGGATGGTGGCGTGGTTGTACAGAACCAGAGTTACCCACTCCTGGTTTAGCTTGAACTGATATTATTTGTAAAGACATTACCTTGATCATACTGAACATAGTGGCTGGCTTCACTGGCTCTGGTTGTGTATCTCTTCATGACGTTGTCATCCTTGAGTGCAGCTCCTCTGAAAAGACTAAAACATCCAGGACTGCACAGCACACAACCAAAAACATGCTCCGCAGTCTTTTGCAGCCAGTGGCCTACAGCGTATTCAAATTTCTGATACCACACCATCGGTCCTTCAAGCAAAGAAAATAATTATCTTAGTCACCTTATCACCTTTTTAACACATAATATATAAGTAGTAATTAGACCATTTATGAAGCAAAGGAGTGGATCTCATAAACATGTGTAATGGACAATCATGGACGACTTTAAATGTATTACAGGGGTGAGCAACTCTAGTTTTAGAGTGCATCTCAATCAGCTCTCTAGACAACAGCGGAACTAATACTTTTCATATATTAATATTATTAAGTTTTTCAATGTTGTAGTTAAATAATTAGATTGTTTCATATACCAACAACATTTCATCCATTAAACAATTATAAATGTTTTCAGGATTTGTCCTAATCTGTTTAGCTTTGTTTATGTTCAAAATAATTAATGTTTTTTTTTAGAAAAAAAAAGTCTTTTGTTTGCCATTACATTTGATGTCATGTTATTTATATTTCACGCAGGGTCGTTGCTGGCCAAAACGGTGCCCTAAGCGAAATTTTACTGTGGTTCCCCCACAGAGGAACAAAAACACTCAAACATATGTATTTAAACGTGTATTTATTTATATATATAAATATGCATACGCAAAGACAAGTTGGCCAGGTCACGTGTATGTGGGCACGAGGAAAAAAAATGTCACGTTTTTTTGCGTTCGTCATAAAATGCATTTTTATTATTTATCAGCATATTAGCAATAAATTTTTTTTATTTAAACTCAGTTTATCTTAATATTACTAAATAAATATAAAAAAAATTTAAGCAACCGAGATGGTGCCCCCCCTGTGGAGTTGACGCCCTACGCAACCTGCATACTCTGCATATAGGGAGCGGCGATACTGCACAACAAAAATTCCAGTGTTCAATATACAGTGTGATTTTTTTTGGTGTTGTTCAGTGTTAAAACCAGAGTACATTTTAATCCACGAGTGTAAATGAGTGTATATTTAAGAGGTTTTTTTTGTGTTAAACTTTTAACCCGATATGCAGTATATTTCCCACTAGTGATGGGAAGTCCAGTTTTTTTTTTTTTTACTCGAACCGGTTCTTTCAGACAAACAGTGATCAAACTAGTATGTTCTACTTAAACTTGAAACATGTCTTGTTGCATTTTAAAATGCAAAGAGTTGAATGTATGGAAATTATTTTTGAAAAGATTAATGAACATTTAACATTTTTTTTATTGGTAACACTTTATTTTGATGGTCCATTTGAGTATTAGTAGACTGTCTGCTTAATATCTGTTGATACTGACATTTAACAGTCCTTCAACAGACATTTAACTGACTATAAGAAACTTTGCAAGTACATGTCAACTTACACTAACCCCAACCCCAACCCCAACCTAACAGTCTACTTATAATCTAATGAGATATAATTGACATGTAGATGCAATGTAACTTATATTCAACAAACGGACCATCGAAATAAAGTGTGACCTTTTTATTTAATTTAATTTAATTAATTTTGATAAAAAAATTTAATTAAGTTTTCAACATATTTGATCACAGTTATCTGTCACACACACCAATTGATAATATAGAAAAAAAAGATAATATATTAACACTTTGAAAGATAACACACTCCAGTTCGATGTAAGAATAAACTCTTACTGTGTTAAAATGGACTCTGAGAGTAATGTACAAATTTCACACTTTAGAAAGTGTTATTTTAACTCCAAGATTGAAGGAGTCATATGTACACCCAATGAGTGTTAAATTAAACTCAAATAGAGTTAAATACACTGATTTTTTTGCTGTGTGATTCACATTTCTGAACTTCTGTTAAGGGCTCATAGAGCGTATTAATGCATCCTGATTTTCACAGTGCATTGAGGGACTGTCCTGCAGAGCTTAGCTCCATGCCTTTTCAAGCATACCTGCCTTTAATTTTCAATCCTGTATACATATGCTATATTTTTCAGGTGTGTTGGATTAGGGATGGAGCTAAGCTCTACAGGACAGTGGGCCCAATAGATTGGACCCGCCCATCCCTGCCCTAAAAGAAGTATTCATTCCTGCTCTTGCAGTGCCACTGTCCAACAAAGTTTAGTCCCTTCACTAATTAAAACCACCATTAAACCAGCTAATCAAGGTCCTACTAGGCATATTTGAAACTTCCAGAATGACGTGTTGAGGGAAGCTGGAGCTAAATTCTACAGGACAGTGGTGCAAGAAGTACTGAGTTCAAACACTAGTCTATAATAATAAATATCTAACCTGTGCCTGTTGGATGAATCCTGCCACAGGCAGCTCCAACATCTGGGTAGAGTTTAAGTCTGTCAATTAACAGCATGACTGCAGACGGCTGGAAATCGGTATCACCATCCAGAGCCAGGATATATGTGTTCTCCTTGTCACTCTAATAAGCATGTAATACACGGTTAGAGATTCAGAGCCTGGCTAAAATTAAAGAAGTTAATATCAGTTAAGATATGCTTCTAACCCTCCAATTATCTTTAAAGGATCCCTGTATGTTGCCTACCTCAGAATTAAGCCTCCAGCCAAGAATGTAATACAAGTACATTATCTGGAAACATAAAACATTATTGAAATTCTTGGTATGCTTACACAATGTTCATAACACTGAAAAAGTTGTTTCAAACATGTTCTGTAATGTAATTGTGTCATTCAAAGAAAGGGTTTAGATTGTGTATAGGAGTGCATTAATTAAGTTGCTGGCTGCAGTTCATGTATCAGTCACTGGTCGCTAATGACAAAAATAAAAAAAGTTCGACATGTAGTCCCTTTTATGAAGCATACCTGAGACCATCTTTTTTGTGACGGATAAGTTTCTTGTCTTTGAGGTGAACCATCATCACATTGCCTTTAGGAAGGGTGTATTCCAGCCGACCTCCATAAGGAGTGCTTATGATGTTTATTGTTTCTCTTGTATTCTCTTCACTAAAAATGCTAATTAATAAAAATATTAATTAAAAACAATTAAAATATATTTTTCATATTATATAAAAAATGTATAAAAGTAGATTATTTTTGCACATAACTATTCAGAACACATAAATTAAAGTATGATCCTTACATATAAACATTTTTAATTACGTCCACAAGAATTTCAACATATTCATTTGCAAGGCGCTCCCTTCCATTATTGACATCCTTGAAAGCGTCATCAACATAAATATGAAATTCAAACTCAACATCACTGTGTTGTCCAGATTTGGGCCTATATTTATCAAGCCTGGCAACAAAAGAAAAATTATTGCAATTAAATTTCAATATAGATTGGTTGAGTAAGTTTAGTTTTTGTATTTTTACCTGAACATAGAGATGATTATCTTCATCATTTCATCGAAGGTTTCATGCCACATTGTTGCACAGAGAAACACTTGGATTTTTTGGGTTGATTTTGCACTAAAGAGTACAACAAAAATTCATCAAGTGAATAAATAGTAAGATATCCAAAGAAAAGGTTGGTATCATATTTAAAAATAGAGTAAAACGAGAACAATGATTACATGTAATAAAATAATGCTACTAAAGTACTGTGTGCGATGGCAGTTAAATGGAAACTTCTACACAATGTTAAAGGGATAGTTCACCCAAGACAATTCTGTAATGTAAATTCTGTAAACCTGTTTGACTTTTTTCTAATGAACATAAAATGATTTATTTAGGAAAATGTTGTAAACCAGTTACCGTTGACTTCCATAGTATGTGTTTTTCCTACTATGGACGTGAGTGATTACAGTTTTTTAACATTCTTTAAAATATCTTCTTTGTTGTTCAACAAAACAAAGAAGCTCATAAAAAAATGTTTCTACCCAGCTACCTTCTCTCCTCCTTACACTTGTGCCTTTGTTACCTATAGCTGATGGCAGGCTTGCCCACGTGACCGAACGTATCATGTCACCATCAAAAGACTAAACTAATAGATAAACTATTGATACTAAATACTAATTCATAACTAATGTAATTATATGGCTCCTATGTCTGATACTATTAAACAATAAACATTCCAACTTAAGCCAATGACTGATAAATGGCTTTTGTACAAAAAATAATAATAGACAAAAAAAAGTCATCAAGACAGAACTAATATATCGATATCAATACAAATTAAATAATTTAAAAATATCTGTCATATTGGCCTATATACACCAGTATACTCAATGAGCAGACCTAAAAAGTTGAAACACATACTTTTCATTCTCCTTGATTTCAAAACGGGTGTTCAGCATCAAGGACTGCTCCAGAAACGCTCCTTCATACATGCGTTGCACAAACAGATCTTGGGTTCTTTCAATTCGATGGATCTTCAGGAAACAGATGTAAACTGTGCTGAGCACAAGTCCCAGCCACCAGCAGAGAGCAGAACAGCCCAAACAGACCAGTCCCACTATTCTCATGTTTACCACAATGTCCCTGTTGAGTAACGTTTGTATAGTATCGGTCAGCAACAACTCCACCCATTCTACACTAGATATTGGCACTGGAGTGCCCTCTAGGTAGCTTAAAGTGTGATTAGACACTGGGAACTTGATTACAAGTGGAGACAAAAACACTGCCAAAACTACGATTGATGCCAAGTACATGGGCATAACGAAACTACGGCGCAAAGCGTGCATCTTGCAAGCTACGACCACAAACCAGCGACACAAGGCTGAGGATAAAGTCTGGATGACAACCAATGCAATGACAACCGTTTCAAAGACGAGTTTGACTGAATTCCAGCCTTCACCTGTAAGAGCGACATATGCTCCAATCACAGCTGAAGTAATCAGGATTCTTGTCAAACTGGAAATGATGTTCACCGCATTACGGGATTTTGAGATGTCTTCTGGAATCTCCATTAAGTGTAAGATTGTAAAAAACTGGCTGTAGTTTTCCCACCAGTTCACAGAAACACAGATGGTTCCAAAGATGGCAAGTCCAGTTGGTATAAGGAGAGAACTTTCGAATACCAGATAGTTGATCACAAACAGCACATAGCCCAGAACTATAAAGACAATAGATAAAAGTGGGAGCAATATTAAACACTTCCTTTCTTTGCTCCTGCAGTTGGCGACCACCTGGAAAACTGCGGATAGGATGCTCACACTGTTCAGGATCATCACATTAGTGACAATGTCAAAGTGTGGCATGGCTACTATTGTAAGAACTGCAGCTCCCAATGCTACCAGGATTTCAACACAAAGGACCTAAAGATGAAAGGACAGAGTCAGAAATGTTACGGCCAACTAATTAGCTTCTATGATGGTACATTACGTTTGCTCACCCAGACAAAAGTTTTTTTAGATGGCATGGTTGAGTTTTTGAAAGTGAACTTCCATGTGCTTTTTAGCAGAAGTAGAACACTTGGCCCGACCAGAACAAACCCAATGGCAAGTAGGGCAGTCGGTTTTTTGTCTGAATGAATAATGTCTGTTTGATTGTTTCCAAATGTTATCAAAAGCAGAAATGATGTCTGTAAAAACAAAAAAATTGATCATTTCAGTAAAACTTTTTGCATAATAGAGAGTTGTTTTCTCATCATCCATAAAATGATTAGACATTGATTAATAAAGCAGCTCACTTTACTGAGAAGTGCAAGAACAAAGATGAGCATGCCAACAATGGTACATGACAACCATTTCAGACAGTGCGTTCGGTTCTTTGGCTTCTGCTCATCTTGAATGATTGGCACTTCTTTGCCCACATCCCAAGATTTGCTGTTTTGAAAGGAAAAAATGAATAATTTCAAACATCTCAATAAAAATATGTAAATAGTTTTAATAACTAATTTTTAGTGACTTATTTCTTTTGATGATGACATAATATTTTTTCAAGATGCTAGTAGTCAGCTTAAAGTGCAATTTAAAGGCTTAACTAGATTCATTAGGTTAAATGGGCAAGTTAGGTTAATTAGGCAACTCGTTGTACAACAATTGTTTGTTCTGTAGCCAAATGAAAAAAATATTGCTTAAGGGCACTAATAATATTGGCTTTAAAACTGTTTTTAAAAAATTAAAATGGATTTTATTCTGGCCAAAATAAAATAAATAAGAATTTCTCCAGAAGAAAAAAATATTATTAGAAATACTGTGAAAATACCCTTGATTCATTAAATAATTCATTAATCACAACATATATACACATACATTTTATCAAATTTAAAATAAAGGTAAAATAAAATCTAACAATATTATAATGTGTAATGAATTAATTTATATTTAAAATTTTTTAATTTTAATTAAATTAAACCTACTTTAATACCTTAAGTATTAAGAAAAAAATAGTTTGAGTACCTGCATTTAGTATGTTCCATAGTGCTTGAAGATCAGCAAAATACGTTTAACCTTCTGTGAAACTCACCAGAGCCTTTTATAGGAGGGAACACTCGCTGTTATCATTTAACATAAAATACTATACTCCCCTGCGTATTTTTACTCAATTCATCACTGTATTGGAAAGGGTTTCTCAAATATTTTAAGAGTGACTCAGCGCATTACATTCAGGTATGAGCATTTCCTTTTCTTTAACTACCATGGAATTAACAGGGAAGTTTGTTAATTCAATGGGAAGATAATATCAAATGCTACACTATAAAAAGACATTCTAGGGAATTCATATATTTTATCTGACTGTAATCAGGAGGTGATGCATGAAGGCATACACCGCTTTATATTTAAGTACAGCATCGATGCATTGAGATGGATTATATAAAGTAATTCAGTGTGATTGAATTTTGAGTTATTCAGTGCAGGATTCAAGACTGAACCATTCCATTAAAAAAAAGAAAGATAATTGAATTAAGTCATTGAAAGAAAGAACTGAAAGAAACTATGTCTTACATTCCTAAAAACAATATTTCTATATATATAAATGTGCATGCATCTGCTTGTGTGTCCATTCAATTGTATTATATGATTTAAGATGGTTACATTTGTTCAGCTTTTTTCAGTAGTTTTTGTAATGTATATATGCCTCAGTGAACCAAATTAATGTATTTAATTCAATTATCACATTTATTAAGCAAAAAAATTGACTGTCAAAGATGACCTGTTTTTGATACAAAATTGTGAATTTGGTAGAACAGGGAGAACTGCTAAATTATTACAGTGGATTTTTTTTTTGTTTAGGGCTCATTACCGGAAGGTAATTTATTTGGTCAGTATTTAATTGTTTTGATGGTCTTCAGGGGGATCAAGCCTTAATTATGCCAGTGACCACCCCCCCTGACTCACATGTTACGACACTGGTCTAGGGTGTCAAGGAAATAACATAAAATGTATAACATGACAAATAAAAGATGTTTTTAAGAAGCCCTTGGAGTTGGGTTTGTTTATTTATCTTTTTTTTTTCAACCAAATATAAAATGAAGCCTCGGAGAGGACCCACAGAAAATCATAAACTAAAATAACCAAAGCTTTACATGAAACTAAATAAACCTAACAAAATATCAGAAATAAAAATACAATTCCCTGACTATATAAAAAATATTCACACACAGAAAGGACAGGAACACACACATCTAAAATTTTCATACCTCCCCATGTCCAGTACAATCTAACTCAAACCTAAAATAACCAATGTATCAAAATAACCAGTTAATCTACTCAACCCCATTTCGTCACTATGCATTTCTGTCCTTGTTGAATTATTGAGGAAATACAATTTCTAGTACTGAAAAATTCCATCAGTGTCATCCAGGGAGACTCCTGGCTATCAAAACATGTCCCTGAGTTCCGCTGACCCCCTGTTTATATTAACCACTGGAGTGAACTATGTAAGAAAATATCTTAAATATCTTAATAATTTCTTATAATAAGTCTTCTTGTCTGTTTAAGACATTTTGACGCTCATTGAAATCAGATGGAAACTAAAATCCACTGGAATTCAGGGCATCCCAGCATGTCTTCAGGAAGCAGCCCAACTTCCACCTCGCTGGCCATAGAACTGTGCCAGCAACCTGCTACCTGGGGCTAAACTACCTAAAGGAATGATTTACCCTCTGTCCATCCTGGAGCACAAGACAATGGAGGCGTATGTGCAAGAGATAAGACAAAGACTCTCAATAACTATATTCAGTTCTGTACATAATCTAAGTGTTTAGGAAATCCTCTGGTTAGCACCAAATTCCAGTGTTTGTTCTCCCATGTGTTCGTGACAAATTAGGGGATCAAACCCCCCTAATTTGCACCCTTATTTAAACACCTTCTCCTTTGAAATGATAAAATAATTTAGATTTTGGGGGGCACCCCAAAACAACAGTGAAGAAAGTAGACTGGAAAGCAAACAGTAGACTTCAGTTTTTGTTAAAAATATCTTCATTTGTGTTCTACAGATGAATGAGTCGTATTGGTTTAGAACAAGGGTCAGTAATTGATGACGACAACCATGCAATGGCATTAAAACTTTAATGAGCCATCAAAAGCATGCTGGCGACTATTACAAAATCATATACATTAAGCAAAAACCAGTATAATGTCTGATTCATCAGACTGAATGAAGCAGTTTGTTTTGTTTATAAAAGTGCCAGAACGATTAGCTTAGATTCAGCCTTATTAGTTTATCACTTTTGGTTTTTCACTTGTTCAACCTGAATAATGACTTTAGTGAGGTCATCACACAGTGATTGAACCACCATAATGATAAGTATGATAAGTAAACTAGTGATAAGTATGATAAGTAAACTAGTGACATACTTTCTGTACACGTGAAAGACAAATGATAGTTCTGTGAATGAACGTCTGACCAATCTTAATGAAATGCCATAATGACATTCTGAAGAACTGAATTCGAAAAGGAATGAGTTCATCCAAAACTGTACGTGTTGTCATCATTTACTCAGACTTTGGTGTGACCAGGCGTGACCAACCTATGACCTCAATCAAGATAGACCATCCAGGAGGACAAATACTGCCCACTAAGCTGCAGCCTTCAAAACTTTTCAACTCACAAGCAAAGATTTTAGATCTGCAAAAAATCATAGAACAGAAAGCAAAATGAATGAATGGAAAATGTGGTGGTAACTGCATAAAGTAGCAATAGATTATTTTTTGCAATGCAATTTCTTTTTTATCAATGACACATTTTTGAATTAAATGTTTTTTATTTAAAATTTGTTATTTTTTAGGATACAAAAACTTTCAAAACTTTTCAACTTGCAAGCAAAAGATTCTAGATGTGCAATAAATTACAGTACAACAGAGATAAAAATGAATGAGTGTGCATTGAAAATTGTGGTAACTGCATAATAGGACAATAGTTTGTTTTTTGCAATGCAAAACATTTTATTATAATTGACATTCATTCATTCATTTTCTTTTCGGCTTAGTCCCTTTATTAATCCGGGGTCGCCACAGCGGAATGAACCAACTTATCCAGCACATGTTTTACACAGCGGATGCCCTTCCAGCTGAAACCCATCCCTGGGAAACATCCATACACACCCATTTACACTCATACACTACAGACAATTTAGCCTACCCAATTCATCTGTACCGCATGTCTTTGGACTGTGGGGGAAACCGGAGCACCCGGAGGAAACCCACACGAACGCAGGGAGAACATGCAAACTCCACACAGAAACACCAACTGACCCAGCCAAGGCTCGAACCAGCGACCTTCTTGCTGTGAGGCGACAACACAACCTACTGTGCCACTGCGTCGCCTATAATTGACATAATTTTTTATAATTAAACATTGTTTTTAATTTGCAATCTTTTATTTTTTCAAATTACTATGTACTTATTTTTTCACTAAAGCTAAATATTTTTGATTGATTAATAAAGAAACTCCATACACCCTTAAAGGAGAATACATAGTGAGTCAATTTTCCTTTTTGGGTGAACTGCCACTTTAATTGCAGTAATCAAGAAAAAATAGGCTTAAGCATTGTTTTGGGGCATTAGTGCTTTAGGCTACTTTAGTTTATTTGCTTGATATGTGAAAATTGATGTTTGTTTGTGTAATAGGGTGCATGAGGTAAGTGATTGTGATTGACGTCTGCAATGACAAATCAGTGCAGAGTACTCCCCTATTTAGAGCTGAGGACTGAGCATGACGTGAGGCACGTTCTGATCCCCTTCCTGTGACTTCCAGGTAAGGTGCAGTTAGCATAGCGGTTTGCTAATTGTTTAGTGGCTGAGGGTGAATGCTGATCCTGTGTTGTTGCGTGCGTGCGTGCGTGCGTGCGTGCGTGCGTGTGTGTGTTTTTGTTTGTTTGTTTGTTTCCGTCAGTGTTTGGATGACTGACTGCCCCACTGTCAGTTTTAGTGCCGTTGTAGATTTTATATCGATCTGCGAATTTGATATAAGAGCACTAGGATCTAAAAATAGCAACGGTATCAGTTTCAATACTGTTATACCATCATAAAAAACAATGCACTTATATATAGGAGACAAGTATTAAATATTATTTATTTAATGCCTAAAAATGCGTATGCGTGATTGTCATCACGGGACAGTGTGAAAGAGAGAGAGAGAGAGAGGTGAGGTAAGAGGTGAGGACCAAGTGACCTGGTCTTGAAAAAGAACACAACCTCTGCTGTTTGGCAGTATTTCAGGTTTCGACCGAACGAGAAGGGAGACGTGGTAAATACAAACTAGAGGTCTGCATTTCCGCTGCTATACCGCGGGAGCCGCGGGACCAAACCAGATTTCTTGCGGTGCGGGAATAAATTTCCGTATAAATCGTGGAATCGGTCGGTAACTCTGGTGTAATTTGAACGGGAGCAGGCGGTCTAACATTATCGTTCCCGAGCGAGCACGCGCGCATCCGCGTTGACGATGTGTGTGTGTGTGTGTGTGTGTGTGTGTGTGTGTGTGTACGTGTTTTTGTGACATATCAGGACACAAATCTGTATAATGACATAGGTATGACACAGGTATTACAAAAAGCAGGTGAAATATGAGGACATTTGTGACGTCCTCACTTCTCAAAAAGCTTCTAAATCACACAGGATGAGTTTATTCAGGGAGTAAAGCTGTACACTGTCTTCTGTGATGGTTGGGTTTAGGGGTAGGGTGGGGTGAGGGCAATATAATATACGCTTTGATCTGTATAAAATGAATGGAAGCCTATGTAATGTACCCACTTTTCACAAAAACAAACGTGTGTGTGTGTGTGTGTGTGTGTGTGTGTGTGTGTGTGTGTGTGTGTGTGTGTGTGTGTGTGTGTGTGTGAATAAGAGAGAGCGTGATGCTTTGTGTCGCTTGTTTGATGCTGTGTGTGAATGAGAAAGAGAGCGTGATGCTGTGCGTCGCTGGCTTGGTGCTGTCTATGTGTATGTGTGTGAATGAGAGAGACCGTGTGTGTGTGTGTGTGTGTGTGTGTGTGTGTGTGTGTGTGTGTGTGTGTGTGTGTGTGTGTGTGTGTGTGTATACAGACAGCGCGCAGATCTCTAATACAAACAAGAGAATTTGCAAATTGTGCAACAAACAGGTGACCGCGAACCTAAGGTCCCATATATGGTATTCAGTTTCTGAATGGTTTAGGCACAAGCCAACTGTTTGGTGATGCTGTCTGAGCCTTACATCATAATTTTTTTTTATTATGCACGGTAATACCGTATACCGAGGTAAAATAGGGAGGAGGTTTGACGGTATTAAAATTTGGATACCACCCAATCTTAAAGAGCACCTCATTCATGTTTGGGTTCTCGTTCGAATCGTAAACGTGCTCTCATCATTACTGTCGCTGCTGTTTAGGAACGTTCATACAATCCATAAGCAGTTGATGCTACGTTCTGAGTGATGCTTGCGTTCTGAGTGATGCTACCTTTCTGAGTGATGTCTGAATTTGGTTTGAACACCTTATGACTATTTTAATTTGAATTGATGGTCCAGTCGCGTTGGCGGAGCCAGAGCTAACAACTGTATTGAACGATTTGTATTGCAGTGGTGGATTTGGTCTTTATTTTTGTTTGCACCATAGTGTATTTTGTAAATGTTAATTTGCTGTGACTGTCTAACGAGCGAATTAAACTCAAGTGGTTGTTCCCCACAGTTATTGATTTTAATTTATTGTTCTCTACTCTTCTGTTTCTGTAATTTTTTTTTTTTTTTTTTTAAAGGTTAAACGGTTTGAGCGTGAAACCCCTTCTCAGTTGGAGGCTTTTATTTTTTTTTTCTAATTTCTTGCAGGAACTCGGGGCCCACGGGTGAAGCAACCTTTTCAGTGGTGGTGGTGGTGCTGCTGTGCCAGTGTGTGCTGTGGGACACTTTTGATGCATCAGGGTGTGTGACTGGAGTGTGCTGTGGTGTCACAGGTGATCACTCCTGTGGGTAACCCCAGTCCCATGAGTTAATGCCACAATTTGTAATAACGTTTTCTTGTTTTGACTGATTTAAGAGTATGACATTGAGTATTTAGTGTATGTGTGGATTGAATGTTAACCACTTTCAGTGCCTTTCGTGAGTAAGACCTCTAGAGGTGACCGGCCATCAGGACCCTTTTTTGTGCTTTTTGTGTCTTTTTAAAAAATTGTGAAAAACTTTCTTTTCTTTTTTTTTTTGTCATTAGATGTTATAAATATCACAAATAAGCCATTAAAGTAACATTGACATGATAAATCAATGTAAAGTAGTTGGGCTATTAAATGTAAATATCAACAATATTAGATGAATGAAAAATCAGGAATAATAATAATAATAATAATAAATATTACTAATAATTGTTGTTGTTTGTGTTATCTAAATAATAAGATGACTTTCTCATTAATTAATCACATGTAACTGCATATCAATAGCTTTATGTGTTTCTGGCATCTGCATCACATTTTGGGGTATTGGTGTAGAGATACTACACTCAAAAAAATGAACAATTACTCACACTCTTGCACTCGAGAGATGTACTTGAACTTCTTTCTTGAGAAAAACTTGAAGAGTTTTAGTTTGCATGATACAAGAGTACAGGACCACTTCAGAAACCACATAAAGTGAACATTATATAAAATATTACACATTAGCATTAAAATTAGTATACAATTCCATGGTTTCTCCATGTTGTCTTGATTTTCTTTAATTCAAAATCTGAAACTTTGCATTTGCTCTGGAATGGCGTTCTTTGATGGCTATATTTTGAAATTACTCTTCAGAAAGAACATATGGCTTTGTTTTTGTCAAGGATAATGATACTAATTCAACATTTAAGCCTTCGTGCACATTTGTTCATGGATTTAAGTTGAAAAGCTATTGAATATGTGTGTTTGATTTAGGATATTTTAATTACTTGCAAACTGAATAAAATACAAATTAAAATGTGTAGTTTGCATACAAATGAGAAAATGACAGAAGAATCTGATCCATATAAAACTGGAGAATAAATGAATGAATCGCTCCTAACCTGTTTAAAATGCCACTAGGATGAGTAAATGATGATAGTTTTTAGGTTTGGGACTCATCATCTTTTGTGTTCAACAGAATTAAGAAAATCATAAAGGTTTGGAACCACTTGAGGGTGAGTAAACGGTGGGTAAATTTAAATTTTTGGGTGAACTATTCCTTTAAGCAGATTATTTTGGCTAGTTCTACATGCCTAAATTAATTCAGTTGCTCATTGATATTGACTGATTAGATATTTGCTTTGACGAGCATATATAATTTATTATTATTATTATTATTATTATTATTATTATTTATTTATTTATTTATTTTTTATATTTCCCAAATTAAATTTAACAGAGCAAGGAAATTTTCACAGTATGTCTGATAATATTTTTTCTTCTAGGGAAAGTCTTATTTGTTTTATTTCGGCTAAAATAAAAGCAGTTTTGAATTTTTGAAACACCATATTAGGGACAAAATTATTAGCCCCTTTAAGCTATATATTTTTTCAATAGTTTACAGAACAAACCATCGTTATACAATAACTTGCCTAATTACCCTAACCTGCCTAGTTAACTTAATTAACCTAGTTAAGCCTTTAAATGTCACTTTAAGCTGTATAGAAGTGTCTTGAAAAATATCTAGTCAAATATTATTTACTGTCATCATGGCTAAGATAAAATAAATCAGTTATTAGAGATGAGTTATTAAAACTATTATGATTAGTAATGTGTTGAGAAAAATCTTCCCTCCGTTAAACAAAAATTGGGGGAAAAAAAACCGGGGGGCTAATAATTCAGGGGCGCTATTAATTCTGACTTCAACTGTGCTATGGAAGCAAAACTGGGAAACACCCATACACTCCCACATTCACACACACACTCTCTTATACACTAAGGCCAATTTTGCTTTATTCAATTCACCTATACCGCATGTCTTTGGACTGTGGGGAAAACCGGAGCACCCGGAGAAAACCCACGCGTACACTGTGAGAACATTCAAACTTCACACAGAAATGCGACCTTCTTGTTTTGAGGCAACAGTGCTAACCACTATGTAGCGTTGTATTTTGTTTTCCCTTAATAATAAAAAAAACAGCGTGATGTGTAAAAACTACATGATGCATTTACTTGTTATCTTTGACTAATATTTACATTTTGTTTGATGATATGAAACATTAAAATGTGATGATGCAAAAACAATAAGTCAGTAGGGGGCAAACACTTTCACACCGCTGTATACATGATATAGGAGGAGAATTCAGATGCAAAAGCCAGTTTGTTTGAAATGCCGTGAAGATGAGTAAATGATGCAGTTCATTCCAATGACAAATATTGATGCTCTGGCATACAATTACATTCTAGAGTTTGCAGTCCGTTTCCGACGAACTAAGACTGATATTGTGTCTGAATAGGATTAAATACCTTCACAAGAGTTTGACGTCATCCATTCATGTTCAGTAAGCTGCATTTTGAAATTACACTTCACAGCAAATATTAACAATCTGTAAGGTTAATTTTGCTCATAACGTCTTATAAATAAATAAATAAAACCAGAAAAGGCACTTTTAACGTTTCACTGTGGCAACTTGAAGTTGTTGAGCTGATCGAGGTGTTCCTTGGTTTAACGCTCGTTGTAAAAGTCACACAACAGGAAAGTCTTTCATTTGATTGCAGCAGATATTAATCAGCTGTTGGTGAACATGTCAAACTAACAACTACAGATGTAAAACTATGATTATAAGAATCTTTTAAGACTTGCATCAGATGACCAAGTTGTGGCTGAAATTGTGGGGATTGATTTTGGCAGAATGGATCAATATTTTGATGTTATGTAAAATTCTAACCCAACCATATCAGAGCAAATTATGACCCATCATAACAAGCATTAGACCAAGCAGCAGCCTTTTTGATTTTTATATTGTGCAATGTTGATGACCTGCGAGAGAAAAAAAACCTGTAGATATATTCAGAAATATTTATCTGGCACTAACAATCATGCCACATTAAAAATAATATAAATCACCTTTCTTCTTCATTCTGATTCCAGGTTTGAGTTTAAAGGGATAGTTTAGCCTAATCCCATTTATTCAGTCAAACAGGTTTGGAACAAGTAATGATTTTCTTTCACAAATTACACAAAATGTTTTGAAAAAAGCTGTAAACATGTAACCATTGACTTCCATAGTATTTGCTTTTCCCACTGTGGAAGTCAATGGTTGCATGTTTACAGCTTTCTTCAAAATAGAATCTTTTGTGTTCAATAAAATAAAGAAACTTATAAAGGTTTGGAACCAGTATTTTTTTTTTATTTTTGGATGACCTATCCAAATGCCTAAATTAATTCATCAATTAATTCTCACTGATATTGACTGATTAGACATTTGCTTTGACAGGCAGTTACTTATCTTTTTACCTTAAAACTGAGTAACTATACAAATTAAAATATGTAAAATGCATAAAAGTAATCAATGGGTTTACATGAAACTGAGCACATATTTCCTGGAAACGTCAAAACAATGAATCACTAGAAACTAGTGCCTTTGAAATGTCATGAAGGTAAGTAAACACAGACTTGACATTTATGATTAATTGATTTATGATGAATTTAATGAATGATGTTTAATGATTCCAGCGTATTCCACTGACACATTGTCATGCAGTGTTCTGAGGAGTGTCATTTCTACAATCATTCATTCATTCATTGCTTCATTTTCATTCGGCTTAGTCCCTTATTTATCAGGGGTTAACACAACAGAATGAACCGCCAACTATTCTGGCATATGTTTTATGTGGAGGATGCCCTTCCAGCCGCAACCCAGTACTGGGAAACACCCATACACTCCCACATTTACACACACTCTCTTATACACTAAGGCCAATTTTGCTTGATTTAATTCACCTATACCGCATGTCTTTGGACTGTGGGGAAAACCAGAGCACCCGGAGGAAACCCACGCGTACACGGGGAGAACATTCAAACTCCACACAGAAATGCCAACTGGCAATTCAAAACGATGGCCTTGTTGTGAGGCAACAGTGCTAACCACTGAGCCACCATGCTGCTGAATTTTTAATTTTTTTTTTCTCATACTTTTTGCCACAGTGTATCAGTAAATTAATCAACTCTTAAAATACACCTCACGTAAAATCTTAAAATGGAAAAACACCAGGTATATGTACATGCTTACATGATTCTCAAACAGTGAAAAAAATGACCACAAGTCAGGAAGTACAGATTTTGAGAACCTTAAAATATTTAGAAGATTTACAACATCCACAGACATAAAAGTGTAAAAAGCCATAGAGTCCTCAGATTAAGAACATTTTAAACCAAGTTGCAAAGGACCGGTCAACTTATAAAATGCATTACAATATCTAAAGGTGTTAACAATTCTTTCTTGAAGTCCTACTGATATCTTAAAATCATCTCGTTTTATTTAACGCTCGACAATATATTAAGTTTACATTTAATACTTTTACAGTCAAAACTGGGTAAAATCCACCATTTGGCAGCTTAGTGAAAGTCTTTGGCATTCTTCCTTCACCTGTAAGTGAAGGAAGGAACCTGTAAGTCTGTTTCACTGAACATCCCAGATCTCACAGAGGAGGGGGTTAAACTTGTGGTCACTCATGCGCCATGATTCCAGCATTTCAGCATGGTGGTGGTTGAGGGTGCGAAGCTCAGTCAAGCGACCGAGAAGTCGTGCAAAATGCTGGGGCTCCTGGGGGTGCTGTAGTTTACAGACCTTCCTCAGCACCTCCAGCATGGGCTCCTGCAAACGTTCCACCGCCTGCTGGTCTTTCACATATGGTCTATCTGTGGATGAACAGAACAATTTCAGTCATTATGGAACAAACCTGTTTTGAACTGTAAACCCTTCTGAACCATTAAACAATGAAAAAGTCTGCTTCTCTATAGTATTGAATTTGGTAAACAAAATTGCCCATTGTGAATGAGTTTGTGTGTAAATGAGAGAATGTATGGGTGTTTTCCAGTGCTGAGTTGTGGCTGGAAGTGCATCTGCCACATAAAACATATGGCAGCATAATTGGTGGTTCATTCCACTGTGGTGATCCCTGTTAAAACAAGGACTAAGCCAAAGATATTGAGTAAGTGAGTTGGTTAAACCTTTTCCATCAAACTATATGTTTTGTTTTGCACATGAATAGATATCACAGGGGTCACATAATAAAACCCAAACTGTTGCATCATATGCAGTCAAGTTGGAAAACATTGCATCTGTTTTGGTAATTTATTTGTGTGACAGTGGAAGCATTTTGGGAGCCTGAAATGCAACCTTTTGAAAATTGGTTTCATGGATTCAAAGAGCAAATGAAATGGATGTTAACTTAAAAAAAATTGATTTTGTAAAAATGGTGACCCCATATGTATTACACCAAACCAATAATAATTGGTCAATTAGAGAAACCTATGTGAACAATATTGTTTTCATTTTTATTTTATCTATTTATTTCATTCATTAATTTTTCATCAGCTTAGTCTCTATGTTCATCAGGGGTCGCTACAGCATAATGAACCGCCAACTTATCCAGCATATGTTTTACACAGCGGATGCCCTTCCAGCTGCAACCCAGTTCTAGGTAACAATCTCACATGCACACACTACGGCCAATTAAGTTTATTCACTTGACCTATAGCGCATGTCTTTGGACTGTGGGGGAAACCAGAGCACCTGGAGGAAATCCACGCGAACACAGAGAGAACATGCAAATTCCACACAGAAATGCCAACTGACCTAGTTGGGGCTCGAACCAGCGACCTTTTTGCTGTGAGGCAACAGTGCTAACCACTGAGCCCGCTATTTATTTGTTTATTTTATTTTTTTAATTATTTATTTATTTATTTTATTTTCATTTCATTTATTTAAAAGTTTTTTCTTTCACAAAGTGACATCAGCTGCTATGGCATGTATGTTACAGCATTTTAGTCATTTTCTCCAATCAGTACTAACGCAACAATTTAACAATGCTGTTGGCTTTATGGGAAAAAACACAATTTTTCTTTTTTCTTTTTTTTAAGAGTACCCTTGGTATTTTCAGCATTTTTCTTAAATATACAACAGGACTAAATATTTGGTATCTACATTTGTTTTGTTTTTTCTGCTTTTCTTAAAATAAATTAATACTTTTATTCAGCAAGAATGCATTACAGTACAAAACAAACAAAAAATAAAACAGTAAAGACACCGGCAGTGTGAATAAATGTTGTTAAATTTAAATTTTTGTTCACCATAGAATAATTTTACATTTAAAAAAAAAAAAAAAAGGGTTTTTTTCTATTTTTATTGAATGCTTGAAAAACATTAACAACAAATGTCATCAACCAAACAACAACAATCCAGGGGTTTTCAGTCAATTAGTTAAAGACAAGTGCCAAGTCCTTCATCAAAGTCCTTGTTCTTGTTGCTTTTAAGTTTGTTGATCCCTCAATAGAGTCAAAATACATTTTTATTTCAATTTTAAATTTAGAAAAAAAAGGTTACACTTAATTTGCTTTTGTGAATAAGTAAAAAGAACAGTTGGTGTTAATTAAGCCTTTTAAGATTACACTTGTCTGAATAGCATCTATGAAACAATTTAAAGGTAATTTCTCTTATTTTGTTTGTAATCAAAAAAAAGGTTTTGGGGTTGAATTTTTTATTTTTTTTTATTTTTTTTTTTTTTATTGCACAACCATCAGGAACAAACATACAACACAATCGAAAATATGAAACATAAAAAAACTAAAATAACAATAGTAAAAAAAAAAAACAAAGATAAATAAAAATAAAATAATTACACAAAGTATAGTGTACAGCATTTCTACATCCAATGATTTTAAGAGTTGACAGGGGAATCAAAAAAAGTGTCATAATAATTGATGCATATCTCAGATTTTTTGCTTTTCAACAATTTCACAGTAGAAATAAAGAAGTCAAACTCGATAAAAAAAACTGTTAATGTGGGAGATGATTTAGCAAATTTCTGTTTGTGTATGTAAAACTTTGCCAGTAGAATAAGGAGATTAACAATATATTCGAGACATTTGTTGGATTTGTTTTCATAATAAAAAATTTTTGGGGTTGAATTTATGTTTTTTAAGACGCTGCGGAGCGTGACGTCATTAAACGGCGCGGTTCAGATTTGCTACCGCACATACATAACGCACACACACAAAAAACATTTAATTAATGTAAATATTACTGTACACATAATGTATATTTCGGTTCCGTTCATTTCGTTCACACAAGAAGAGAACGAAGACGCCCTCACCTACACCTTGAGGGTGAGTCAAGTATCTTTTAGAAAATACTTTTTGTTTAAAGTGATGATGAGTCAACTGACCTGGTGATAGAATCGTGATGGCGGTGAGTAAAGCATGTTCCTCCTGCATCATCTGCAGCTCTCCGATGCTTTTATAGAAGTTAAACATGGGTGTGATAAACTCCTCGGAAATCCCTGTAGAGGAAAAAAGGCTATCCATCAAACAAAATACATCATTTTACAAGCTATAACAGATTTTTACGTCACGTATTTACATTTGAGTTACGATCCAAAGTTAAATAAAGTAATGCCTTCTTGACTGGGCTAAAGTTCAACATGCTCTTTGTTTTGTCCTTGAGCTTAAATAAATACTAAGAGTCACATTTTAAGTTGGCGGTAATAAAACCGTATTTCGAACATTCAAAGTTTAGTCCATGCAAATAACTTATAAATTGCCTGTTTCATTTCATTATAGTGCCTCATGGTGGCAGTGTTGCCTATCTTTAAATATTTACAACTAACCCAAGTGTCTTATCAACTAACTGACACAATTTCCTCTTAAGATAGAATATTATCATAATATAAAACTTCATGCAAATTATATCTCATCTTATGTTTTTGAGCCTTTTTTGTCTTGTTTTCCTAAGTAATTAAAAATCCTTAAAATAATCATTCATTCATTAATTTTCTTTCCGGCTTAGTCCCTTTATTAATTTGGGGCCGCCACAGCAGAATGAACCACCAACTTATCCAGCATGTGTTTTTACGCAGTGGATGCCCTTCCAGCTGCAACTCATCACTGGGAAACATCCATACACTCTCATTCATACACACACTACGATCAATTTTAGCATACCCAATTCACCTGTACCGCGTGTCTTTGGACCTGTGGGGGAAACCGGAGCACCCAGAGGAAACCCACGCGAACACAGGGAGAATATTCAAACTCCACACAGAAATGCCAACTGGCCCAGCCAAGGCTCGAATCAGAGACCTTCTTGCTGTGAGGCGAACGTGTTACCCACTGCGCCACCGCGTTGCCTAAAATATTAATATCTATACAAATAAATGAACTTTGTTAAGGGAAATATTTTGACTGAAATAAAATAAGGAATAAAGCAAAATAAATATTAAGAAAATCGTTTTGCATCATATTTACTGTCTGTTTTCTCATAAATATCCATAAATTAGATAAATAAAGCAAGTTTATGTAAGAAAGTTGAACTTCTTTTCAAATGTTACTTCATGAATTGTAGGTTTTAATATCACTTTCAGACTTATCCTATTTACAAGTGAGGTAAGATTAAGAAAATAAATGTAAATTTATGAAAAAGATTTAGAAATGATTTCTTTTTCTCATCTAAAATATATTCAAATTAATTAAAAATGCATTTAAAAAGAAAAACTCATACCTAATGCTAATAAATGTATCTTGTGTTGTGGAAATTTATATTTTGACTGGACAAATATGAGTGTAACAAAATCAAATATATATATATATATATATATATATATATATATATATATATATATATATATATATATATATAGAGAGAGAGAGAGAGAGAGAGAGAGAGAGAGAGAGAGAGAGAGAGAGAGAGAGAGTTAAATAAATCTTTCTTCAAAATTATATATATATATATATATATATATATATATATATATATATATATATATCCCATGACAATCTGAACATCCATAAAACAAGATAAATGAAGCAGAACTGTGAGAATTTAGCTTGTTGTCCATGATTATATACTATGCATTTTATTTAGTTTGTGCTTTAAACTTGATTTATGCTTTTGTCATGTACAGTCTGTTTTGGACAAGACTTCCTGAAAGTCTCTCAGCGTGCAGTGTCAGGGACTGTGACCTTATACAGTTTTCTATTGTCCGTCAGGTCAGAGCTGATGTGAATCTGGCCTCGGATCTCCACAGCTGTGTGTGTTTCCACATTCACTGGGATTTTCTGCAGCAGCAGTTCATTTGAAGCCTCTCTTTGAAAGGCCTTCCTGTTTTGTACAAGGTCTTTGTCTTTATCATTATCATTGATATAATTATCATACTTTGCTGGCCATGCAAGCCGAGAGCTCTTTTCTGATGTAAAGCATTCAGTGTGAAGAGCTACGAGGGTTTGGTTTACACAGAATGACCAATCAGGGAAACACTGCTGCTGTGCTGGGACATTAAAAACATGACTTAAAGGGACACAAATTAAAAATGTAGTTGAGTTTTTTCTTCAGTACAGTATTAAGGAAGTGTTTAGCTGAAACTGTGATCCTTGGTGATTTTATAAAAAATAAGACAGTGACTTTATATTCAATTAAATGATATTTATTATAAAAACTATTAATTTAAATGAATTGTAAGTTTTAATATCACTACAAGTGAGGTAAGGTAAGGAAAATAAATGTAAATTTAGAAATAAGATTTAGAAATTAATGATTAAATTATTAAATAAATTAATATATTATGTTATATTATATTATATGTTTTTTAAAATATATATATATATTTGAACCTGTAATAATTTAATTTTGTAATTTTTTGTAAAGTTGTATATTCAGAATCAAGGAAGAATTTAAAAAAATGTCTCGGTTTATCCAGAATCTTGCAGAACTACCTTGCACATAAATGTAGCTTTTCAATTGAGTTTAGTTGGCATTAGCCAATCATATAAAAAATGCATTTAACACTTAATTTAATTATCATTCATCTGTGCAATTATTTCTTATTCTTGTTCTGAGGAATACAATTTTTGTATTTAGGTTTTCAGTCAGCTCAAATGACATTTGTTTCATAATAATGAGTTATCTATCCTGCAAGAAAAACGAAAGAAATTTTATCTCGAGGCACTGAAAGTATATTTATACAACAGTTCTGTCTAGTTCTCGAATCTGATTGTCTGATAGCTGTGCGATTTTCTGCAATAACAGCACTCATACAGCCTCTTCACCCTTGTGTATTACTCCGCCCACATAGAGTGACAGCAGATCAATAAACTCACTACAGTTTGACAAATATTGCGGCTGTTGGACAACATAATGTAATTTTGAGGCTTTTTTTAGGTGAGAATGTAGTTGTTTAGATTGCAACTGT
This sequence comes from Danio kyathit, assembly GCA_903798195.1. Taxonomy (NCBI): domain Eukaryota; kingdom Metazoa; phylum Chordata; class Actinopteri; order Cypriniformes; family Danionidae; genus Danio; species Danio kyathit. The sequence goes on along the minus strand of LR812536.1, from coordinate 22,711,998 downwards.
GCAGTTTATTTACAACAATAGTGCTTATTTTTAAATATTTATACTTTCTGAGAGACAGTGCGTTGACGACCATTAGCCTGTCATTGAGCAGACCAAAGACGGTTGACGTTGTCCATCCACAAGATGGCGACAGAGACCCCATGACAGGCCCTTAGAGGAGGAAACCCCCACGTTATTTTTAACTACAGCTGATCAAATAATTTTAAAACTGGTGACTTTCCAAGTTGATCTCTCTTTTGTGTAGTGTTGTATTTATACCATAGCAATTGTAGTGTGTTGAGTGTGCATAAGTTGAGTGCATGCTGTTCACCCTTATAATATCAAAATGTGAGCAAAATCACCTGTTTTGTCATTACTTTAGACATAACCCTAGAGAATCATTCAAATAATGTTACTAGCTCTAAAGTGCCGTTGGTGAAGTAGCAACAGTTTCTGCTGTTCTGACGTCAGCTGCAGATGTGAAGGAATGGCAGAAGAAAGTGGTTCCTCATATAAAAGGATTTTGAGACTCTCCGTGTTTGATTTTCTTTTTTTATATACACGATTATGTCATGGAACTGTTATATAAATGCAATATCACACTCGTAGCAGTACGATGTGGCTGTATATCCTCACTGGTGGGACACTAGGGCACTTGGCCTTGCGGCCTCGTGCCAACGCACGCCTCCTATTGACTCAAAGCCACTGACTTGCATTTTATGAATCACCAAGGAGCACAATTTCAGGTAAAAATCTCCATTAATGTCCTACTGAAAGAAAAAAAGTGAGTAAATGAACAACAAATGTTTATTTTTTGGTGAACTGTTCCTTTAACGATTCCACCAAAATGGACATATTAAAACAAAACGGCGCAGGAGTGTAACAAACAAAAAAAAGCAAACCATCTCAGAGATGAAATGATGGCAGCACGCAGACTCCTTTCACAGTTTCATTCATTTCCCTTCAGATGAAAGGATAACCTTTGTCATAACTTTCCAAAAAAGGAGCGAGTAAAGAAAAAAATAGAGCCTGACGCATCACGAAGGCGCCACGCCACAGAAATGTCAGAGGCGCTGAGAGCTAGCGAGTGGGACAATAGACCTCTCGATGTTTAGATAGAGAACAATAGGCTCTTTAGACAGTGCGTCTATTTCTCCCTCGCTGGCCTTTTGGATGAATATTCTCAAATACGTGCTGGAGGGCAAAAGAGTGATGGATTGGAACAGTGTCTGCCACTGCTTTCATCTGTGTGTTTATGAATATTAGTTACCAACCGGACAGTCCAGGCTTTTCAAATACTGAGAGGTTGAAAGCAGCTGGCTTTGAAATAAAGGTGATTCAGTGTGGAGTAAGTGTAGGAGAGCTACATTAAGATGCTTTTAAGATGCAGAATTGATCGGGTGAGCTGTTATACAACAGCGGCTGTTGTGCACAAAATCTGATGAGATTTTATAAGGTGGAAATATGATATTCATTAGCTACATGCTTTGTGCAGCAGGATATAGTTAAACAAAAGATATAATCAATATTTGTTTTTGTTCACGCAGACGTTTTAAAAACCCAGTAGAGAATAGATAATGTCCTTGTAGAAAAGATGCATTTTCTATTAAAAATGAATCATGATTCGCAAATGGTCTTGATTAACAGACAATAGTTTTTATTAATGGATTGAATACATTTTAAAACAAACATTTCTGCCAGGACATTACCCATTTCATGTTTTTTTTATCAATAAAATAAATGTCAACTATAAAAAAAAAACCATCATTTTCATTTAAAATAAAATAACTTAAATTAAAATAAAAATGAAGTAAACTTACATATAATTTTTTTAAGTTACAAATATAAAGTTAAAACATACAACCAAATGGCTGGTATTAACATTCAACCTGAATTGAAATTGGAAAATATATAAACAAATTCAAACTATTATTAAATACTACAATAGTTAGTCAGTGATAGAACAATAACACTATGCACGGCAAAATAAATTATTTTCTTACTTTCATATTTTTGAGTTTGTTTCCAGTACAAATATTACAACATTTATAAATCTAGTTAGCAAAATCAAATTAGTTTTGCACAAAACAAGAAATATCTACCATTAAGCTAAAAAAATAAAATAAACAGTGTTTCTCTTTAAATTAAATAATCTCTTTCTGGCCTGACTAGTAGAGATTCTTTCTTGCTTTTAGCATAAACTTAATTTTGAAGCATTTGTAATAAAACAAGACTTAATATCTTATGTCATTTTGTTTCTTTGACATAGGTTTAAGAACATTTAGATATTGAATACAAGGCAAATATTTTTTGTTTTTTGCATTATGAGGGCTTTCCTCTTTGTGCTGTTCCTGGCAGTCATTCAGAGCTTAGACTTCTGTGAAACTGAAACCAGCAGGACTTTAGTGTCCTCTTACACATGTAACATACACCGCAGGATTATCAAGATGGCAAATTTCCTGTCTTTATTTAGGGCGGACAGATGTATTATTAATGTAACGTGCCTAGTGAACTTAATGAACTTTGTTCTGGCCTTTAAGGAACTCAACAAATTCAAGAGTCATACTTCCTTTGAACACTTCATAGGCTCTGTTTACACTGTTTTATTTCTTTTTTAAGGTAAGTAGTTGCGAACAATTTATATGAGCTGAATTTAAACAAACAAATTTAGTTGAGCATTACTCAATTTAATTATTTAAATTCAGCCCATATTAATTGTTTGCAAACAATTACCTTCAAACATTTTTGTAAATCCAATGAATCATTTTATTCAGTATATGAGGGATGTCACTGAGGCAGTAAATCTAAAAATAAATTGTACATGAAGGGTCCATATTGGGACCTCAGAGGTATAAATTAGTACTTAAAAAGTACAAAAGTGAACCTCCTGAAATGTTTTGGTACTGGTATGTACATTTTAAGTGCCAGTATGGATCATTTAGGTACAAATGTGCTTAAAGCTCACACATTGTAAAAATTCATACAAACTCACCTAGCAATTTTATGTTTAAAAGACATCTAAAAACCCTAAACATGTCAAATTAGACACTTGGCTGTCAAGGAAAATAATAGACTACTAGTCTAACAGACGTCATAGCAATAGTCCAAAAGTCATCAGATAGACAGATTAGAAAGACTTCACATGATTAGCCATTCATGTCTATTTGATGAGTAGTCTATTTTTGGACAGTTAATTTTCACTGACAGCCCAGATTTTGTGTTCGTTTATCAAAGATGTCTATGTTTAGACATCTATTAGACATCTATTGGTCAGAATAACAGAATAACTATGATGCTTGAAAACTAGGGTTATTTTACCAATTATTTCTTCTTCTTCTTGTCGGCTTTGTCCCTTGCGGGGATCGCCACAGCGCCAACTTATCCAGCACGATTTTACGCAGCGGATGCCCTTCCAGCCGCAACCCATCTCTGGGAACTTCCACACACACATTCACACTCATACACTATGGACAATTTAGCTTACCCAATTCACCTGTACTGCATGTCTTTGGACTGTGGGGGAAACCGGAGCACCCGGAGGAAACCCACGCGAACCCAGGGAGAACATGCAAACTCCACACAGAAACGCCAACTGACCCAGCCCAGCCGAGGTTCGAACCTGCGACCCAGCGACGTTCTTGCTGTGAGGCAACAGCACTACCTACTGCGCCACTGGGTTGCCCATTTTACCAATTATGCATCTCTTAATTTTTCTGAAATTAAAACAAGTATTATCTTGTCTAGAGATGCTTACTTAAACAACATATTTATGAGTATGTTCAAAGACTATACAATACACAAGACATGTCACTTGTATAGTTTTAAATGTGTAAAAGTGTAATGGTCAATATGGCGAATGAAGCCCCGCCTTCTAGTACAGAAGCCAACCATTGATCGTTATAGACTGGCGATTGTCTGGAGGAGGGGCTCGGACCAGATGTGAGATTCTGCTAATTTTATGTGACTTGAATGTTTAGAAATTAAACTAAAGAGGTTGTTGTTTAATTTTATTGGTGATTTTTAATATAAAATTTAACTAAGATTGGTAAGCAATTTTGGAGAATTTAATGTTTCCCCATTCAGACAGAATGCCCGAGAACACTGCCCGAGAGATGTTTCAAAAATGGCTGCCGAGTGAAATTACTTGCCTTAAAGGGACTGGTTATGCAGAGAGTGCACTGTAGATAATATCCGTTAATCAACAGTTTCACTATTTTGTGATTCACCATTTTTATTTAATGTTATATATAATGTTATATATAATGTTTTAATGTATATTTAATTTTTATTTTTTTCTATCTATTTATGTTATGAATTGCATTACAGGATCTTGATCTCTGCTCTGTCGTCTTTTGATGTTGAAACAATGTACTGTTTAAGAAATAATATGTAGAAAAAATAACAGAAAAAGTACTGGCAGTTTATTAACAGGATTTTGTACTGTAATTTACAACACCAAATGAAAAAATATATCACTTCAAGCTATTAAAAAATATCAATAAAAGTTCAACATCAAAGTCATTGGAGGAAAGTTCCAAATCTCATAATGGAATTCAAAAACATAAATAAATAACAGATAAAAATAAATAATTTGAGAACACCATAATAGAAAATACATCACTTCAAGCTATTAAAAATATCAATAAAAGTCATTGGAAGAAAGATCCAGATCTCATAAAGCAATTCAAAAGCATACATATTAAATGAAAACCAAAATACAAATAACTAAACACAAGAATCTTTTTATAGATTGTTTTTACAGTGCAAGTGGTTTTAGTGGCTGTTGAATGCATTCGAGGTTTGGTTGTATTATAAAAGCAATCTGGTCTCGCATGTTTTTATCTTCTCCTGGAAGTGCTGCATAAACTATTCTTCATGTGAAATAACAAGCTCACCACTTCTTCTGATCCTGTCTTCCAGCGCCTCGGTGTGTCCGTTGGGCAGTTTCTTGCTGAAGACCTGGGCTGAACGCAGAAACATGGCCTCTACTGCAGAGCCTTTTAATAAAGCGATTTGGTCTTCATGATCCAGAGACTGAAAACCTGCTCAGAAGACAAAACCCCAAGTATGTTTGCTTAAAACTATTTTTTTAAATATAAAAATAGCATAAAATGTCACATGATTCTTTGAACTATCTAATCTACAGTATGTGAAGTATACAGAATAGAAATAGCTATTGTGGAATTTGATAAAACAGTACCTGGAATGTTTTTGGTGAACTCTACCAGCACCTGCACATGACTAGTGGCCATTTCTGTTAGCAGAAGGAAGTTTTCTTCTGCATTAAATTGCTCTTGGAGCTGTGAACAAGTTAGAACGGGGGGTGAAAAATCATAAAATAAGGCATTGCTTTATGACACTTGGGTAGCGATAACCTTGGTTGCATAATGATTTCACTGTGATAAGAACAGACAGAGATGTTTACTGATTTTAACGGTAGCATTTGACTGCTTTGCACATTAAAAAATCATAAAACGATAAAGGAATGCGATCAGAAATGAGATAAAATGTAAGTGAGAGGCCATACCAGTTTTTTGGCCATATCCTGAGGAATGCGATGTTTGTTGTGAGCATCAACGATATAATTAATCAAAGCCTGCTGGTCTTGGCTCAGTTCTATATTTTCCTGAAATGAGAAAATTTGCCAAAAAATAGTAATTAATGGATTCATTATTGTAACTTTGGCACTTTGGCATTTAAATCATGGGAAACCGAACTTCAGATAAATAAAGATTGGACATTTTTTTAATATCCATCCAACTTTTGATCCTTTTAACAAGCCGTCATTATAATAAAATCTTTTAGAAGTTACTGTAAATGTGAGCAAAAGTGAGAAGAATAAATTTTGTCGCCATTGAGGCTGTTCTTTCACCTTTTACAGCACTTCCATAAAAGTTTCCATAGAACACCCTTAACTTTAGTTTGAAATTATGCCTGAAAAGTTACACTGTAACAAGCATGGCACCAGAAAATAACTGTATCTTGAATACTTAATGAGGCTATATTTAAGAATTTGCGTGTATAAATTGCTTTTATAGCACACAAAATAATAAGCTAGTTGCAATTCACTTTGCGGCCACTGGTGTCACTATTTATAATGTTTTTTGAATTTCACATAAAACCCCTCAAAAAATGCATTTTGAAATACTGTTTTGCCATTGGATGTTTTCTAGAAATTCATGGCTGATTATAATAATACAAATAATAATGCAGACAGAACCTGCGGCCTTACCTTGGAGGGTTTAGTGGTAGATACAACCTGTTTAGGATCTCTACTATCAACGACATCATCCCCTATACTTTCATCAGACGAGGCTTTCGTGTTTTTCCTCAGACGTTTGGATTTGCACTGGATTTCTGTTAACAAGCCTGGTGATAACAAATAAAAAATGAATGTAAAAACTTAATACACTTTTCACATTCGAATAATAATCGTCTTTCTCCTTAATAATTTATGGTATAATTTCAGAAAAGTATTTTTTGCAAATTGTAAATAGTGAAATCATATTAGCAGCCGATGACTATCAAATTGCAACATTGTTCACAGACAAATAAATAGTGCTAATGTTGTTTTGAAGTCATACTTGCATGTGATTTGAGGCCCAATATTTAAAGTATCATGGTAAACAATATCCTCTTAAAGCCCAAGGTGTTTTTTTACATGCATTTTTTATTTCTCTTTGCTATTTGGGCTTATTGGAACCTTATTCGAATAAAAATCTAAGTATTATCTTTTGATATGATGTACTTTTAGAGAAAAATATGTCCAAATATGTGGACTCGTGGTCCGAATTTACATAAAACACTTTTTCCTGAATTTTTTAAATGCATAAATAACATAGAAAATTTTTTTTGAACTTGCTTTGACTAGCAGAGAGTAAAAACAAAAAAAAAATTCCCATTTCGGACAGTTAAAAATAGGGTTTGGGACATTTCATATGCTGCAAAACAGTTGCAACATGACACTGTATGTCTGTAACAAAATATAAAGCATTCAAAGTATTTTAAATAACCACTTAAGAGCTAAAATGGGCTGTCCACGTATGTGGACACTCAAGCCCTAAGAGGTTAAAGGGAAAACCAACTTTGCCTCAGTATTATTTGAACCCAAACCATTTCTGAACCCAAACCATTATCTGACAAGAACATTGTGCTACAATAAATATATATTTTTTTTTTTACTATGGATGAATACACATGAAACGTGACTGGACACGTGAAGCTCATGTGTGATTTCACAATGTGTGTGACTCAAGCATGGTATATTATTTGAATTGGAACAAGTTTTTACAATGTTTACCGTGCTTCTACTCACATTCCGCAAGCATGCCCATCTCTTTGCACTTTCTGAGTCGACACTCCTGGCATTTTCTTCGCATGTACATGTCCATCTCACAGTTTCCTCCACTCTTACATTTATATACAGCATTCTTTGTGATACTCCTTCTGAAGAAACCTTGAAGAAATAGCTTAGCATCAATAAGTGAGTAACTAAAATGTTCGATATAACATATATTTGAGAAACATACAGTAAAATTTGGGCTTTAGGTGGTGATCAGACATTAAAAAAACAACAAGAAAGGAAGGTCCTTAAAAAAGGCGCAAAACTGCCAAATTCAAACAATATTTTTAACATTGACTATCTTTATTCATTCATTTATTCATTTTCTTTTCAGCTTAGTCCCTTTATTAATCTGGGGTCGACACAGCAAAATGAACCGTCAACTTATACAGCATACGTTTTACGCAGGGGATGCCCTTCCAGCTGCAGCCCATCACTGGGAAACACCATACACTCTTATTCACACACACACACACTCATACACTACGGACAATTTTAGCTCACCCTATTCACTTATAGCACATGTCTTTGGACTGTGGAGGAAACCGGAGCACCCGAAGGAAACCCACGCAAACACGGGGAGAACATGCAATCTCCACACAGAAATGCCAACTGACCCAGCCGAGGCTTGAACCAGCGGCTTTCTTGCTGTAAGGCGACAGCGCTACCCACTGTGCCACCGCGTCGCCCACATTGACTAAATAGTAAAAACGATTTTTTTCTAAATATTTATAAAAATTTAAATATATATTTTAAAAGGTTAATAATAATTAACTAAATACTAATTAAATAATAGTAATACTTACAATAATTACAAGTAAATAAGTCAATTAAAATGTAAAAAGCTAAATTATATAACTTTGAAATAATTCCATAATTTTTTATGCATTTATTTTAATTTTTAAAAGCAAAATTATATGATAGCAGTTTTGTCTGATGTATGAACATGTATGAAAATTAACAGACCATGTTTAAAGCAAAAAATAAATCTATTAATGTGTTTTCTCTTAAAGTTATTTTTACATTTTTTTTATTTAAGCATAAAATCTTTTTATTTTTTATTGGTTTTCACAAAACCATATTTAATATGGTTAATTGCTAATTTCATTGCTGTAGTAATTAATGGAAAAATATATTATGTTTTACCAGCCTGATTTCACAGAAATTTTTTCACTTTAGTGGCTAATTCATATGAGAATGTTTGATTTTAAAAAGGAGACATGACACCTAACCCCACTTCTAAACTCAACCGTTATTGGGGGATAAGCAAATAGTTCTAAATTGTACGAATGAGATCATACAAATTCATACAATTTAGCCACTAAATCAAAAAGTTAGGAATTGCTGTGAGATTGTGTTGGTTTTACTGTAAAACAGTACAATACAAATGCTTTTTTGTATTTTTTGCACCCCCTGAAATCCATTATTTTTTATTTTATAATACAATACAATTTTTTTTATATTTTTGCACCCCCTGAAATCCGTTATTTTAATTTTTTTTAATACATTACAAATACTTTTTGTATTTTTGCACCCCCTGAAATCCACTATTTTATCAACTGCCTTAAGGAACAGTAATGAATAATTTGCTCTATAAGCATCAGTTCATTCTGAAAAACCTTAGTGAAAAAATACTAGAAGCACCAGTGACTCCCCTACAGTCTAAACTGTTTTAATTTTTTTTTAATGCAATACAAATGCTTTTTGTGTTTTTGCACCCCCCGAAATACATTATTTTTTATTTTTTTAATACAATACAAATCCTTTTTGTATTTTTGCAGCCCCTAAAATCCATTATTATTATTATTTAATACAATACAAATGCATTTGTATTTTTGCACCCCCTGAAATTCACTATTTTATCAACTGTCTTACACAAGAGTAATGAATAATTTGCTCTATAAGCATCAGTTCATTCTGAAAAACCTTAGTAAAAAATACTAGAAGCACCAGTGACTCCCCTACAGTCTAAACTGTTAGGAGAAACAAGAAAACCGATTTGTAAACACAGATCAAAGAATGGGTTCACTGCCGCCGTTACATTACGTCCAGTACTGTAATACAGATACTCAGGGATGCTCGATTTTCAGTTCTAGGCAGCAGACAAACATGTGCAGTTGTTTTTGGAACAGGTAATTATTCCAGCATGAGCCCATGAGCACAATGACACGCATTAACTTTGCATGGCGGCGTGTGGCTCTGGTTGCCTCCATCATTATTCAGCAGAAAGCTGAGAGGGAACCCAATCCAAACTGAACGTGAAGGAGCATCAAACCCAGCCAAGCCTGCGGGACACGGGACACATGGCCCAGCATCTGCCCTTTGGCCATTGTCCATGCACAGGTGGAATTACACTTGCAGTCATTCAGCCAATGATTTTCCAAAGAGCTAAAATTGGGTGCATGGGGTTCCATGTCATTTATTAAGTCCTTTATAAGCTATGTAGGCAAGGCTGCACTGTAAGACCAAGCACACTGCGATATGGGTTTAGTAGAGAACAAAGAGATCATGAAGGGTGCAGCTACATGTGAAGTAAAATATACACTAAAAAAGGTATAAATGGCAAAGCTGTTTGGCCTCAAAGGTTAATTGTGCGTTTTATAGGCTTGATGTTGCAGAAATGATTATTGCTTTCAAACAGGTTTCCCCTTTTCTTCATTAAGTGAGAAAAACAACCCAGCCCCAAACTCACACCATTGGTGCTGTCACAGGCTGGTTGGTTGGATAAATAGCTATTTAAAAAAGAATTACAAATCCATCGCCATGAGAATATAATTAACAAATGCACAAGTTTTGTTAATATTTTAGCCTGAAAAGATTTTAAAATTATGTTTTTATGAGTTTTATTGATCCAGTCCAGTATTTGACTAATGGTATTATAGATAAATGATTTGGATTTTATTAAAAGTTCCACTCATTTGATTTTATAATATAGAAATCACACTGGTTATGCTGTGCAAATTTAATTCACTATAAGAATCATACAGAAGCATGATTTGTTCTGCAATCAGTCTACATTGCAGTACAGTATATGATTTGTTTCACTAAATATATCCAACTCATTAAAGTCATTAGTTTTGGAATCTGACTACACCGGTCACACCTTTATACTCTGCTTGATTTACTTAAAATATTCAATGCATTAAAGTCATTAGTTTTGGAATCTGACTACACCGGTCACACCTTCATACTGTGTTTCATTAACTAAAAATATCCAACTCATTAAAGTCATTTGTTTTGGAATCAGACTGCACTTTTTTTAGCATCACTCTGTACATTTTTGACTTTGTAAAAATATGAATTGGACTACACTGGTTGTGCTCTATAAATATATTTCTTCATAAAGAGCCAGCAAATAAGATTCATTCCTTCAGAAGTCTGACTGCATTGAGTCACTTATTCATCTGGGAATTGATTTACACTGGCAGGCACGTGCAGAGGGGGGGCTTTTGGGTGCTGGAGCACCTGCCTTTTTTTCTCTAGGAGAAAAATTGCCCCCTTTAAACAAATGAAAGTGCCTCCCCCCTTTCCGCTGTTCACTTCGCGATCTCCCCCAGCCCTGCTCTTCACTTCGCGATCTCCACCCCCCCTCCGTCGCGCTTTTCACTTTGCGATCTGCATCTGCACTGGGATGCGTTTCCCAAATTACAACTTTACTCACAGCTGAACTACACTAGTACAATGCATCACGCAGGAAATAAACAATGTAGTGACAACAGATCTATATTCTGAACCATGTTATTTAAGACACAAATCATGTTAAGATGCAACACTTCCATAATGATGCTCCTCAATGGGGTGCAGTAGCAACACAATTTCTTTAGATAAAATCTACTGATTTAACTCAATGATTCTGATTCATAAACGGATTCATTTGGGAATCATGCTACCATCCAAAAATCCGAATTAATCCTATGCACAGAACTGGAATATTGTATAAAACATTTGCGAAGCAGCGTTTCCATCCAATGATTCAAAGAGAATAAAATCGTCACTTCAGGAATGTAATGGAATGTAATGTGTATATAGCAAATTTATTGCGTATGGCCATACACCCAAAGCGCTTCACAATCATGATGGGGGTCTCTCCACACCACCACCAGTGTGCAACATCCACAGGACAACGGCTCCAGTGCGCTCACCACACACCAGCTATTGGTGGAGTGAAGAGACAGTGATAGAGCCAATTCGGTGGATGGGATGATTGAGAGGCCATGATTGTAAGGGCTGATTGAGGGACTTTGGCCAGGACATCAGGGTTACACCGCTACTCTTTACGAGAAGTGCTTTGGGATTTTTAATGACCACAGATAGTCAGGACATCCGAAAGACGGTACTCACTGACATGATAGTGTCCCCTTCACTGTACTGGGGCATTAGGACTCACACAGACCGCAAGATGAGCACCCCCTGCTGGCCTCACTAACACCCCTTCCAACAGCAACCTAGTTTTTCTATGACCAGGCTCAGCCCTGCTTAGCTTCAGCGAGTAACCGGTCTTGGGCGGCAGGGTGATAGGGCTGTGGCAGTCATAACTGGCTTTTGGAGGTGTGAGACCACTCTGGGACCACAGCCACTCAACACTTTTGGGAGGTAATATTACCAAACAACTTTGATGACAGACTTTGGCTGAGACATTTTAGAATGACATTTCCGGTCTTGTGTAATGTGTTAAAGTCTTTTTCTAACCGGATTAAACGTTTATCCTACTCACTTCTTATGTGCATTTTCAAAAGTTATGTGCATCTTGTTGTTTCCATTAAAGGGCACCTATAGTGAAAAATCTACTTTTGAAGCTGTTTGGACAAACATATGTGTAGGTATAGTGTATAGACCATCATATTGGTGTGATATAAACACACTCAGTCCTTTTTTTTTCAATTTAACACCATAAAAACGGTGGACTAATTGGAGCAATTTTTAGACCGACCGCAACTTGATGTAGGAGTGCGGTCCCCCCATCCACTGAATTTATTGACAGCTGCGTATTAACATGCCTCCGTAGTAACGTTTATAATCCTATCAACAAGACAGGACGTGCGCAAAACAAGAATAACCGAGAATAAAAGACCTGTTCAGTTTGCTAGGATCATCAATCATCATCAAATGTGATCAAGAGTGAGTTTTACAAGTTTAAAATCTTTTAAAACAGTGCATGTGTGTAATGAATTACAGCGATTTACTTCAGCTTTACTTTATCAGCACAGTCGCATGTCAGTACAATTATAAAAGAAGGCACTTCAATCCCGGTTTGTGGATGTTAAATCAGGTGTATTTTGTACATTAATGTAACAGATAGGTGCCCTTTAAAGGTCCCATTGAGCGCTTTGAAATGTGCTTTTCTTTATTAGATGTTAGATGTAATCGCAACTAAAACACGAAGAGAGGGCGGGACATAGAGTTGAGATCAAGCGCAGCAAATGAGAACCATCTTAAAGGGTGCAGGAAATTTCAGATACTAGAGATTAGTCAAGATTTGATGGTCAAGATTTGATCAAACTGAAGTATGAGGTGATGTGAAAAAAAATTGATTGATCCATTTAGGTGGAAGCGACAAACTGCAAGCTTTAGAAGTTTATTTCAGTTTTATATCCTCTAAATGCTAATTTTGTCACTGTTTTGTTGCACACTAGTTTATAGAAATCCTTAAAGCTAACATACTGATAATAATATCTAAAAAAAATATTTTAATTTCACTGGACCTCACTGGACAGTCCAAAATGTGCATAAAAATAAGTGGATAGAAACACAGCTACTGGATGGACTGAAATGCTTAAGCATAAATATGTGGTGTGTAACTATAAACACCAGCAAAAATACAAAAAGGATTCACCTTTACACCCTTCACAAGTGAGTGCATTGTAGTGATACCCTGATGCTTTATCTCCACAGACCACACACAGTTCCTCGCCTTTGCTTTTTCCCGAGTGGCCTGCATGTCTGGACCTTTTACACACAGTCGGGATGACAGGGCAAGATTCATCCAGCTTATTATCAAAACCACCCTCCAACGGTCCTTTCCTCATCTCAAACATGGTGGACGGAGAGTACCATTCCTCTGCACCGTACTGTGAGTAGCAATGCTGACTGGAGTAATATGATGGTGATGACATGGAGGGCTCCACTGAAGTGTACTGCATGCTGGGATAGCTGGTGAAGGGCATGACCTCCTGGTCCTGTAGCAAGGGACTGTTCTGCTCTGCCAGAATATCTGAGGAGAAGATGGCAGCAGTGAGCGGTGCTTGTCAGTTTACAAGTCAAAGAGATGCAAAGCTCAAGCTCACCTTACTGTTTAAACCCAGCATGGAGTGCTAATAGATCTTATGCCAACACAACAATTAGTGAAACTAAAACACACTCGGGTACTGTTACCTTGCAGAGACATTAAGATCTCCGCTATAGCTCACGCGTAAGTATTATATTCAATCGAGGAACATATCTGACCTCTATCCAAATAGTAGCAGGAGATTGCGTGAAGTGTACATAATACAGAAGTCGAACACACCCAGAAATAAAACAAGAAATCATTAACCAAAGGCTCTCTGGAGTTGCACAATATCACTGTAGGAAGTGTAGTTTCATAGCTTTTTGTCAGATTTGAGTTGTTATTTGATCATTTGACAGCTGTTTTGTTTAGTTTGTGAGTAGGCTAAAAGAATTCACTTCAGAAGCTCTATAATTAAACCAGGCCAGAAATATACTATTTAAAACATTTTACAAACTGCAATTTATAGTCGCCTGATGATTGTAAAAGTCGCATGATCGTTCTTTTAAAGATATGGCTGTGTATTTACATTTGACAATGTGCATTCTGTTGAACAAAAAATATATATATTTTGAAGAATGTTGGAAACCAGCAACCACTTCCATATTATTTGATTTTCCGACTGTGGAAATCAATGGTTATTGTTTTCCAACATTCTTCAAAATATATTTTGTGTTCAACAAAATAAAAATAAGAAGTCAATGGTGAGTAAACTGAATTTTCATTTTTGAATGAACTATCCTGTTAATGCTTGAATAACATGACACTTTTTTCTTTGATTAAATAAATGTTTGCAACATACGTAAACCTAAACCTGTCATCATGATTTTTGGAAAGATTTATTGTCAGAGGAAAAGCTTTTTAGTTGCATAACAACTATATTTTGCTTTTAGAAGATTTTTCGAATGTTTTAAGTAAATCTGTAATTGAACCCAGGCTGGTGTGTTGGTCGGTAGTCCACCTATGCCATTAAACTGAGCATAAAATTGAAATTTGCAGTATATATGTTGTAATATAGATCTTAGGCCTTGAGACACCAAGCCAACACAGAGCTATAAAAGCCTATTCTCTTTAAAAGTGATATGTTGACTTTAAAGGGCAACTATTTTACCCCTTTTACAAGATGTAAGATAAGACTTTGGTGTCTCCAGAAGGTGTCTGTAAAGTCAAAATACCCATCAGATTTTATATTATGTAATGTAAAATCTGCCCATTTTGGTGTCTGAGGACAATGTAGCTGTTTTTGTAGCCTGTGGCTTTAAATCCAAAGGAGTTGCTTCTCCCACCCCACCACTTCGACGTGCGTGTCTGCTTCCCATTTATTACGCCAGATAAACAGCCATCAGGGATAGAGACAGACACACATGAAGCTGAAATAAGGTCACTAGTAAAAAAAAAAACCTAGTAAGTTTATTTGATGTATTTGTGGTGGAGTTTATTCAAGCCTTTCTGAAAGGATGAGTCACACACAAGTGCCGTTTGCAGTACACACAGTGGTGATTACAGCGGTTGAAGTGGTCATTATAGCGGTTAAAAATTACATAGCGATTTTACTCTTTATTACAAACATGCACTGTTTCAAAAACGTTATACTCTTATAAAGTTGGTTATTGAGGTGCAACTGATCACAGTTGTATCTTATGTTTTAATCCCAGTTTCTTTGCAAAAAATGTTCAGTGGACATGTGAATACGGCCCAGTTTCACAAACAGGGCTTAGCTTAAGCCAGGACTAGACTTTAGTTAAATTAGGCTATTTAAGCCACATTTATAAAACATGTTTGTGAAACCAGGGGTACATGTTATTATGGAGATATGGCACCTGTCAATCAATTCGATGGGCGGGGAAAACCACACTCCTACGTCACATTGCGGTGGGACTCAAAATCACTGGGATTTGGGTCCTATTTTAACGTCAGTAAATTTAAAAAAAGAGACTTATTGTGTTTATATCACTGTGATATGACTGTGCACTATACATACACACAGTTCTGTCCATAGGTGCCTTTTAAAAAAGTGAGTAGCTCGTTGTATTTGAAGCTGTTAATTGACTTTAAATTAAAGCAGTGAGTTTTAATAGTTTTATTATAACTTGGAACTATTAAAGTTGACCTAACTTGATTTATATATACAGTTGAAGTCAAAATTATTAGCCCCCCTGAATTATTAGCCCCCCCTGTTTATTTTTTTCCCCAATTTCTGTTTAACGGAGAGATTTTTCAACACATTTCTAAACATATTAGTTTTAATAACTCATTTCTAATAACTGATTTATCTTATCTTTGCCATGATGACAGTACATAATAAGACAATTCTATAAAGTGACATTTAAAGGCTTAACTAGGTTAATTAGGTTAACTAGGCAGGTTAGGGTAATTAGCCAAGTTATTGTATATCGATGGTTTGTTCTGTAGATTATCGAAAAAATATATAGCTTAAAGGGGCTAATAATTTTGACCTTAAAATGGTGTTCAAAAAAATTAATAACTGCTTTTACTCTGGCCGAAATAAAACAAATAAGACTTTCTCCAGAAGTAAAAATATTATCAGACATGCTGTGAAAATTTCCTTACTCTGTTAAACAAAGTTTGAGAAATATAAAAAATTCAAAGGGGGTTTAATAATTCTGACTTCAACTGTATATATGCATATAGTTCATTTACTTAATAATGTTTGTAGGCAATAGAGTTTGCTCATTATCTTAAGTAAAGACAACTTGTTGCTTTTAAGGCAATGGGTTTACTCAGTGAAGTAACTAATCTTTTTTACAGTGTGTGTTGTTTTTTCACATCTTGGCCAAAACGTTACGTACGCACTACACAATGTATCTGCGTAAGAGGAAATAACTATTTTAAATCAAAATAAATCTGCATGTATCGTCTGTATTCACTATTAAAAACAGGAAATTTACCAAATTCAACTTGATGTGCCCTGGTCATTAAAGATGCAAAAATTAATCTATGCATATGCTTCTTTTTCTATGTTAGGCTTTTTAAATATATTCAAATTTCCAACTCAGTAAAGTAACAAACTTCTTTATGGTGAAATACACCAGCCTTCTCCAATCATTTTAGTTAGCTTAAGCTCCGCCTTTCCTTACAATTGGCTACAACCTCATGTTCAGATCTTCCTTCATCCAATCCACAACTAATAGATAAAACAAAGTCATTTTCCTAGATTTTTAAATATTTTTTGTTTGTATAATATGCATCATCGTAATACAGAACAAAATATCTGTTTCCGCTTTCATCACTTCACAAACAGCATTTGTTAGAATTATAGAAAGTAGCTGTAACTAAATTTCTAAGCAAGATTTTATTTTAATCGTTGGTCGACCATGACAGTCATCGAACTTAAAAGGAAAAAAATTACCATGAAAGATGGCGTTCATGCTATTAACCACTAGACACACCATGTATATGTTGTACATGCATTATTATTTTGTTAATCACAGTCTGATGCATTTAAGAACACAAATTTTAGAGACTGGAAAGTTTGTTATATTAAAAATTAAAGTATGTTTCAAACATAAGGTCATCTTCTTCAGTTTTATATTTGTTTTTAACAAATGTGAGAACTTTTTTTTTGCGAAATACAGTGGCTAATGACAGCATTTTCAATGAACATTCAAGCTTTCAAGTGAAAAATATATCAAATATTTACTAGTACTACATCTACACTTCAATTACATTTCCTCAGTTATATGTTAAACTATGACAACTGCTTCAGTATCATGAGTGTCATACTGACCTGAAGCCTTCTCCTGAACCATGGACATTTCAGTGTGACCCAGTCATAAGCCGTATTGATTCCTAACCATTAAACTCAGTTCCTTTTACTCCTTAGCATGTGTCATTGTGCCTCTTTTCAGAAAGTATTACTGTTCTCGAACACCTTCATACTTCATACAGAAGTGCTAGTGTGAACAAAGGTTGCTATAGTTGCTCATTAACCTGATGGCCACAATTCCCTCACTCTCATTACAGCTAGTATCGATGTAGTTTTATAAATGTCATCTTGGACAAAATTTGCTAATGGAGGGTTTTAAAATGAAAGGTGACAGTTTCACTTTATTAGCTAATAACATAAATTTGCTTGAGTTTTGTATCAGTTTCATCATCACCCATGGCAAAGATATACAGGTTTAGCATAAGAAATGAAGTATAATTACCGAAGTACTCACCAAAAAAGTGTGAGCTCTCTGATAAGGGGAATGCATCGTTGGGTGGGATCTGTAAAGGTCCCACCACATTGACGTCATGGCCCACCCAATCGTTCATTCAGAAGCCTGTATGTTAAGTCTCCAAAGTGTCCAAATATCCTTCAGTCCAGTGTGAAATGATGGGGTTAATTCAGCTTCTTCAAGACAAAAACAAATGGAGGAAGTGAGGTTCTTTACTTACAGATGGAGGCAGTTTTTATTGGAAATTAAGGTATCGACGCAATATAGTAAACCGTCCTGTTGCTCAGGAAAAAAACATAAAATAAATCAGTGATCAGTGAAGTTTTATACTTCAGCTATATAATTCAGATTTAAAGCAGTGATAATGGGAGACACTTCAGAAGCATAATGTCCTGTGAATCCACTCAGAAGTCATATCAGAAATGCAGAACATAATGATTTACCAAATGATTGTTGCTTTGTTTCAATCGGAGATGGTAGAATTGCTACAAATGATTACAGTGACCTTTGCTCTAGTTTCAGTCATTTTATTCAACACAACTGACACCTAATGTCATGATATTTGCCCTTTTCTATCACTAAACCTCCTTTTAGATTATTCAGCATTATATAGCAACAGCATGCAACAACATTGAAGTTTTTAAAACCCATTTACAGTCCTGATAGTTGAGGTGTGAGCATGTCTACATCATGTGTTTGCATACACTGCAGCTAAAAATCAATCTAATAGTTTGCAGTTCAGAAATTAGACTTTAAATGAGGTTTTAATTTGAACTGTTAGCACTTTTACTTTAAGAAGCAATAAACTGAACACAGTTAAACTATCCAGGAAGTAAAACATGCTATAAGCTACAGTCTTTCGTGTATTGTATTTTTATTATACCCTCATTACACAGTAATAAACAAGTTTAATATTGTTTGAGAAATCAAGTTTGAATGTGTTTAGTTTGATGTTCAGGCAGTCTATCAGACAGCCATCGTGTTTTGGCACATAGCATTCATCATGTTGCTAAAATTAAACTAGCATGTTTAGGCACCATGGTAGCATCTTTGTCAAATTTGAACATGCTTTACTTTGTTTTGTTTTTACAATATGTTCCTGACTAATTTCTAGCATGTTTGAAGACCTTTATAGCATCTTAATTACTTGTTGCTTGCTAGCATGTTTTAGCACATCGCTAGTACAGTATGTTACTCATATTTTCCTTACACGTCTAGCATTTTCTAACAAGTTAGCATGCTTTAGCCTATTTTTGACATATCCAAGGCTACTTTTTATAAACTATACTGTCATGTTTTAGTACTTTAACAATACTTGCATGATTTTGAACTTGTAATGTTTGAACACAAAACTGTTTTAACATGTTGTTAGCATCTTTTAGCATGTTGCTAACATTTTCTGGCTTTTCTCTTTTTAGGATTGAAGGATAGATTTTGATGATAATTTCTAGGAAAACTATACTTTAATTAGACAAAGATTTTAATTGTACAAAAAGACAGCAGGTCTGAGTTTGTGGTTGTATCTGTAGCTTGAAATGTCTAGGTAAAGTTTGTAGTCTCATGAGTAGGCCTACACGGAATCTGCGCGCGCAGAAATCTGCAGATTTCCGCAGATTTTTGGCCCATCATTGAATCTATTTATTTACTTGTGTAAATGTGTGCAAATTTATATTAATTTTTGACTTAATTAATTATTGAATAGTTTGATTTATTTACAATACAGTTTGTAAAGTCATATTTTTTGTTTTTTAGTAGAAACATTATATGATAGACGTGCTTTGTTTACCAAATAGGTAATTGGATTTCCATTGTAAGCATTAAAAGTTAAAAAGGTATTATTTCTCATTTCATATATTAAATTTTTAGTTACGATACTCCCAACATCATTCTGCATAAATCCGCAGATTTTTTACAAAATTATCCGCAGAAATAGCTAAAAATGTCCGCAGATTCTGTCTGGCCCTACTCATGAGTAGAATACTACACTATAAAATCCAAAATGTTAAACTAACTTAAAACATTTCTGGAATCATTTTGAGTAAAATAAACTTGTTTCATTAATTGTTAGGCTTTTGAAATTTTAACAGCATGCTGACTTTCTTATAAAGATATATATGGTATCACAAGAAAATCATCATAATACATTAATATTCAAGCATTTAATGACTTTTTGATTTTAAATGTCCTTAAAAAAATCAACATTAGCATACCTGTTTATATACATTTTTAACCAAAAAGGCAATTCTAAAAACATTCTATTGTGGGTAAAACATCAGCCAAGCTCTTTTTCGCTCAACATTTCACCTTACATGCAAGTAATACACTAGGAAAGAAAAGTCACAGCGCTGTGATTTAAGGTTTGTATACAACCCCACAGTGTCACAAACTACAGGCCTCAAGCGTTAGCTATACTGATTGATTCCTCAGTCCCAACAACCAGTTTCCCTTATAATGCTTTTTATATATAATTAATCCAGTCCAGAATTTCCCATAGGACTACATGCTCGTACACACAGAGGGGTCTCCATAACAAAGTCCCATTTCAAATCAATAAATCTCCACACCCACCTTGATCACCTAAAGTAATAATAGTATCACATCTGATTTATTTCAGTAAGATGAACGTTTTCTTACCAGATGCTGTATGCTCTCAAATCCTATCTTGTTATTTAAAGCCATACGGTTTTGGGAAAAGACTTCAAGCTGATTGTGTGTAGCAACTGGACAGTTGTGTGAGTGGATGGGGTCATGGGGAAACGGGACAGTGGTTATTAATTAAACTATCTATCTGTTTCTCCTCATGAGTACTAGCAGTCCCTCCCTCTCCCATCAGATCCAAACTTTGGCTGACAAGCCTAAAAACGCAGCATTACCTCCTAACAGCGAGAGATAACCAGCACAACCCAACACATTCTCTCGCACTTACTCATATAAACAATATTATTTCTGTCTCTTATGGCAGTTATACCATTCCCATGCAACCGCTTTATTTTGGCTTGTCACTAAAAAGTTTGATATTTTGTCTTCGTATTATGAGCTTATGATGGTTTAGTTTTAACTGTGAGTTACATTTTGGTGGATATTAATGTGCTTGAGAGAACTGGAGTTTACTTCGAGGTCTGACGAATTGCTCAATTAGTAATTACTGCAGCTTGGCTCATGTTGTTATAAATGGGCATGATGACACAATTTGCAACACATGTTTGGCTGACAGTAAACCATGGTCCCAAAATATACTCTGAATAGCACATTTACAGTATATGTTTGTGTCATGTGCTACTAACTTTGAGATTATGAGAACAAGTTCAAACTAAAGTCATTTATTGTTACTTGAAAAAAAATAAACATTTACCGAAAAAGATAACATATACAGTATATACAAACACTTAAACTTTATTTCAGCTAGTTGTTAAAAACCAAAATGTCATGTCCTTTTAGTTTTAACTTAAAATAGCTAAGAAATCAATGACATAAATTATTTTTATTTTATACAAAAGTGCAAAATTGAATGAGGATTGAACAAAATAATACTACCATTACTACTACTACTACTGCAGTTTTTCTTAATTGCTTTGACACATTTTTGAAATAGTCTTAACTGTTAAAGTCAATGAGTTTTAATGTAAAAACTGTTTGCTTGAACTTCAGAACTTTATTGCATGTCTGCAAAATGCAATTACTCATCTAAAACATTTAATTCATGCTTCAAAGCCTAGTTATTGTGTCAGTAATTTGGCCAAAGCCACCAAAACAAAGTGTATTTGTCATCGTGGGAGCCACACTGCTTAAAATGATTAGTTGTTTTTTCACCAAGACAGTCAACTCATGAAATTTAGGTTTGATCTGACATATGTTGAGAAGAGTGGATAGTACATAAAAAAATGAACATTTGTATGTAAAACAGTTTATTTTTGTGAATATATTACATGCAAAGTTAAATTTTATTACTGTATTGTACATTACATTACAACATATTTCTTATGTTACCACAAATACACAAAAATACTACAAAATAAACATCCATGAAAAAAATTCATGGTGAACATCGTGTCACTGTTGTTGGTCTTGCCAGAGATTACAGTACAAGTCTTCCAATTGCTCTTCCTTAAGCATGATGCTGCAGTTCAGAAAAAAGGGGTATTGATTGCGATTGTATCTACATATACAGTAGTAAAGTGGATCAAAGTTGTCCTACTATAAGACAAGAATGTGTGTTGCTGAATAGTTTTTGGACATCTTTGATTAAACCTTTTTATCCACCTCAAACGTTGACTACTACTGTATATATGCTCCCAGAATTGATTGGTTAAATTGTTGATTAAAATTGTATCACATCTAAAGGTCATTTACCAATTAGCAGACATTATAGATCAGATATATTTAAACAGACAGAGAGAGAGACAGACAGACAGACAGACAGATTAGTATAGATACTGCAGATAGATAGATAGATAGATAGACAGACAGACAGACAGACAGACAGACAGACAGACAGACAGACAGACAGACAGACAGACAGACAGACAGACAGACAGACAGACAGACAGACAGACAGATAGATAGATAGATAGATAGATAGATAGATAGATAGATAGATAGATAGATAGATAGATAGATAGATAGATAGATAGATAGATAGATAGATAGATAGATAGATAGATAGATAGATATACAGACAGACAGACAGATTGATTGAATGATTGATTGATTGGTATAGATACTGTAGATAGATAGATAGATAGACAGACAGACAGATTGATTGAATGATTAATTGATTGGTATAGATACTGTAGATAGATAGATAGACAGACAGA
>LR812536.1:22586917-22686917 GCA_903798195.1 Danio kyathit | reverse complement strand
TTTAAAAAATACATTTAGAAATTGAATAATTTTAACTTAAAACTTAATTAAAAAATCTAACGCTTATAGAAATGTCAAAAAAAGATATATAAAAACTACAATTTTACATAACAAAATAATGACTAAAGTATGTTTTTCTTTTCGCTATGTAAAACACCTCCATAAATAAACAGTTATTCTAATAAGAAATTAAAAACTTTAATACAAATGATACCGCAATAACTTTTTTAAATCAGTGTAAAAAAAATAATAATGATGTGTTGATGTGTTTGATGTGTGTAATGATGTTTAAGAATAGTGTTTTAATTTTTGATAAACCCAAACCAAGATCTGAAAATGGAAGAAATGGAAGACACTATTGCAGTCAATGTGAAATAAAAAGTGCTTACTGTTTTAGAATGATAAAGGCTGATGTAGAGATAAGAGCATCAAACAGCAGCCGAGAGCAGACAGACATGTCAAACATAAGCTGTCAAGGACTTCTGCACACAAAAAATGCCATTTACACACTATAACAAGGTCCACAACCTTGAACTTTCCCAAGATTTACCTAAAAAAGATTGTTTGTTAACACATAGTAGAGTTAAAATCTAAATATTTTAGTAACATGAACTAAGAATAAACAATACTTGAAAACCTGAGAATACTTGCACAGTATTTATTATGTAAACCATCCTTTTTAACATTAGTTAGCATTGGTTGCAGCTGGAAGGGCATCCGCTGTTGGCGGTTCATTCCGCTGTGGCGACCCCTGATTAATAAAGGGACTAAGCCGAAGGATATTGAATTAATGAATGATTGTTCACAGGGTTAGTACTGTCGCCTCACAGCAGGAAGGTCGCTGGTTCAAGTCCCGTGTGGAGTTTGCATGTTCTCCCTGTGTTGACGTGGTTTTCTTCCAGGTGCTCTGGTTTCCCCCACAGCCCAAAGACATGCACTATAGGTGAATTGCCTAAACTAAATTGTTCATAGTATATGAGTGTGTATGAGTGTTCCCCAGTACTGGGTTACAGATGGAAGGGCATTTACTGCATAAAACATATTCTGGAATAGTTGGCGGTTTATTACGCTGTGGCTACACTGATAATCAGGGACCCCTGGTAATCATGAATGATGAATGTTTGTTCACATTATTACCACATGACCCAAAGTAATTTAGATTAAGATCTAACTAAACTGAACTGAAATATTGCTGAAGTACAATATATCAATATTTAGGATTTAGGATTGAATATAAGGACTTAAATTCAAATTTGAAGCATAGTGACAAAAAAAATAAAACTAAAATAATCCCCAAAATAGTCATGTTTAAATAGATAAAATAAAGCTATTATTTTAGAACTACCTGTATAGAAGTATATGTAAATATTACTGAAAATACTGCCCAACAGATATAAGAAGGTTTTTACTGTGTAAAATAAAATTAGCATTAAGCCTATATCATTAAATAATTTTAATAACAAGACAACCCATCTGAGTTTTTCTATTTAAAATAATTTATATTTGGGACAGGCAGACAGACCGACAGATTCCTCTTTTTTGCTGTAATTTTGATATCATGTCGCAACAAAGATATTATATTTCAAAAATCTGCAATACATTACCAGACAGATGACAGAGTTTTGGGTGGTCGGGCTAATGTGTTTAAGAATAGCGATAACGTGAAGGATGTTTACTCCCTCATGACACAAACCAGGAGATTTGCTGCCCCCTCCCAACAAAGACAAAGTGAGCCAATTTAAGCATCTCAGCATAAAATAAACAAGCATCTGTTCTCCTTGAGAAAGAACATGTCGTGAGATATCAGTCTCGCTTAAGTCTTCTTCAGTTTCTTTTCTTCCACACTTGACTCATTAATACTGTAAGACGCCATTTAAACTGAGTAGTCGAATGTACAGTAGCTAAATGATGCAGGTTTTCTGAACTACATCAAAACATTATTGCGATTCAACTTTGTTATTATACTACTGTAAAAATTGGGGTTGATTTCAATGGTTTAAAAACTGTAAAATTGCTACAGTAAAAATCTGTAACCTGGTTTACTGTTAAAAAAACTGTAAGCCAACTTGCTGCACAGCTTTTTTGACTTGGGTTAAAAGTTGAGTCAACTCAAAAAAGCTGTACAGCAAGTTGCTATACAGTTTTAAGTTGAGTCAACGTTTTATTTTTTACATTACATTTCTTTAATATATATCGTAAATTACTGTGGTTATCAGTTTTGAGTTACACATACTGTAATGTTTATTGCATTACTTTAATTTGATGTGTTTTACCATGATGGTGTTTAGTAGTTGTGTGGATGACAATGAGCACCTGAAAATGTAACTATTTTATTTATTATCAGAAAAGTGGCTAGTTTGTACAAATTTATACAATTTCATTCATAAACCTCATACTTTACCCTATCCCTCTTTCGGGGATAAGCAAATTGGACTTAAATGTACAAATGAGATCTTACAAATAAATACAAATTAGCCACTAAATCAAAAAGTAACATATTTTCATGAGATTGCATTGGTATAACTATAAATTAATAGAATTAACTGAACATAAATTACGGTTTCTAATATATTTTTTACTGTAAAATTCTGGCAACCACAGAAGACTTTTTTACCATAAATGTTAACATTTTTTAAGGGCATGTTTTGTCAAATAGAATTATATAAAAGGTCAATTGAAAGCATTTTTTATTCTCCTCCAATAAGTAGACATCAATTACAGTGATGCAATGATAAAGTGCACATTTCAAACAATCATTTAGACATCAAATGTCTCTTTCATAGCAGGTATTCTGGAAAAAGGGAAATAAAATAATCAGGCACATTATGGATGTTTTTTTTTATGATATCCATATTCAATTTAATATTTTCTTTGATGGTTCATTTCTGTCTATGTATTCAGCCAAACATACGTTCTCCCAACACATATGTAAATGGTAAACAAAATGATTAGATATTTGGGGCATTCAATTCATTCCTTTTCTGATCATTTTTAACTTTCTTTATAAATACAATAAATAATAATTTTGGAAATTTCTGCAAAGAAGTTAATGGAGCTGCACAATTGCATGCAAGAAATGCCATGAAAGTGTACTATTTTTTACCTGCTTATGCATTTTTACATCTATTTTGCATAACTGACAACATTGAAAACATGAAATAATTCAATAAAAATGAACTAATGTCATTTTTGCTGTCGGCTTTATAGTTTGTAGATTAAAAAAAGACTTCAAATTGAGCTTGAATTATGATCTAAATATATTTTACAGTAAAACTTTTCTTTGTATAACTGCTTTTTTCTCTATTTGCTCTTGTTTCAGCTGCAAAACTGCATTAATGTGTCCAGACACACTTCAGAAGTATGAATGTCACTCCATAGATGCCAAAAATCAAGTCAAATGGCATTTATTTAAAAATATTTAGAATAGCACAAGCATCTTTTACATGAATCAAGTTTATAAAAACATTAGTATCTTAAAACTAGGGCTGCACCGAAGTAAAAATTCTAAACCGAAACTGAAAATCCTAGATCCTAGCACTTGGCTGTAAACAAAAAACAAAACCGTTTGTAGTATAAATGTATTATTTTAATAAATAAAATGAACTAATTTTGTAAGACTTCTTAAAATAAACTCCAAATATATTGATTTTAATAAACACAAGCTAATAAAATATCCAGATTTTATTAGCAGTAAAATTTTACCAGTGTTGCCATGACAGCATAGTAGTGCTATTCCAAGCAGCAGGATAAAGTATACTACATAGAAATGTCTTCTCAGTGGAATATTTTCAGGCATTTTTCACCTTCAACCAAAAACGAAAATGCCTTGATCGGCCAATAATTTTTCGGCAGCCTAAAATTCTGTGCATTTCTACTTAAAACAATATAAATATTGACAATATAACAATATAAATATTGTCAATACAAAGATGCCATATGGTTTGATGTTTATTATCTAATTCAGACATTTTTGTTTGTTATTAAGTATTATATTGTTTTGAATTGTACAATCAATGCTATCCAAAGGCCAGGGATCCAAAACATTAATATATATATATATATATATATATATATATATATATATATATATATATATATATATATATATATATATATATATATATATATATATATATATATTAGAAGTATCTGATGTTCACCAAGGGTGCATTTCTTTGATCATAAATACAGTAAAACAGTAATGTTGTCAAATATTACTTTTATAATTTAAAAACAGCAGTTTCTAATTTAACATTTCAAAATAGAATGTATTATGTGATGGCAGAGCTGAATGTTTACTGTCACATCATGATCATGATCCTTCAGAAATCATTCTAATATGCCAAAATAAATAGCCTGTCAAGCAATGATAAAAAAAAATTCAGGATCATTTTATGGACAGAAATCCCAAAGGTACATCATTTTACGCTTCTGTAACATAAATGCCTAAACTGTCACTGTTTTGATCCATTTAATGCATCCTTGATGAGTAAAAATATGACTTTCTTTAAAAAAAAAAAACAGCAGCTTATAACTTCCTTCAGCGTGTCTTCATAATGTCAGATTATCTACTTACAGATCATTCTCATATTCCTTCATGTGAAATCATAGAATGCCATCCAAAACATTCTTCACAACTCAAATATACGCTTGTGTGTTGAATATAAGTCAATATATCGTAGTCCCAGGGTTGTATTATCTCTGCAGTTACTTTAATAAATGCTCCTACGCCTCATTGTCTCTGGTGTCTGATGTCAAAAAGTCATTGATACTGGGTCTGATTTTCCCCATTTTCATAATGATTTGATTTGTGGTCGTCTTCGGGCTGCATGGTCACCCCTCTCTTCTTCTTCCAGCCTTGTTTGCGACCTGATGAGTTGTCTGTGGTTCCATAGGTCTTCTGTCTGGTTGCCAATCCGCTGTCACTGCTGGGTTCAGTTTCATCTGCCAGCTCATCTTCACCAATGATGCCGCACTTCTCGTCACTGGTATTCTCCGGATCAGCCCAGTCCTGCTTCTCTCCAGATGCAAAGATGGCGTAGAAAATGACGCCAGTGTAATGCACCATTGAGGCAATCACGAAGACATGCTGCCACTCCAGGCGAGTCTGTTGAGAACAGAAATGTCATGAGGATATCAGTGGATGGAACAAAAATAGATAGCAATATGTACAGTGGAGGTCAAAATTTGAGAACAGAAGTCACTGATTATAGGACCGATCAAGTATTTTTTCTTATTTTGCCATTTAACAGTTGAATTTTACAATTTTTGAATCCATTCAGCCAATCTCGCTTAGATAATTTAATTAGATTCAACTGTGATAATAAGCTTTTCTCCATTTTGACATACCGCTAATCTCTGGCACTGCGCAAACGTCATTGGTTGGTATTTGAACTCGTATTTGCATAAAGCAATCGGATTGGATGATGCCTCTATTGGCACTTGAGAAGTTGAATATTTTTCAACTTTGCAGCTATTAATGGAGGCAACGCAACTCGACAGACTCACAATTCAGTTTGACAGCACTTGACGTCACTCCATTCAAGTCAATGGTAAGCATTAACACCAACGACTCATAAAAACAGGGCGCAAAGGGTTAATTTAGGGTTAATTTGGGCATGACAGAAATGTACTTCTTTGAAAATATTTGCATCCATATGACAACACTGTAAAAAAGATTCCTGTTTTGACTGATCCTGTAAACATTGTACACTACCTGACAGAAGTCTTGTTGTCTATCTAAGTTTTAGGAACAACAAATAATAACTTGACTTCTAGTTGATCATTTGGCATCAGAAGTGGTTATATGAACGACAAAGGCCTCTAGATTACGCTTATTTTACCAAAATAAAATGTGATCATGCCTTAATTTTTTAATTATTTAATTAGAACAGTCAGGTCTGACTTTACTTAGACAAAATCTTGTCTCTTAACAGAAATAATGTACAATATAGAATATAAAGTCATGGTGCAGTGGAAAAATAATTATTATTGTGTATGACTCCCATGAGCTTGGAGGACGGCATCCATACATCTCTGCAATGACTAAAATAACTTATTAGTAAAGTCATCTGGAATGACAAAGAAAATGTTAGGGTTCATCAAGATTATTTGAATTTAACTTCAATGCCTCCTCCTTAGTCTTTCCCCAGACATGCTCAATAATGTTCATATCTGGTGACTGGGCTGGGCAATTCTGGAGCACCTTGACCTTCTTTGCTTTTAGGAACTTTAATGTGGAGGCTGAAGTAGAAGAAGGAGCGCTATCCTGCTGAAGAATTTGTTCTCTCCTGTGGTTTGTAATGTAATAGGCAGCACAAATGGCTTGATACCTCAGGCTGTTGATGTTGCCATCCACTCTGCAGATCTCTCGCACACCCCCATACTGAAAGTAACCCCAAACCATGTTTTTTCCTTCACCAAATTTTACTGATTTCTGTGGGAATCTTGGGTCCATGCGGGTTCCAAGAGGTCTTATGGCGTACTTGATTTGGATGCATCCAATGATTCACAATAATAAATCAACTAGGAAAGTATGACGCTAACAGTTAGTTGATTTTTATTCTATTCAACTGCAGTGTCTTGCCTTAAAAACCTTCTGTAAACCTCTACTGTAGATTTACTGAGGATATTAATAAGGATATTAATACATTTTATGTCATTTATTTGAATAACCAGTCCTCTAAAAATACCCTTACCTATAGAAGTAAAATGTCTAGAAGGAAGCTATTTGCATGTGCTAGTATGGCAACTAGGGTGGTTTTCTATCTGATAAAGTGATATACCTTATGTTTGGTGAGTGCGCCAACGATGAGGGGGCAAACCATGCCAGACAGTGTGCCCACTCCATTAGAGATGCCCATAAGAATACTGGCATAGCGAGGAGCTATATCTAGATGGTTTACGTTGAATCCTGTGTTGAAAAACAGAAGTATATTTCACAATTCTTTTAAAATATCTAATATTGCACATTGTAGCTTACTATGGATTTGATACTATGGAATTGCATGTATTTTATACTGTTTTTATATGGACATTATTAAAGCTGGTCACGAAGTATGAATGCAAATACTTTTTATTTTATTCTATTTTCAAGAAAAGGATTGAGTCAATCACAGCGAAACAGCATAAAGGATAATGTGACTGACTCCTGTCTCATGTGTCACCTGATATGGCAAATCCACTGAAGCCCACTGCCAGGATAAGGAATGAGATGGCCACTGCACGAGTGTGTGAAAAGCCTACCACCAACAACAACGTTGCCTCCATTCCAAAACCTGAGGACAATGGTAGGATCAGGCATCTCATGCATGTGTTTAAAATCTTTAAAAAAATATAAAATACCTCTCTAGACCTTAAATTGTAACCCTTTTCACTGCCCTGCAAGCTTTACACGTTTTTAATCATTCTGCGTGAATGGCCTCTTAAAGTCAGTGAACACCGAAGGATTTTTCACTTTTCAACTTTGACCATTAAGCCATGGCTTACTGATTTTATTCATGTAATTTTTTGGTGTTGCATGAATTTTCAAAACACCAGTTTTAAGTGTAACCTTTAAAAAAAAAGTATTTATGAACGAACAGTGTACATTGTATAAATGTCTGTTTTTATGCTGCGTTTACAAAAAAAAATGTTTCTTCCTTAAGAAACTGAACCACAGTCTAACTTCAAATTAAACTAAACAAAAAAAATGATTGTTGTACAGTAGTTAAACATGGTAACCATAAATTTAGCATGATTTTGCTACACTAACTATAGTTTAACTATTCAATTTTTCTCAAAACTCTGGTTATATAAAGTTAATTAATGCGTCAAAAGATAACATGGTTGCTACACACTTTTACTACAATAAAACCATGGTTAATTTTCAATCAGGAAAAAAGTTTGCCCTTTTGACAACATTGTCAAAATTTGCAATCTTGAATGTTTGCATGGATCCCGTAGTCATTTAATAAACAGAATACATTTGTACACATCTTGTAGTAAGCCATTGTTGTTTTGGTTTTCAGGCACTCACAGATGCACATATTATACAGTGCATAAACCTGATATCACTGATTTCACAGATTTTATACTCTCTAAAAAATGCTTGGATGTTTCAATCTAAATTTGGGTAAAATATTGGCACATTACCAGCTAGTTAATTAATTTATTTTTTATAAAAATTTCTTCAAATTTGACCCTCATTTGAGTTAAAAATGATTTCTCACATTGTTTAGAAGTGAGAAATACATTTTCAGGATTTTTGTTTTCAGGCCCCCAAAATGCTGTAGTGGTGTAAATTAATGACCAAAACAAAAATTGTTTAGCATTTTTAGTTCGCAAATACCCCTTAATTATTTTTTTCTATCGCAATTTAATATATATCAGCATTTGCATCGGCTGATGGCTAAATTCTCAACCAATGGCAGGAGTTTGAGGTTGGTCTGCCAGGAGAACTCTTCATACCTCCACAGACTGACAAAAATGTTTGAATGAAATTGTAAAAATTTATACAAACTAGCTACTCATTCACCAAAACATAGTTACTTGTTAAGCACCAGCTGCCATGAGATTGTATAGGTCTATGATTTTGTCCATACTGTATTGTCCAAAAAGACTTACTGTCCTCCTTTATTTATATTATGTTTTTGTATATTGTTTATTCATTCATTAATTTTCCTTCGGCTTAGTCCCTTTATTTATCAGGGGTCGCCACAGCGGAATGAACCACTAACTTATCCAGCATATGTTTTACACAGCGATTCCCTTCCTGCTGCAACCCAGTACTGGGAAACATTGCATATTATTTAATTTTATTCTATTAAGTTCTATTTAGCTGTTCAAATTAATGACCAAAACAAAAAATGCTTAGCATTTTTTAGTTTTGCAAATGCCCCTTAATTATCTTTTCTATCCCAATTTAATATATATCAGCATTTGCATCAACTGATGGCTAAATTCTCAACCAATGGCATGAGTTTGAGGTTGGTCTGCTAGGAGAACTCTGCGTACCTCCACAGTTCATGATTTTCCTCACAGTTGTAGTAGAGAGGATTTTCCGACTCCTCAGGAAGTCAGCCAGCTGGCCTCCTATTGGCACAATGATGGTCATCACCATGTGCGGCACCGCTGACAAAATGCCGACCTGAAACAGCAGAACATTATTTAAATTAGGCTAGAGTGAAGTGAACTGCATTTAAGAGCTAGTTAAAATCACAGAGGACTGTGAATTATAAATCACAGAACAATCCACCTTGCTGATGGGGAACCCGAAGACCTCTTCAAAGTAAGCTGGTTGACTAATGAGCAGGAGGTAAAAGGTCCAGCTTCGGCAGAAGTTTGCTACAATGATGGCATAGACGGGCATAGAAGTGAAGAATTCACGCCAGGGAGTTTTAAATTTCTGGAGAGGAAAAAAATATAAGTGATTATATATAAATAAACCTCCTTCTTTATTGACCTTATTCTTCACGTATGAGCGGAAGCAGCCATTGGAACCTTATTGGCTTCAAACTTCTAGTCTTATTCACTTTTTTAGATGTTAAAAACAGCTTAATATTCTGCTTGATGTTGCTAACTGATATTTTTTTATTATATTATTCTTATTTTTATGTATAGTCATAAACACTCTTGTTTGTAAAGCAAGTAGTCTGACCATTTTCTACTGTTTATTATTCCTAGTCATTTCTCCCATAGACAACTCAATCGAATGTTTTAACTATACCTTAAAGGGATAATTCACCCCCCCCCCACCTCACCCCACCCACCCAACTGTCGTCATCATTTACTCTACCTCAAGTGGTTTCAAACCTTCGTAAGTTTCATTATTTTTTTTGGACACAAAAGAAGAATGCTAGAATCCGATAACCATTGACATCCACAGTAGGAAAAACAAATACTATGGTGGTCAATGTTACATCTTTCTTCAAAGTATCATCTTTTGAGTTAGTAGTAGAAAGAAACTCAAGTTTTGGAAGAAGTGAAGGGTGAGTAAATGATGAAAGAATATTCTGTTTTAGGTCATCTATCCCTTTAGCATGCTTAAATACTAGGTTTAATATAGGCTTATATGTTATATATACAGTACACCAACACTGGACACTTTATTAGGTACACTTGCTCAACTACTCATTAATGCAAATATCTTATCGGTCAATCACGCTGCAGAACAGGAAACATAGGCTACACAATAGAAGATTAGAAAAGGGTTGCCAGTTTGAATTTCTGCTGCAACATTTAGATTGTACGGTCAGAATTTGGCATAAACAACATGAAAGCATGAATACAATCTGCTTTTTGTCAATGGCTCAGGCTGCTGCTTATGTAATGGTGTAGGGGAGATTTTCTTGGCACACTATGGGCCAATTTGTACCAGCTGAAAATTATTTAAACACCACATTCAATCTCACTAGTACTATCTATGACTTCCAGCAGGATAAAGCATCTAATCGCAAAACTCAAATCATCCCAAACTGGTTTCTGGAAAATATCAGTGAGTTCACTATACTCAAATGACCACATGAGATTCAAATCTTTAATATGAAGCCAAGAAATTTGTGAGATCATATTGATGCAGTTCTGAAGGAAATAGGGGTCCAACCTGGAACCAGCAAGTTGCAGCTAACTAACAGTGGTCTGTGAATGTATGTACACACAACATACCTCTGTTGAACTCATTAAATTGGCTCCTTCCCCAATAGAGGCCTCTATGTAATTTCGTTCCTCCTCACTGATGGTGGGATGTATCGCTGGGCTGTTATAAGCAAGCAGGATCCAGAAAATATACCATATAATGCCAAACACACCTGCATGTTAAAACAGAAGCACAGATGACTAATAATTATTACAAGCGTCACATTTTCACAATGTTCACTACATGAACATTCAACATGATCTCACATGAAAAACCAAGCATTTTACACAGTGATATTTTTATATGATAAGCACACTATTTTAAGGGACAAAAAGTCAGCATGAAGGTGAATAAATATAACATCATTGGCGCACAAGAATGAAATTGTAAAAATGTATACAAACTAGCTACTCATTCACCAAAACATACAGTTGAAGTCAGAATTATTAGCCCCCCTTTGAATTTGTTATGCTTTTTTAAATATTTCCCAAATTATGTTGAACAGAGCAAAGAAATTTTCATAGTATGACTGATAATATTTTTTCTTCTGGAATTTTTTCGTCTTATTTGTTTTATTTCGGCTAGAGTAAAAGCAGTTTTTATTTTTTTAAAAACCATTTTAGGGACAAAATTATTAGCCTCTTTAAGCTTTATATTTTTTTTCGATAGTCTACAGAACCAACCATCGTTACACAATAACTTGCCTAATTACCCTAACTTGCCTTGTTAACCTAATTAACCTAGTTAAGCCTTTAAATGTCATTTTAAGCTGTATAGAAGTGTCTTGAAAAAT
Source organism: Danio kyathit (assembly GCA_903798195.1). Lineage (NCBI taxonomy): Eukaryota > Metazoa > Chordata > Actinopteri > Cypriniformes > Danionidae > Danio > Danio kyathit. Next base: position 22,675,509 of record LR812536.1, on the reverse strand, counting down.
ATCTAGTAAAATATTATTTACTGTCATCATGGCAAAGATAAAAGAAATCAGTTATTAGAAATGAGTTATTAAATCTATTATGTTTAGAAATGTGTTGAAAAAAAAACTTCTCTCCGTTAAACAGAAATTGGGGAAAAAAATAAACAGGGGGGCTAATAATTCTGACTTCAACTGTAGTTACTTGTTAAGCACCAGCTGCCATGAGATTGTATAGGTCTATGATTTTGTCCAAACTGTATTGTCCAAAAAGACTTACTGTCCTCCTTTATTTATATTATGTTATTGTATATTGTTCATTCATTCATTCATTTTCCTTCGGCTTAGTCCCTTTATTTATCAGGGGTTGCCACAGCGGAATGAACCGCCAACTTATCCAGCATATGTTTTACACAGCGATTTCCTTCCAGCTGCAACCCAGTACTGGGAAACATTGCATATTATTTAATTTTATTCTATTAAGTTCTATTTAGCTGTTCATGCGAGTTTAATTTATTTTAAATTAACTGATTAGATTAACTGGCAAACAGTAAGAATGTAAATTATTCCCATTTCTTCTGGCTTTTTATTATGAGTTAATAAATGTTCAGTAGACTAGAGAATAAAATGTAATTATTTGAAATGAACAGATATATAACTCGCTGAGAGAAAAATCTGAAGCTAATCACTCAGTCTCTCTCCTTTTTTTAAATAGAAATATTCATTCATTTATTTTCCTACGGCTTAGTCCTATTATTTATCAGGGGAATGAACCGACAACTTATCCAGCATATGTTTTACAGATGCCCTTCCAGCTGCAACCCAGTACTGGGAAACACCCATGTACTCTCACATGCACACACATACACTACGGCCAATTTAGTTTATTCAATTCACCTATAGTGCATGTCTTTGGACTGTGGGGGAAACCGGAGCACCTGGAGGAAACCCACACAAACACGGGGAGAACATGCAAACTCCACACAGAAATGCCAACTAGTCCAGCTGGGGCTCGAACCAGCGACCTTTTTGCTGTGAAGCGACAGTTCTAACCACTGACCCACCGTGTTGCCCTAGTAGAAATATGAATAATGTTTGTTTTTTGTTTTTTTTAACCAAAAGATTAACTCACCATATATATAGAAGACAGAGGGCCAACCCACATACTGCACTAATATTCCAGCCAGTGGCATGGCTATCACAGCTCCTGCATAAGAGCCTGTCAACCAGAACACACACACAGGCATAATTAAGAAAGTTAAATTAAGAAGGAGCGCATTAATCAACCTGTAATATTCTCCTCGCATGACAGTTCAATAATTTGAAGCCGTTGCGGGGGTTGCCTCCTAACTGGCAGTGCCAAACTCACATAATTAGTTTAGTTCAGCTTTCAGCGAGAAGAATTTTTAATTGTAACCTCTTTTAGTTTAAAATTCTGATATCTTAGGAGAATTGTGCACCCAATGATGAAGTTTTTTCTAGTTTTACTCAAAGTTGTCAAACTATAAAGATTTTAAAGCAACAAATGCCAGAAGACATGTGCAGATACCTCAGACCTCACCCCAACATGTGCTTCTGCCTAAAGGACCGGCTGGCAGCAGCAGGAAATGGGATTTTAATGAAAAAGTGTCTTAATGTATATTTTATAACTGGGTGCACTTGTAAACCTTCCTGTTTGGCGTAGAATTCTGAAGTGAGCTTTTGAACATAGAAGAGGGTGCTGTTTCATTTATGTTAACAGAATAAAGCCTCTTTCACAGAGAGAACCTTTAGCTGTGTTGAGACCATTTTCATTTAGTGGTCATGTTAAGAGCATTTTGAAGCACAGGTTGTCATGGCACATTTTGTATTTTAGGAAAGGGCTGTTTTAATGTATTTGAAGGGCAATGAGTAGTGGAATATAGATTTTAAGTATTTGGTAAAAGTGATCAATGTGCATGATTTCTGAGAAACCATGAATTTGTATATTGTAGATTTATTTTATTTTTTATCTACACTTTGTTAAAAAAAATGATCTGTTCACTTTCATTCAAAAACAGTAGGACTGTAAAATTCATTAAATGCACATCTCAGCAGACAATTCAGGTACTTTTTACCTGACATTCTCTGGTAAATTACAAAATATAAAACTTATTTGAGCTTTTCACAGATAAATACATTCCTCTTAGAGCTAAGGTGTAAGATATATCTATCTGACAGCTGTTTTTGATATGTAAAACAACCAACAGATCCTGTGAGGACAGCTGCAGGATTTCCTCCATTTTTAATTGAAAATATTGAATGAATCATTTAGGCTGAGTGATTCTAAACAACACGTGATTCATAACTGACTGATCTTTTTTTAGTCCAAGTAAATGCTCAAATGGTTAAACAATTTTTTTTTACCACACTTTCAGTGATAGCCTTTTAGTTGCATTGTCAAGGCAAAAAAATCTGACATAATACTTTTCAAATTGTTTATTTGATTAATTTATATATATTTTAGATTCATTATATAAATGCTATTCGGATTCATATTTATAACTGCTAAAATAGTAGAATCGTATTTTTTTATGTCATTTAATCTCGGTATGTTAATGACTCTTTGAATTGTTTACTCAAACGACTCATTCAAATACTGATTCATTCTCGAACAAAAAACGCCACAGTTGGTCGAAGAAGTAACGTTAGCCAGCTTTTAATTAGTCTACGCATTAGGCTAATAATTATTAGCTTCTGCATCGTTTGAGAGTACTTTCGTTGATAGTGACAGCAACATTTATAAAGTATAAGATAAAGTATTTTCTTCGAATTTCTTTCATAATAAGAGTCTTTTTATTAAAATACGCCGTGACAAACTTACCACAGAACGAGGTTGTAGCCAGACGACTTCTTTCAAGCGGAGGAGCCCATTTACTCCACATCCCATGGCAGGCTGGATATGTGACACCCTGTTAACATAATGCACTCTTAGTATTAATACTTAATGTATTTCAATCAAAGTGTCCTATTCATTTTATACTGAAAGAAAATGTTTGTCCTTATAATGCCTTCATAAGAATTATGACTCATCATAACTCACAAGCTATTGAATGGCTTCAGACGACTGAGAATATAAAGTATGGCTATTTTTATTGTTATTTTTTGGAGCTTGAAATAGTATGAAATTACATTCAAATATCTTTGTTTTGTTTTTGTGTTGCAGAAAAGAAAGAAATGGGCGAAATGGTGTATGAAATTATGAGGGTGAGTAAATGATTTATTTACAACAACAAAAAAAAGTGTACTCATCATCAATAGTAAACAATTTATAATTAATATGTATTAATATATATGACCACATGTAAATTAGTATTTAAAAAAAACATGACAACATTTGAGGATGAGATCACGGATGAACACTCACCTCCACAAGTCCTTGTAAGATTCGCACAAACATAACACAACCATAGTGAACCCTGGCAGCTGATGGAATAAACATGTTTAGCACTGACGTCAAGAAAATGGCTGCTCCAAACACCCTGAGATACAGAGACATTTGATCATGTTACTACAATTATAACAGTGACAGAATATAAAACATTTCAGGCATCTTAAATCATTTAAAATTAAGAAGTAATTTCAGTAATAAACAGTCAGGCTCACTCCATAATAATGTTTTCTGAATAATTCAATAACTGACACTAGTTCTGGAATTCTGAAAGACATTAAATATTTCTTATAATAATGAATGAAGTGTTTCTCCTTGACATGATGTAAAAGTGATGAGTTAGTGACCCCTACAGAGCACTTTTTGTAACATGAAAAGGACTATAATGAAGATTCAAATAAATGTGGTGTCACTGAACTTTAATAGTTCAAGACAATATTAAAGTGCATCAGTATTACACTGAATTGTTTGAAGTACCAATGCAACCATCATTTTTAATGAATATTGAAGTTACAATGTTTTATTTCTACCTTTAGTCTGTAGTCTGCACAGAACTAAGCCACTCACTCATCTTTCAGCTTAGTCCCATATTTTTCAGGGGTTGCCACAGCGGAATGAACCACCAATTACGCTGGCATTTGTTTTATGAGGCGGATGCCCTTCCAGCTGCACAAAATTAACCAATTTATTTATTTTTTTATCTTAAATATTTGTGAAATCTAAATTATCAAGAGGTTTTCTGTAAAAAATCACTTTACTTAAGAAATCTAATCACTATATGGACTCGATGTTTGTAATTTTAGAGGTTCTGCATGCTTTCACACCACTACATCACTGCATCACATGCAAGAGAGTCATTTTAGTTCATTCAGTAGTCCTTTATCTCCATTTAATCCATCCATCTGCCTCTTTTTTTTCCAAAACAGTGTGTAAGTGACACTTGTAATATTCCAGTGGCTGGTGTTTCAGCGAAAGATCTACTGCTGGATCTTTCATTATTAACTCTGTCAACCACGTGTCCTCTTTTCCTGTGAGGCTTTTATTACAAGACCGCTATCGCCCCTCTAATCAATACACGGCACAAATTTAACCCTCGCAGCTCTGGCCAATGCACTCGTGTGGATGTTAAAACACCTTTGAATGTAATATGAGAGTTATGTTATGGAACAAGACTCTTGGCTTCAGTGCCTGTGCGCTCACAAAACTCACCTGTTAGCCGCTAGTTTGTTAGAGATGAAACCTCCAGGGATTTGAGTGACGATGTAGCCCCAGAAAAAGGAGCCGTGTATTAATCCTACTGTTTCTGGATCCCAATTAAACTGAGCTGGCTAAACAATGCAAACATTAGAAGAGAATATGTTAGCTTGTAATCAAATTAAAAGAAGAATAGAAAAAATACACTTTTTGTGCGTAATATACATGAGTCATTACTGGATATACATATTGAAATGGCCTTGTGAATATGCGTGTGCATGAATCATGTCTTCCTCTCAGTATCTCTTATAACAGGAAATTACAGGAAATTGTGCCTGCTAACTACCAAAAAAATTCTTTGATAAGAATTCAAGCTAGAAAAAAGAAGATAATCATCCTGTGAACTTGATTGCTGTTGGAGTCAAATGAATTGTCTGGCTAGACCAAGGGTTTTCAAACTTTCATGCCAAGGACTCTAACATTTGACTGCTGTATAAATGCTTTTAGATGCTTAGTTTTTTAGCAATTAAATGCTTCAAAATTACACTGATTTTGGTGCCCAAAAATATATTTTTTATTATCAAAGTTAAAAAAAGTTTTTCATTATTTTATTATTAGCATGTATTTTGTGCATTCTTTGATAAATAGACATTTCAAGAGAACTGCATGTATCCGAAATAGAGATTAAATGTATTTACAGTGACTTGTAATCAATTTTATGACTATAAAGAAAATAAAAGTAATATTCTAACTGATATCACAAGGGACCAACTTGTTACAAAATAATATTTATAATAAATTATTAATTAAATTGTAACTAAATAAAATTACAACATTGCATTGTATTCTCATGTACATATACTCAAAGTGTATTTGTTTGTGAAAATTATTGAGCAAGTTTAATTTCAAGCAGGTAATGATTAAAAAAGTTATCCAGATTAAATTTACAATGTATATAAATGATACAGACAAATTCACTAGACAAACATTATTGTAAATGACAAAAGAATAAAAGTAAAAATATATATTTTATTCCTATTTACTAAAAATTTTACTATTTACCCATTCATATTGCTGATATTGATATTTATTGATATCTGTTCACTCATTCATTCGTTCATTTATTTTCCTTTGGCTTAGTCCCTTATTTATCAGAGGTCACCATAGCGGAATGAACCACCAACTAATCCGGCTTATGTTTTATGCAGGGGATGCCCTTTCAGCTGCAACCCAGTACTGGGAAACACCCATACACACTTGCATTCATACACGCACTGCCAATTTAGTATATTCAAGTTACCTATACTGCATATCTTTGGACTGTGGGGGAAACCAGAGCACCCGGAAAAAACTCCATACAAACACAGGGAGAACATGCAAACTCCACAAAGAAATGCCAACTGGCCCAGCCTGGACTCAAACCAGCAACCTTCTTGCTGTGAGGCGACAGTGCTAAACACTGAGCCACCCTGCTCATTTAGTGTTATTCATTCTATTTTCATTGCAAATTTGAGAGTCTTAAAACATGATTTTTCTTTTCTTATACTTTTTTGGACCCAAGTTTGAAATCCCTTTGGTCTAACTTAACATGAGAGATGAACGAAAATGTCATTTGAATATTTTTTGGTTTATTTATTCCTGGTTTCACCTGCATGACGGCCGTCCCGTTGATGTAGACTGTGTTGTTGTTAACCATCTCCACAATGGCTACACCGAGGTTACAGCGAATGCCAAAGGAGATGCAAAAGCCCAGTCCGCTAAGCATGGCGATGATGTACCGTTTGGGAAGGCCAAAGCACCCACAATCCAACAGGGGTGGGCTTCGTTTAGGGGCTGCCACCGGCCGGCCATCTTCTGTCAACTCAATGTTGTCCTCTTCAGTCACATTTGAGCCATCGATCTTCCTACCATTGCATAAGAAATAGTTTAGAACAGACATATCCACTTTTTTTCCTACATCCCTTAATATTCATATAATTAATCAGTGAAGTGGGTATAGTTAGGTGACATTATACTACTTACAGTTCAGCTTTGAATATTTAATAAAATGTATTAGAATTAACAAATAACTTTCAGTAGACCATCAATAACCCCAAAAACTCAAGACAATTCCAAAGCAATTTTACAGACCGTATTGAGGGTAATGCATTACAAGTAACACAAGTTATGTAATAATATTACTTTTGTAAGTATTGAGTAAAGTAACGTTATTATTTAATATTATTTAATAACGTTAAATTATTTAATAATTTTTGAGTTACTTTTTAAAAAATGTAATGAGAGAATGCATTTATTATTTGAATGCATTGAAGAAATGGAAAAGGGGAATGTCTCAATGGACAGTAATTTACATAACTAGTACAAAAAGTACAAAAATGGCAAAAACATTGCTTTAAAGCAGGGGTGCCCAAACGTTTTCTTATGAAGGGCCCAAAACCAAACTTGATTGAGGTTAGTTGGCCAAAGGTAAATATACCAAACTGTATTACATTAAAGTTGCCATGGTAAATTCCTAATTTTTAAATATTTTTTAAAATTGTATAATCATATTAATTATATATATTTTTTTACTTTTTACATTGAACTTCTTACAATAAAAACATAATCCCATTTAGAACACAATGGAGTTCAATGCCAATGTCTTTTGCATTGTCCTATATCCGTCAAGTAACCAAATTTACATTTTAACATTTAAAAAAAAAACTGATTCATTCATAACATTAAACAAACAAACAAAAGGTTATATTAAACTAGAACAATCTCTGTTAAAGGCATTTGCCCCAACTTTTCCCATCATTCTCCCTCTCTTCTCAGATGGGGTGGCGGGCCAAATGAAAGGTTACCATGGGCCAACTTTGGCCCGCTGGTCCTAGTTTGGGCATCTCTGCTTTAAACTATCATTAATCTGTATATACAGCATATATAGCTCTGGAGGCAGGAAATTCTCAGAAGGTAGCAATATCCTAAATTAATCCAAAAAAAAGTTTTTTTAAAGGTAAATGAAGGCCCAAACCTGATTTCACCAAGTGTTTCTGGATCAACTATGTTGCTCCTGGAACAACATTCCAATCAGCCAATCAGAATTAAGGCATACATTTACCATTTATGTTAAGTTTAAGCTCAGGGTTAGGTTTATGCACTTCTGCATGATTGTTATCCAACTATTCCCCTCTAATTTTGGGAATTTTACAGTTAGGTTGGGTTGGGTTTAGGGGTAGGGAATAGGTAAATATTACATTTTCGAACAATAGTGATGTTCTAGGATCAACATAGATGTTAATCCAGAATCGTACTTGGCAAAATCATGACGCGCAAATGAAGGTGTAGCTTATACAGTGCATCATTAATTGCAGAGCTTTTCTATTTAAAAAAGAAGAACAAAAAAAATGCAAATTCTGAAAGAGATCAAGTTTCAGCACAGGTAAGGAAAGTAACTCAAAAGTAACTCATAACGCATTACTTACCTTAAAAAATAACTTAAGTAATGTACCTAGTTAATTTTTGGGAAGTAACTCAAGATTGTAAGGCATTACTTTCAAAAGTAACTTTCCCCAGCACTGATTACAGACACAATTTAAATAATATTGTACTAGAGGGAATAAAGAACAAAACAGTGAACTCAAAAGATTTTTGGCCACAGATATGCTCGTTATATTAAGTGTAACATTATTTTATTGAAAGATGAAAAAGCACAAAGTCAAATAAACCTCTCACTCAGTTTTCAGAATGCGTATGGATAATTTGTCAGACAATCTTATTATTCAAAATTATTTATTTAAGTTCTTTTGAATGGATGCAAACCGGAAGTGCAGCCCAAAATTCGAAACATAGTCACGTTCTGAAAAAGGTGGACAGTAAATAAGCAAAAGAAGAGATTTTTGCTGATGTAGATTGAGCTCAGTGTTGTGATTATGAGTGATGTACTGCTGGACAGAGTGAATTCTCCTCTCAGTGGAGAAGGCCAGCAAGGGTTGCCAGAGTTTGCTGCCGAAAAGGTCAGGTTGCGTTTGGTTCTCCCTCCCTCTCGCCACACGCACCTGTTCCATTACTGAACCTTCATCACTTCTCTCATCCTTCACCTCACATGAATTACTTTCATCTGTCCATTTTGAAACGCACACCTGAGTTCTTGCACACACAGAGGAAGCAGCTCACTAAAAGCTGAATACTGCAGGATTGAGGATGAAGAGGCATCAGAGCCTGTCCATGATGTTTGTGATGCATTGTTTATGGACATAAGCTAGTTTAAGGCCTGCTCGTAAGTTGTTTCTTTGTTTTTTTTTTCCAATTGTGAATAATACATGCACATATTCAAAGCAGAAAACTCTCTTTCGATTTTTGGTGTCGATGAATTCCAAACTTTTAAATACCTTTTTTATTTTTAGATTCATCTCAACTTTACAATTGCCATAAGATTTAATAACATAATAACAGTAATGTCAAATGAAACCTATGACAAGATCTGGCCAGACATTTGTAACCTGCTATTAAATATCACCAATAACCACTGTGATAGGACATGTAATAACGATCCAGTCAAGAATAAAGCAAATAAACAAAAAAGCTGATTCTGTCACAGCATATCATTGCATTTTTACAAACTGTTGCAAACAACCACTACATTTAAGACATAATTAATGATATTATGTAATATATTTTAATAATATGTGTTGCTTTTTTGGAAATGGCCTTGCTTATGAGAAGCAGATCTACTTTTCTAATGATTAAAATGTGCAATAAAAAGTAGAAGTTCTGTACCATTTGAACACACTTTAAAAGCAAGAAAAATCAAAGCAGAAATTATGATAAATATTGCACAACTTGTAAAATTTTAAGTGTGCACCATAGACTAAACCAAATGCTCATATATATTCCCTTTTAAATATTATGTGTCATTTTACATGCATATCCCACTGCTCTAAGAGATTTCCTGTCAATATTACGTAGACACAGGAAATTATTTACATTATCTCACATATTAAGCTGTCTAATACGAAAGACTTTTAAGATACATATATCTCACTAGGTGGGGTCCTCAAGTTTTTAATCTCTTCAGATGCACTCGATATTAAATATGAATGAATACACCTAGAAAGCAATAGAACATTTTAGTATTTCTGCTAAAGGTTCAGAGTATATATATATTAGGGCTTTGCATGATGACAGTGTTATTGCTAGATTTTCTAAGAAGCAAAGATATTTCAGAAGCTATTTTTTCAGAAAGGTTGATAATAAATTGAAAAATATATATATTTAGTTTATTATTTTGTAGTGATATAATTGTAAGATGCTTTAAAGGATGATTTCAATTATTTTGTTAATGTATTTTAGCAAAATAAATATAAAAAAAATGAATCATATTTTACATAAAATATTTTTCAATAAATTATTATGCATTAACATTTTTTAACATTTTTATTCCTTTGTTTGAAAAACAATTTAAGAGTTCAGATGTAAAAACCTTTAAATGCCTTCTGAAATTTTCTTCTAAAATGAGCATTTTTCTCAGCCTCCTATGTATATGTTCAAGTATTTCACTTTAAAGGCAACGAAAAGAGCTTATTCGTCACTATAAAAGTACATTTTCTGAGCCTAGACACAGTCAGAGAAAAATGATCATTTTAGAAGAAAATATCAAAAGGCATTTAGAGGTTTTTGCATCTAAACTCTTTAATTAGTGAAGTTAAAATGCTAATGTTTTAACACTACTGGATAGTTTTTTATTATTAATTAAATGAATTATTAATATACAGATAAACATAACAATTTTAAAACATCAAGTAATAATTTCATCAAATATGTTCTTTTTTACTTGATTCTTTATTTCTTTGAGAACCAAAACCACATACCGCAAGCAATCATCTTCACAAATAGCCTCAAATCAGCTTCACACTTACTTCTGCAGGTTCCCCAGAGAGTCGCCCACATTATTCTTCAGCTCCTCCTTCCCCGGGTTGAGCTTTTCCTTCAGACCCGCAAACCCCCCCAGCGGCATCTCTCCTTCCCTTTCACGTCTGTCCCTCAAACACTCTCAGAAAAACAGAGCCGGGCGTCCACTAAACGCCGGTGCGCATCCTCTCCTGCGCTGGACTGAGCGGATCGAGGAGGAGGAGAGAAATTCAAACACCGACACACACAAACAAGAGGAGGGACTTTGCTTTCCAAGATCCTTCATTCGGTTTGATCCACAGAACATCCAGAAACGAGCCACAAATTGGGAATTCGAGTTCACTGAATCAGCATCTCAAAAAGTTAGGCATCAATAATGGAAAGTCCGTCGTTCTCCTTGTTGGACAGTGACTGAAGAACACCTGACTTTTCCCTCCCTCATTGGAAAGCAGGCCAAAAAGAGTGACTCTAGCAGAGCTCATTTAATATTGATGGCAAGTCAAGGATCGCAGGCGAGGGGTTGTTTGATATGAGCAAGTGTAATGAAACACCTCATCCTCTATACTCCCCGTCTAACCAGTATCCCAAAAAAACAGTTCCAGGGGTGCACAGGGTCAAACGTATCAACGTCAACAACCAAACACTGATGTGAGGGTTCGATGTGCTTTAGCTGATGTTGAAAACCTGCATTTGTAATGTAATTCTGTTCCTGGAGACAGCACCTTTTCCCTACGAAAGCCTCTTTTGTGCAATAATCATCAAAAATGCAGCGTGCTTTAAAAATTCAGATATTGAGGTGTAAAAAATTCATTGGTAGTCTGTGTGGTGTTGCGCTAGACTCTCAGGCTGTGTTTCACTGATGCTTGTTCCTCAGTTCTTCAGTTTACATTGAGGAAAATCTGCCTCACTAATGGGCTGCTAAAGCCTGAAGTCAGGATTGACTGTGAGAAATGAGGATTTACTGTGTTCCCATACAATAACAGGTGTTTGAAAATGAATATGAAGAGGTTTTGATTACGCTGGTCTGCAGGAATAAACTATACACCTGGGGTTAATTGATTTCAACACCAAAATACAATTGTTCTTAAGCAAGGGACCACCACCCTAAAATGCAAAAGGCAATTTATACTGAAAAAAAAGGAATAAAAAAATGTAATAAAATATGATTTTAAAAGAAAAATACTCAGTTTCTGTTAAGTTATATATATTAATATATATTTTAACTTTATTGTCCAACTGTATTTTTTTCTTCTATTTATTCACATTTTTAGTTTATGGAATGTGATGAATTAAATTAATTGATATTTATTAAATTGTTTATTTAATCATTTAGAAGTTTTAATCATTTTGTCTTTATTTGTTTCTTATTTTTGTGTTAATTATTTTATAATTATCATCATTCTACAATTAAACCCAGTGTTTCTTTATGTTAATATAGCTGTCTTAATAAAATGATTATCTATTTTTGGATTATTTATGAGTTATATATGTGTTTGCATTTTTTTATGTCTTTTCTCCAATGATTTTCATGGACCACACAAGTGGCGCCCACTTGTGGCCCTCTGGGGGTCCTCAGAATCTATTTTGAAAAACCTCGAACTACGCTGTGGTGTTGTGTTAACTACTGCCATTCATTCATTCATTTTCCTTCAGCTTAGTCCCTGATTTATCAGGGGTTGCCACAGTGGAATTAACCACTAACTCCTCTGGCATATGTTTTATACATCCTTCCAGCTGCACTCCATACACTGGGAAACACCCATACACCCTCACTCACACACTCATACACTATGGTCAATGTAGTTTATCCAATTCACTTATCACATTTTTTTTAAACTGAGCACTAAGATCTAAACTAAGATCTTATTTTGTTGTTATTGTTTCTGCCAGAGTAATGTTGATTTGGCAAGGAGGAAAAAATATTTTATTACAATTTTTAAATTGCTCCACTGTTTTTATTCCAGCATGTATTTTCTTTTATTTATCTGAAGATTTTTTTACATACTCACCTATGTTTGGTCTTTTTATTGGCAGAAATATATGGATATGGATAATCATATCATGATCCATACGCTTTTACAGAAGTAAAGTATTATTACTAAGTAATCTATTTGGATACAGCTATGTCACAGTTATGATCAGCTTGTGGGTGGCGCAGTGGGTAGCACGATCTCCTCACAGCAAGAAGGTTGCTGGTTCGAGACCCAGCTTGGTCATTTAGCATTTCTGTGTGGAGTTTGCATGTTCTCCCCGTATTCATTTGGGTTTTCTCTGGGTGCTCCGGTCCAGACATGTGGTATAGGTGAATTGAATGAGCTAAATTGGCCTTAGTGTATGAGTATGGGTGTTTCCCAGTGTTGGGTTGCCGCTGGAAGGATATCCGCTGTGTAAAACATATGCTGGATAAGTTGGCGGCTCATTCCGCTGTGACGACCCCTGATTAATAAAAGGACTAAGCCGAAAAAGAAAATGAATGAATGAAATTGGCTGTAGTGTGTGTGTGTGTGTGTGTGTGTGTGTGTGTGTGTGTGTGTGTGTGTGTGTGTGTGTGTGTGTGTGTGTGTGTGTGTGTGTGTGTGATGTGTGTGTATGGATGTTTCCCAGTACTGGGTTGCAGCATAGAAAGGCATCCACTGTGTAAAACTTATGCTGGATAAGTTGGCGGTTCATTCCACTATGGTGACCCCTGATTAATTAGGGGACTATGCTGTAGGAAAATGAATGAATGAATGATCCGCTTGTCCATTTGAACTTTGTTTTTAAAGAATAGAGGGACATCTAGTGGTTAACAGGAGCCAGTGTGCAGCTGTCAGGCCAGTCTTTTTTCATCCCATAAACTAAATTTCATTGTACAGTAGTTAGTCTTGACATTTTACATTTACAAAAACCTTACATTTTTATTTTTACAGTACCCATAAACATAACACTGGCAGCAACATTTTTTGTTACCATATACCCTGGCAATTTATTGCATTTTGAACTTCCAAAATGTTCATTAAGGCACACTTAAGCTGCATAATTGTACGTCAAAAGTTAACATCAAAAGTATTAGAACAGAGATTACGATCCATAATGCAACACAAATTCATAAATAAACTAAAATAATGCTGCATGATTCAAGAACAATTTCCATTAGCTATACAGCTGTTAATAAACACATTTTACAGTGAATCTGTCATGTTTCTTGTGTAAGTGCATTTTCAGGACATCAAATCTTTGCTGTTCAGTAACATCTGCTAGTGGATTAAAGTTGATTTGGTGAATTCAATTTGAGCATTTGTTGTCTTGGGTTTGTTTCCCAGAGACAGCAAAAAAAAAACTGATTGTAATATTGAGCTAGCAATATTTTAATATTATTATTATTATTATTAGTTTATTTATTTGTTTGGTTGCCAGAATGATCTAGGAATGTTTTATCATTAGGAAACATTATATTTTAGGTCATTTAAAAATAACCTCACTGCAACATTTGGGGAAACTTTATTTTGTGATTCCAAAAAGTAAGAAATTTTAAAAATCTAGAACTTTCCTTGAACAAAATTACACAACAACCACACAATAACCAAATAGGAACTAAAAACTAATATTTGGGAAATGTCTGACTCCTGCGCTTGCTGAGAAGTTGCTTTGGATCAATGAGGCTGCCAATTTTTTTCATGTAGAAGTAAAATGTATGGTGGAGACAATAGATGATTTTAAATAATTTGTATTTAGGTTTCCTCTGTCCTGAATATACTATGTAAATGTCACTCTTTATATAAGAACTGCTTTAATTCATACAGCTTATCCGTATAGTATAAATAAAGATTTATGAAGGAAAGGAAGTGAGTTAAGTAACATGTATATTTGCTAGAAATTTCCAGGAGTTTTCTTGGCATCAACATATACAATACTTGTCCAGCAGTAGGCGCGAGTGCTTATGTTTTTGTTCAGAGTTGGTTACTCAACCGTTTCAATGCAAACGCTAAAGGGTGGTACGTGGTACAGGCGGACAAACAAAGTCTTGGTTGTGAAAGTTGTTTTCTGGCTAGAAGACGAGTTTTTGGTTTCAACCATCAAAACCTGCAAACATCTCTTAAACAATCATTGTTTTGAAGTAGAAGAGGGGTTTTCAAACTGTGGTCTTCCATGGGGGCTGCTAATGTTTGTAGAAAAAGCTTTTAAAAAATCTAAAAATGGCAAACATATTTTCTTCAATATTAATTTTATATTGTTTTTTTATTATTATTTTGTATTATTCACTTTATTATTGAAATATACACTACCGGTCAAAAGTTTGGGGTCAGTAGTTTTTTTGTTTTTAAAATAAGCTTCTCCTGCTCACCAAGGCTACATTTATTTAATCAAAAATACAGTACAAATTGTAAAATTGTGAAATGTTATTGCACTGTAAAATAACTGTTGAAAAGTAGTTTATTATTAATTATTATTAATTTAATAATTTATTCCAGTGATTTTAAAGATGAATTTTCAGCTTCATTACTCCAGTTTTCAAAGTCACATGATCCTTCAGAAATCACTCTAATATTAATGTCATTGTTATTATTATTATTAATAATATTATTAATGGTAATAGTAATAAAAGCAATAATGACTGGAGTAATAATTTCATTTAAAACTACATACAATAAGAAAGCAGTTATTTAAGATTTTAATATATATTCAACAATTTAACAGTTTTTTTACATTTAATAAATGCCGCCTTGATGAACAGAATCATTTTCTTTTCTTTTGACTGGTATAGTGTAAATTAGTATAAGAAATATACTTAAAGAAGCAAACAAATTTTAAAATGAGATAAAAAATAATATTGTATTAATAATTATATAAAATTATAATAATATATATGAAATAATTAATATCTAATCCAAAATGTGTTTAAGATTGAAAAAAAAAACCTGATTCAAACAAGTGAAGTGTATTGATTATTTTCCTAAAAAACATAGATGACTTGTACATTTTATGATGGTGAATTTGGATTTGCATGAGGGTGATCATATTTGGGGTTTCTTGCAATACCACTGATCAAGATAACATCAATTCAGTATCTTTAGACCACAGTGATTTAAGCAGACAAGGTCAAAGGCCAGTTCAAACAGTCAAAATTTAATTTTAACAACATTTGAAGCAATAAAATTACTGGGGGAAATTCTCTGAAATAGGCCTATTCTAGTTTTATTGATTATTACTTTGAAAAAGAATGAACTGTATAGGCTGTCATTGACAGGCTTATTTAGAAAAATATTTCTTAGTAAAAGCAAGGTCATTTCCAATCTTTTCGATTTGCTTCAGCCAGATAAAGATGGGAATAAGACGTTGACACAAAACTAGTGTTTCAAATTAATTCATTCATTCATTATAAGACGCAAAAATATCCAGACACAATCAAATAGAATGAGTAACCTATGTGTTTAATTAAAATCATCCCAACAATGTTACTCGTGCACATTCACCAAATACCTCAATATAACAAACATCTCTAATTTAAACATACATCTGATATTGCAGGAACTGAACGCGATCTGCTCGAGTTGCATTGCTGCAATTGAAAGGACGACCGTCCATCCGTCCGGCGCTCGTTCACTTCAGCACCGCATACCGCCATCGCATCCGTGACCGCATTTTTTCTCGGCTTGCATAACATATCGCGTGACTTACTAGGTTAGTAACGTGAGGGAGCGGACAGGAGAAGGCGGTGTTGATGATGGTAGGAGGAGATTGCGCGTCGTCTTCTTCCGCGTTTCCCCGGATTTCAACCACTGTCCTGCTTCTATCGTGTCCTCTCCTTGCACGTTTTTACGCTCAGCCCACCCTCCCAATTCAGTTAGTTGTAAAGAAAAAAAAATTAAAGCAATTACACAGGCCTCGCCGCCCCCCCCACCTTCCGCCTTCACCTCTCCTCTTTCTCCCCCCTCTTTTGCAAATAACTACCGCCGCCTTCGTTCTCCACATGCGGCATCGGAGCCCTGGGCCGCGGCGTACCGGCTCCAGCCATGTCGGCGAGGAACACAGCGGCTGGCGGCGGTGACGGAGCGACGGGGGAAAACACAGGTAACTCGTCGCTTCAAACAAAAACGGCTCGTCCTCTTGGGAATGCTCCGGTCGAAGCGGACAGGGCTGGTGTGGATTGCGCGGTGCGCCGGGCGGAGGAGAGGGAGCACTCGGTGTTCCCCGCTGATTGGTTTGCGCACTGAAAGTAGGTCAGTAGTTCAGTAGAGCGAACTCGAGCAAACCCGAGCACAGGCGCGTCGGAACTGTGCGCTGGCTGGGGCACTTTTTAAGCTTTACCGTTGCGGTTAAAGCACACATTTAGTCATAAATTTGCCTGTCAGGCGCTTTTAACTGTCGAAAATCTGTGTTGTAGTGGTTTTTGCGAGGCCTTTGGAAGATTTGCTTTGCCGCCACGTTCGGTCATTGCGGCTAGTTATTATGCTAGTTTAAATGTCTTGGGTTTGTTGTGTCCTTTTGTATTTTAAAATGTGGGTTGTGGCTATTTCTTTAAAACTGCTTAAGCTATCGACGTTTTGAAGTAAAGTAATTATCAGGAAAAACATGTTGTTGATTTATTGTGTTTACCTTTGCATAGCGGTGGTAATGAAAAAGAATGCTGCGGTTATTTTGCGATTATGATTCATCTGTTAATTATTCGGGTTCATTTGAGTTTGTTGTTATTTTGATACTTTTAAGACACGCACACAGATACAATTGTGTTTATACAGTGCTCAGAATATAAGTACACCCCTCACCAATCTATCTGGAAGCTATACAATATTATATTTGTGCATATACATTAGGTTAGTCAGTACAGAAGCCAAATCTGGAGCTTATCTAACAAAATTGCTTGCGATAATGGTCCAAAAACTAGTACACCCAAAGTTACCCTATATGT
This sequence comes from Danio kyathit, assembly GCA_903798195.1. Classification (NCBI taxonomy): domain Eukaryota; kingdom Metazoa; phylum Chordata; class Actinopteri; order Cypriniformes; family Danionidae; genus Danio; species Danio kyathit. The sequence goes on along the minus strand of LR812536.1, from coordinate 22,658,152 downwards.
TATAGAAAAAAATGTTAAATACAAATTTTAAAAAGAGGAAAAATCAAAAGAAGCTAAATAAAATTTTCAAAAATTTAGTTGAAATATTTTAGGTTATAATTTCCTTTTGCACTATTTTGCTTGAATTTAATTCTATTATCTTTTTATTTCTAAATTTTGGTGACTAAAATATAGTTTTAATAAATATATCTGTTAAATAAATCTGTTTTGTTTAAATACATTAAAATACATTGAATATATTCAGTGAGAAATGGATAAAAATATCAATTTTCAAAATGGGGTCTACTCATGCTGTGCACTGCATATATGTGCAGCTATGGAGAAAAATGTAGTAATATGTTAATATACATTTTATTCTACTGATGTTATAACATTTCCAAATTTAGAGCTTTTTTATAATATAATAATTGGTCAGCATAGCAATTGTTTTCATTTGTTATGGTTTGAAAGTAAATATTTTCCACCAAGTTAAAACATCTGTAAAATTTCTATTAAAATAATATAGACGTCTAAAACATGGCTTATTATTAAGTTATTTATTGTGTAAAAATAGCTAGTGACAATGTAGTTATGTTTTAAATTAAACAATTAAATTAAACATTTACTCATTTAGAGCATTACTTATTTAAATCCTATTTATCATTAATGCCTATTATAATCAAAACATAAGAATTGTAATGATGCAAAAAAGCATCATTACAATTCTTATGTTTTGATTATAATAGGCATTAATGCTAATGATCATGACTGTATTAAATAAAAAGTTAACCAAATAAATATTTAACACATCAAATTAGTTTATGCTTTCATCGATTTTAGTCAAATATAAATGATTACCACAAAACTTGCCCCACTTTGTAAATAAGATCAAATGTTCAGAATCTATTGTTCTGCTTTTGAAGCTTTATTTTGTGTAGTCTTACTCTGCGCACTCTGACAATCAGGTTTTTTATTTTTGGAGTTCACAAATCCACCATCTAATACTGAAGCTTTCTCCCAAGTGAATTCAGTCTCCTGTTTAATGAGTGAAACTGCATGTTGTTGTGACGTAAATGTGAATCATTAGCATTGTGAGGTCATAGTGCTGCCTGATCTGCTCTGATTTCTTGTAACGTGACCTTGTAACGTGACGGTTGTGTAATATGTAGGTCAAACTCCGCACACTTGTAGGCCAGAGCTGTGATGCCCTCCTCTTCTTCAGGCGTTGCTTTCTCTCTTCATCCTAATTCGATCAATAAAGCTTTGCATAACTAGGATATAAACAATAGGAAACAAAGGCGACCAGTGTAATAGAACTGCCGGGCTATTAATTCTTGCTAAAACGTGTAACCTAAATCTGCTGTCAGTTTGCTTGGTCTCGTGACAGTCGCCCCCTCCCTCCGCTTCCCCAGCAGAGAGAAACGTGACTGGAATTTAGGGGCTCATCTGGAAAGTATGCCTCTTAGGTAACTGGCCTTTTGAGTTACAGATTCCAGTCATTTCAGTGATAGGCATTTTTTCAGGTCAATTATTTACTATCTGGTGCATCCGGTGAATTTTGGCGTAGCTGCCTGAGAAAAAAAAAAGCACTTCGCCTAGCACACTGTTTGTGGGTGTTTTTTGCTATGCGTATTAATAGTTTGTTCATTCAATAATGATTTAATGTTGGTTTTACATTGAGAGACAAGGAATATACTGAAATGTTATATAAACATGCTATGCAAAAACAATGCAATTACATTTCTGGGATAAACTAGTACAGGCTTAAAATGACACACTACGTACTATATAAATACACACCTATTCCTACAGACCATGTCATTGTGATTTATGCTTAAAAAACATGCATCTGTAGAAAATACAGTAATTTTTAGTGTTTCTCTATACTTTATCGTTGTCTTAAGGGGTTTTACAATACAATAATGTAATTTTAGCAAAATAAATTTTTTAATGTATTTTTTTACCTCCACTCTTTTACATTCTTTTACCGTGAAAAGTAGGGGCATTTTTTTTACAGTGTAGCACATTAAATAAAATTTCATTATATTTAATTATTTCTTTAAAATAGGTTTCTTTAAAATATATTTACTCAATTGTTTCCGAAAGCTTTAACATTATTTAAACATTCTTTACATGCCTTAAAAGTGCTTTTAATCTTATTTATTTTTGTATATTATACATGTAGAAACGTATTTACTTTTTTTTTATTATTATTATTATTATTATTATTCATGTAGAGACATATTTACTTATTTATTTTTATTTATTTAATTTGTATTAATCATGTAGAAGCACATTTACTATGTTCATTTATTCATTTTCTTTTTGGCTTAGTCTCTTTATGTATCTGGGGTCGCCACAGCGGAATAAACTGCCAATTCATGTAGAAACATATTATTTTTATTTATTTAATTCTTATTATTCATGTAGAAACATATTTACTTATTTTTATTTATTTAATTCTTATTATTCATGTAGAAACACATTTACTTTTAGTTAATTCTTATTATTCATGTAGAAACGTATTTTCTTTTATTTATTTAATTCCTATTATTTATGTAGAAACATTTGCTTATTTTTATTTAATTATTATTATTCATGTAAAAACGTGTTTACTTATTTTTATTTATGTAATTATTATTATTCATGTAGAAACGTGTTTACTTATCTAATTATTGTTATTCGTGTAGAAACATATTTACTTATATATTTTTATTTATTTAATTCTTATTATTCATGTAGAAACGTGTTTACTTTTATTTTTTATTAAATTCATTCTTATTATTCATGTAGAATCATTTACTTATTTATTTTTTATTTATTTAATTATTATTATGTAGAAACTTATTTACCTTATTTTTATTTATTACATTTTTATTATTCATGTATAGACGTATTTACTTAATTATTTTATTTTATTATGCATGTTGAAACGTGTTTATTTTTATTTATTTAATTATTATTCATGTAGAAACGTATTTAGGTATTTATTTATATTTAATACATTTTTATTAATGTGTAAACGTGTTTATTTATTTTTATTTAATTATTATTATTCATGTAGAAATGCGTTTACTTATTTATCTAATTATTGTTATTCGCGTAGAAACATATTTAGTTATGTATTGTCATTTATTGAATTCTTATTATTCAAGTAGAAACGTGTGTACTTTATTTTTATTAAATTAATTATTATTCATGTAGAATCATTTACTTATTTATTTTTATTTATTACATTTTTATTGTTCATGTATAAATATGTTTACTTATTTTTATTTATTTAATTATTATTCATGTAGAAACATATTTACTTTTATTTAATTATTATTATTAATGTAAAAATGTATTATTGTTTATTATTTTATTTATTTGATTTTTATTATTTATGTAGAAATGTATTTACTTATTTACTTTTTATTATTTATGTAGAAACGTATACATTCTCTAAATGTTTTAAAGATATACAGTGTATATACAGTATGTTTTATTATTTAATATTACATTTAACTATACCTATTTAAAAAAACATAATGGCATTATATTCCAAATCCATAAAGTAGAAATATAATCTATTAAAGTTCTACAAAAGTCCTTAAAGTTATTTATCATTTCAGTCATTGTTTTCAAAAATAATTAAAAACGTCCTAAACAACCTCCTAAACAGTCTTTTAGCAGATGCTTTGATTTCTTGACTTGAATACATTTATTAGAAGTTCTTTTATGCACTCCAATGTGGACTATGAAGGCTATAAAGTTTAAGAAGAATTGATCAAAAGTAGGTCAGCAACTTGGGTGCACTGCAGCGCTTTTGCACTTTTATTATCACTTAAACTGACCACTACCTGTCTATAGCGAGAGTATATATATATATATAGATTAAATGTGTTGCTTAAGTTGAGCGTATGCTATATTTTTTAATCTTCTTTTACTAACGTCATTGCATGCATGTAATTGTATCGTTAAGTTTATGCACTAAGCAAGTATTTTACAAGCAGAATAATTCATCCAAGCTTTTAGTGAGTCATTTTTTGTGTGTCACGAATACTCTTGGAAGTATTGCGTATGCATTTTAGTATCCTGGTCATTTGAAAAGACTGCTGTGATTTGAATAGTGAAGCTATTTTAAGTGTGGATTTTTATGAAGCTGAAAGTCCTGTTCAAGGTCTCACTCTTAAACACCTCTTTATTGTTTTTATATCAGATAATAAAGCTAAAAGACAAGCTATTTTGCGATCAATCTTAAAAATCTGATCCTCAAATCAAACTCTTCATCAGTTTTACAGCTTGACCTGACTTTTCTTCCTGTCAAAGAGACGGTTTCCTGTTGCCTTCTTGTCTAGACATTAGAGAATCATGTGATCTTTTTTTCTTCTGTTTTTTTTTGTTTTGTTTTGTTTTTAGGATTATGCTATTTAAATGTTAAGCATTTGCTTTTCAGAGGAAATATTGGGATGCATGCTTCATAAAAAATGTGATGTTTTTTGTATATGCTATTAGTTTTGTTTAAACTGTATTGGATTTTCACAATTTTGGTAATTTTGTGATTTTATTTATGTAAAGAGGTGCATGGTAAGCTTTGTTGTTTGCGTGAAGCAGTGTTAGCATCAAGCTCGGTATTTATCATTTGCTTATCCAGTTTACTGCAATGCAACATCAGGAATGATTTCTTGTCTAAATCTGTTTCTAATGTGGCTTTCATATGTGACTGTGTATTAGAAAAAAAATCTTTTTTTTTTTTAGTAAAACATGCAGTACAAGGTGCAAATTTTAAAAGTCAACAAGCAAACAAAGACTGTTATGAAACATAAAGCAGACATAATCAGTCTATTTTATTGTTGCTTTTATAGTTTAAACCAAGTATTCTGGAGTTTTATGATTGTAGTTTATGTTCAGGTGATAGATTAATTGGCCAATTATCAAAACCGAATTACCAAAATTAAGTTTAATTCAAAACAACTGGCAGATTGTTTGCTTTAGGGACTATAAGCACTTATAATTTGTTCGAAAAATTAGGTCACATCTACTGAATGCATTTTTGAACAAATTTGTCACATCTAGGGATTCTCACATTTTTTGACTCATGTAACAGCCTGAAACTGAACTGAAAAATAGAACAGAAAAACAGGCTTTGTAATGTTATTAGAGACAGATATTTCACTGCATTAATATGGAAAATTCGGAAAATTAACTTTATTACCTTAAGCATGCACATATAAATCCACTGACAGTTCTCAAGATGCTTCATCTGGCTTGGTTTGTGGTTTTAAGCAACCTAGATATTACTAATTTACATCCTCTCTTTACTGACAGGAATCCACCAGTGTTTTATTCAGCAGTGGGAAGAATTTGGCTATTTATTCTATTCATTATTCATATCCTGTTACATTCATATATGAAACTTTACCAATTGTTATTTCACACTTTTAAAAATAACCATAACTTTAGATTAAAGTTTTGAGATTAAACTAATAGCACAAGGCCAGACGTGCATTAGTATTACATTATGGCTACATGCACCCTGCAGATGAATTCAGTTCCATTTATGTTATTCGGTACACAAATATTTGGAGAGATAACCACATTGAACAACTGAATTAATGCTAGAAAATGCAGGCATGGAACAAAAAAAACTATGCAGTTTGTACAGAACCTATAGTTTAAACTAATGTTATTAACTTCAAGCATGTAACATTTGTCTCACTTTTGTATTTGTGGCGCAAGAAACCACTGAGGTAACACTTAATAGTGTTGCCAGATATTGCTAGAAAAAAATGCAAATAAGTGCAAGCCAATAATAAACTTAATCCCACACAATTTATTCAAAAGAAATAATAAACTTGATTCTAAAATATTGTGACCTGCATCTGCATGTTTTAACTCAATAAACTGGTTCACTAAGCTTTTAATAAGTGGACTTGGCAACACTACTAGAAGAGTGTCCTCTGTGAAGCATCTTTCCAAACAAAAATAAAATGCAATGCCTCTTCTGATCATTTAGTTAAAAATTGGCAACAATAATTAATTTTTTCCTCTATACTTCAGTACTTAATTAGCAGATGACAAGTGACCAAGATGACAGTATTGTTATGATAACTATGGTGTCAATTATTTAAATAAGTTTTTATTTTCATTCCTTTATTTGCCAACGTATGTTTCATTAATTTTCCTTTGGCTTAGTCCCTTTATTCATCAAGGTTGCCACAGCAGAATGAACCACCAACTTATCCAGCATATGTTTTACACAGCGGATGCCCTTCCAGCTGCAACCCAGTACTGGGAAACATCTATACACATTTATTCACACACACTCGTACACTACAGACAATTTAGTTAATTTAATTCACCTATAGCGCATGTCTTTGGACTATGGGGGAAACCGGAGCACTCGGAGGAAACCCATGCAAACAAGGGAGAACATGCAAACTCCACACAGAAATGCCATGGTTTCAATCATTAAAAATAAATTATTATTATTTTCGCTCCTTCATTTAAATGTTGTCACTCCTGAAAATGCCAACATATTTTCATTGTACAATAAATTATTCAATATTTAAGTTTAGTTCAGTTTATTTAATCAACATTTCTGATATATACACCAAACAGAAATTCATCTTCCATCTATTTTATTGAAGTGATTAAAGGAATAAAGTGAACTTAAAGAGATAATTAAACAAAAAAAGAGACTTTTTCTTCTGTTGAACCCAAAACAAGATATTCTGAGGAATCGTGGAAAAAAAAAAACAATCATCCATAGTAGGAAAAAGAATACTATGGAAGTCAGTGACCCAGTATATCTTTCTTTGTGTTCAAAGATAAGGAAGAAAAAAAAGCCATACGTTTGGAACAAGACGATGAGTAAACTATGCCTGATTTTATTTGTTTATTTTTATTTTTGGGTGAACTATCCCTTTAATTTTTTTGTATTGAAGGGGATATGGTAATTGTTTTATAACTAGTTACAGCAGCTCCTTCACTGACATCTGATGTATTGAGGCGGCATAATTGTTATGGTGATGCCAGGTCTTAAGGATTATATAGCAGATAATGTGGTGTTATAACCCATCTAAGGACATACAGGGAGGATGGATATCAAATACTTTTTCACTCCCGTATGCCAAATGTCTTGATAATTTCACCATAATAGGATCTTTAAAGTATAATATTAGCAACTGCTTCACAGAAAACAAAATATATTAGTTTGAAGGTAATAAAACTATGATCAACAAGCTAATACATTATCAGTAGTTATAGTTGATCCCTGTGGTTATCTGTTTGTCCACCATTTAGCCAAACAATTAATATTTAATCTGGTTGATGAATCGTAAAAAAAAAAATACTACCAAGGTGTGGTGCCAAAAGTGTGCCAAAATGAAATGAAATGGAATAAGTGACCTACTTTTGCTTTAGTCACGTTTCTTGCTCAACGTTTGACGTAAAGTGATTGCGTTTGGACATGTTTCTGGTGCAGCTCTATGGTTACAGCCAAAACTACAATGAATACTTAGCTCACCTTGTGACATGCTCATTTTTCTTAGCAGTGACAGGGGATGCTCGCATCAACTGTTGGACTTATCTAGTATATCGAGGCATTTTGTAATTTGTAGGTGTAAATTGCTTTTAATGATATTTAAAGAGTATAATTATTCAGAATAAGTTTGTTTTGGGAAAGAATCAGGTATGGTTAGGTTCTAGGTTTTATTGTTTGTTGTAGAAATAAAATGACTATTTTCCATTTATATATTAATTGCACGATTCTGGATAAACTCAGAATCATCCTGAATAAACAACTTAACACAAAGTGTAATTTACTAGTGGTTGTTTTAAAAACATTTAATTACTCATGTGCAATCTATTTATAGTTGATAGTTCACCCAAAAATAAACTAAATAATCTGATATGATCACACATTTAATTGTCATTGCCAAAACATAAGCTCACACGGGTGTAACACATTTTACACATTTAAATGGTCTAGCTAGGCAACTGGGGCCAAAAGTCCTGGAAATTAGATTTTTTGACTGTTAAGGCAGCAGCTTTGAACATGTTTCTTTTAGACACTCACAATTTTACTTGTGTTTCTATAAATGCACTATTTCCTTCTCAAATAAACATGATGTCTGTTATTTGTATAAGTATATCCCAACAAACTTTTGTGTCGTGTGCAAATCTAGTTTTTAATACAGCAGTCTAAGGGGTTACTCACACTTTGTACAGTTGCCTTGAACTGAGCCAAAGCACGCTTGTCCCCTCTCCCGTCTCCCCTGACGGCCCGCAATCACATTACATTCGGGCCTGGGCACGCTTACGTCATCTGATGTGCTGTTCAGTAAGCGCTATCACTAAGCACAGTGGAGATTTCTTTAGTTATGTCGTTGAAGTCGTTTGATATGCAGTGGCATGCAGTCAAATATTTCACCGAACAGATCAGCCACATTTGACGCTCATAAACAATCATAAAGTCCTCCTGCTGCAGGAATTAAGAGGTTTGGTGAATGTGCAGCTGTCGTGCAGTGAGGGGTTTGCGTCTTTAATAAACTATGACGATTTGCATATTGAACAGTACGAATGATTAATTAATCCATATCTAACAGTCCTTTAAAAGTGACGTCTCGCTTTCAGTTTCGGGCTCAAGCACGCTTTCACTCACACTGCAAGCGTACCGCGCCTGAGCCCAAGTGAACCGCGCTCAGGCCCACCTCTTCCAACTGGGCCAGGGCCGCCCAAGTGAACCCTGCCTGAGCCCGATTCAGAGCACTCACACTTCTCAAACGATCCGGGAAACGGGCCTAGGCACGGTTTGGATAGCATAGTGTGAGTACGCCCTAATTGTCCGTTCTTATTTGTTGACGAGATCAAATTTGGCATCCTATAAGACTTTTGACCCTTGATTACCTTCCATGTTAATGTTCACTTTGATTGTATTTGTCAATGGTTTAAGGGTGCGATATATTGAAAATCTGGATATAGCTTAATAATAAGAGTTCTGTTAGGGCTGGGTGATAAAATCGGTACCGATATTTATTGACCGGACACCATTGTCAATATCGAGAAAAAAAAAGATTTGGTCTGAAGTTTCGCTATGAAGACTATAGTTTTATTAAAATGTGGTGTTGTGCATGCATTTTCCAGCGGCACCTAGTTGAAAACTTGTAAACTTTTCAGAATGCCGCAAACGCACCGCGATTCATGTAAGTAGAACTAACCAATCTGTTTCGCACCTTGTATGGAATATACACAATGCTGTAATAACGGCAGACTAATTACCTCAGACAAACACAGAGCATCCAAACACTGCAGTGCTTTTACTTTCCTCTATAAACTTGTATCGGAGGTGCAGCTATGATCTGTCCATTTGTCATCCTCTGAAAAAACACTTTATAGTCGCCTAGTTACGAGAGATGCCTGGGTAGTGCAAGTGCAAAGCTCATGGTCAAGGAATCCATGCACTTGCGCTTTTCACATCAGGTCAGAATAACAACACATGTGAAAATGAGTACCGTACAGCAGCAGTGAGGAGATTGTAAATGGAAAAAGATGTAAGGATGTCGCCAGAGTGGCTTTTTGGTTTCTTTTCTTGTGTACTCCAGCCACTAGCTTCCCATCTGAAAGATTTATGGATAGTCATTCAACTTCACAATCTGTAATGTTCTGTTTATATTTAAATAATGATGGTTGGTTCTTTTGCTTGAAAGCTCAGATTTGATGATCATAATTTATTTTGTTTACAGAGTTTGAGGTTTACTGTATCATTATTATTCACACTTTACAGATGTTGATGTACTTTAAAGTTTGCTTTGTTCATATTTACACATTACCATTGCACACACTATATGTAACATTTTATTTATCAGCTTTAAGAGTCTCTTTAACACTTTTGTTTATTTTATTATAAAGTGATGAGATATTTAGTTTAAATATTTTTGCAATTTTGCAATATCGCCCACTCGCCCAGTCCTAGTTTCAGTATATAGAAATGTCCATGCTGTAAATGTTAAACACAATAATTTCCTCGTTCTCATGCAAATCCCATAAGTATATATGCCAGTGAAAAACACTGGCCAATCAGAACAAAACATGGACCATTACGTTGATCATTGATATGCACGCCCCAGGCTGTTTCATTGGCCATAACATTTTCTAGCGAGATTACAACAATTTAAAAAAAATTCTCTTATTTACAAGTCTATCTAAGGTTAAATTAAACTTCTAAGTGTGACTCTTCAAAAAAAAAAAAAAAAGACAAGCAGGGAGATTAAAGCCCACCACACCTTGTCTTTACATTGTTTTCTATACATTGCTAAGCAATGCAAACAGACTGCTGCTTTCTTTGTGTCCGGTATACTGTACTTTAAGGAGCAGTTCTTCTCCAGTCATTTCTTCACGTCATGTCAGAATTTAAAATGCAGTATATACGGATTATATATTTATTCAGCGCCCCAACATAGAAAATTTAGCCATGGAAGTGGTTCTGTTGTTCGTTTTGGAAGGCAATCAGGTCTAAAAAATGTCGGCATGCAACATAAATTGCTTTTATAAATACTGCAAATTCATTGGCTGTTGTGCTTGTTGATGTGTTTCAAACTGTGCATGTTGACAATATCAATGAAACATTTTGTTTAAAGGCTTTTGACCTCAATAGTCTTTTATATGAATGTTGCCATTTAGGTATAAGATCAGATGAATGTTTAAGTTGAGAGGGTAATCTTTTAACGCATTTGAACGGTCCAGTTATTAGTGCCATCCTGGAAAATCCTCACAACATTACAAGCAGTGAGTCAGTGAAATGGCCTTTCTCTTGTGGAAGTGACGTCAGGAGCGTTAGCATCTGAATGCAGGTCAGTGGAGTCCAGGTAATATCATGAACTAGTGAAAGACGGAGCTCTTCGCTGTTGGATTCGGCCTTCCTATCGGCCTCATAAAACCAAATAATCCTGCCGCAGATCTTCACTCCAGCACACAGGATTAAAAATCAGGTTGTTGCCGATCTGTTAACGACTATTTAGGTCACTGGGCTCGCGGAGCACTGTTAAATATAGGAGCCAGGGGCACAAGCTGTGTTTGGCCTGGCCTGCTCCATTGTCGCCTGAACCTGATGGCACTGTAACCGCACACACACACAGTGAGTAGGTGCACGTGTGTACAGATCGGGCAGATGCAGATCAGGTCTGATGAGGTGCTGTTGATCTTTGAGGCTTAAAGCAGCAGGTGAAGCAGGAGGGAAAACAGACTGCGCCGTGAAAGCCTCTTCATGAATTAGTTGCTCTACTCACAGGGAGTTTGTGAATGGATTATGGTGGTCAATGGCACTAACAGATGGCAAAGGCTGCTTCATTATGTGTGTTTGTGGCAGATAGAGCTGTGGTGTTTGATTGAAGAAAATCGTATCGTAGTTCTTTTTTTAAACTAATGCTGTGTGGGATTTGGACTGCAATGTGATGAGCAGTTCACATGTGAAGTCAGGAGGAGGTTTTTTGCTTTGGCAGTGGCATTGTAGTACTTCATGGACTAGTTGTTACTTTGTTCACTGTAATGAAAAAAAAAGGTAACATTTATTGTTTCATTATTTTAATAATACTAATAATAATGTTTTTTTTTTTTGGGGGGGGGGGGGGGGGGGGGGGGGGGTTATTTTTTTTTAAAGATTGCTTTTATTTTTTATAATACACTAGTTTTTTTTTTCTCTTGCAGTGTTGTTTTAATGAGTTTTGCTACTACCACCAACACCATTACCACTACAACTATTACTACTACTACTGCTACTTGGGCATGGGACGATAACCATCAAGGTTTTAAAACAGCCAACATTTTCTGCTATACCATTCCTACGGTTTATGTAAGTTTTTTTTTTTATGTTTTGTTTTAAGTTTTAGGACAACAGTATCTTCAGCAGAATAGATATCCAAAGATGCTGTTTTAAATTGTAAATAGAACAGTGTTTTTGAAACAAATGAAGACAGCAGAAGTCAATGATTTATTTTAATTATTTAGCCTGACATGTTTACTGGTACAAAATATTTAAAAGGTTTCTCAAAATAAATATATTGTGTTCAATGGGGTGAAAAAAAGCTTTTGTTTTTTACCCAGACATTTAAAAAGAATCTATTTTAAAGCAGTAATCACTATATCGTAAAACTGTAATATTTTAATCCAAGCTTATCATACCTTTAGAATCTTATATAGGCCCATTACTACTACTACTACTAACAATAATAAGAATTTTTATAATTAAAACTATTGTAAGTAGTATTATGTCAAATTATTGTAAAGTAATAAGTAAGAATTGTACTTTTTCTATTTTGAGTTTCATTATTTTAGTAATATAAATAATAATAATAGGGTGGCACGGTGGCTGTGAATGGGAGAGTGTATGGGTGTTTCCCAGTACTGGGTTGCAGCTGGAAGGGCATGCGCTGCATAAAACATATGCTGGATAAGTTGACGGTTCATTCCACTGTGGCAACCCCTGCATAAAAAAGGGACTAAGCCGAAGGGAAATGAATGAATAATAATAATATAGTTCTATATTAAGTTTTATTTGTTTTGTTTTTTATAAAATCAATGTTTCTTTTTCAATTGAAATTATTGTTTGATGAAATTGAAAATGTATTAGTATTGTTGAATTGTATCACACAATAGAAAATAAATATTTCTGTTTAAATTTCTTTATGAATGATTTAAGCTCTAAAAATTAAGGTGAAAATCTAGGTTTGTGTTTGTAGCTTACAAAAGTATGTAATGTTTAGGCATGGGCCGGTATAAGATCCCAACAATAATCATAGTATTGTAATTATTTCTCTAAAATATGTTGTTTTTAAATGTCTGGGTAAAAAAAAAACTTTTTCTCTTTGAACACAATCTATTTTATTTTAAGAAACATTTAAAATATTTTGGAACAGTAGCTTTTGATGTGGAGGGTCCTTTTCAGCTGCAGATACTGTTGCACTAAAAAACTAAATAAAATAGTTGTAAAAAAAACAAAAACACTTACTTATACCTTAGGAACAGTATAACAGAATATTTTGTCGGTTTTAAAACCTTGACTTTCCACACTGCGGTAAACCTTGAAAACGGTTATCGTCCCATGCCTAAATATGTTTTTCATTTATGTTCTTTTAAATGTGATCCCTCTTCTTTTGTCCCTCAGCTGTATTATTTTATTCAAATACTTATAAATGGGGAAAAAAATATTTTGAAGTGCGCAAATAAAGAAAAGCTGAATAACCTTTTGTTCTCGTTGCATTTGTGAAGCACATTTAAGTGAAGCAAGCCGCCTGAGAGTTTGTGTGGAGCTTTTGCTCTTCCACTTTGAATATATTTGTTTAAATTGCACTCTTCTCTATTTTAATAATCACACTAGGCCTGTTGTTTCTGTTTCAAATGAAGGAAAAAACAAAATTGAATTAAAGACATTTCTTCCTGCAGAGTCCTTGGCTTTAATTTCCTACAATAACTAAATCCTGCTCTGTGATTTTTGCCAAAATCCAGAAATCCAAAAGCTGCTTGAAATTCAGCGGATCCTGGTGTTTGACACTGCTGTTCTGTCCTCAATAGTCAAGCCTGGATGTTATATAAATAAAAAGAGCCCCACTTCCATAAAGCCTTGTCATTTGTGCAAGAAAATCAAAGCTTGTATACTAAACTGATTCCTGGGGCTCTGAGTTTTTGCTTTTCTGTGATTATTATAATATATACATTTTTATAAGATAATTATTGACTATTAGTATATGTTGTATTTTTTATTTAAAAAGTTATTTTACATAATTTTCATAATAATTATCATAATCTGCTAAAAGTCAATAATGATATTTTTATTAAAAAATGTTTTTCAGTATTGTTAGTAATAATCATCACTATAATCATATGGAATAATAAAGTGAATACAAAACCCATACATCTAAAGTTTATACCAGTTTCAATTTAGTTAAATTTTTTTTTTTAAATATTATTTATTTATGATAATTGTACTGTGCGCGTGTGTATATTAGGGCAGCATGGTATTGGAAAAATCTAACATTGCAATATTTTTTTTATTCTCTGTTTTTTTTTTTTTTTTAATATATATATATATATATATATATATATATATATATATATATATATTGATAGGAATACAATTTTTCTAGATTTGTTGAATAACTTTGGAAAGAATTTATCATTTTAGATTGATTGGGATGATTATGTTGGGAAGTGCATAAAATATAAGAAACAATCTACAAGCATAGATAAATTAAATAAAGAAAAAGATACAAATTATTGTATTTAATTATTAATTATTATTTTATTAAAATTATTATTTTATTGTTTTCAGAGTAGTTGGACTGTATTCAGGTAAACAGTAATTAAATAATCAAATGGTAAATAATACTGCATAGTCTTTGTTTTATTAACAGTTCAATAAATGTAATTGTTATTAGTGTTTTAATGTTACAAACGGTACAATTTCTTAAGCCTGAATGCTTTTAAATCCTCACACAGTTACAGGCCTCAAAAAACACTTGCGAAATGATTCATTATAGTCCATACCTTAGCATTGCGTATACTCATGATTTGGCTATTGCAAATGATCACATTGCGATATCGATGTGAAACGATATATTGTGAATGTGAAGCCCTATTTTGTAAATATGTGTGTATGTATTTATCTATATAAAATTGTATTTTTGGGCGTCATGCTGGCGCAGTGGGTAGCATGATCGCAAGAAGGTAGCTGGTTCGAGCCCCGGCTGGGTCTGTTGGCATTTTTGTGTGGAGTTCTGTGTGTTCTCCCCGTGTTGGCGTGGGTTTTCTTCGGGTGCTCCGGTTTCCCCCACAGTCCACAGACATGCGCTATAGGTGAATTGAATAAGCTAGTTGGCCGTAGTGTATGTGTGTGAATGCAAGAGTGTATGGGTGTTTCCCAGTGTTGGGTTGCGGCTGGAAGGGCAACTGCTGTGTAAAACATATGCTGGATAAGTTGTCAGTTCATTCCGCTGTGGCGATCCCTGATTTATAAAGGGACTAAGTCGAAAAGAAAATGAATGAATGAATGAAATTGTCTTTTTTTAACAGGATATATTCCTTGTGTTTTTTTGTCCTCAATAGTCAAGACTGGGTGTTATGCAAATAAAAAGAGGTGCACTTATCATTTCTACAAGAAGCCAAAGCCTGTATATTAAATTAATTCCTGGGTGTCTGAATGAACCAGTAGATGAGCATAAAGAAAAGAGAGATGCAGGTTGTCGCAGTGGTGAAGTAGGTTGTCTGTATAGTGCCTCATTGTTGCAAGTGAACTTCCTGTATATTTCTAAGAACCAGGTGTAAAATAGGTTTCTGGGTTTTAAGATGACACCTTTTTTTTTTCTTGTGACGAACTTTCAAAAAAAAATGTCCTGTTTATTATTTAAGTCACCATTCAGACATAAAGTATCACTCTGAATTCACACACAACTCCTTTGATGGCTTGTGCGGCGATTACAGATGGTCTGATTCTTTCCATGTCTGTTATGAAATGTACTCCACTGTGGCCTGGTTCTGATATGTGGCACGTTGCTGCTTTTTCAGCTTGTTTGGCACGTTTCTGTTCGTCATTTACTGAAGAGTGTGTGTCTCTGTGTGTGTGTGTGTCTGATGGCAGGAGATGCGCTGGAGGAAGAGCCTCAGGGTCTCTCTGCGTCTCTGTCTGGTTTGATGACCCCCACATCAGCCTCAAGCCTCATGGAGCTGCCCAGGAAGAGGAAAGGCAGCATGGACAACCCGTCAGTACAGTCAGATATCTATCTATCTATCTATCTATCTATCTATCTATCTATCTATCTATCTATCTATCTATCTATCTATCTATCTATCTATCTGTCTATCTGTCTATCTGTCTGTCTGTCTGTCTGTCTGTCTGTCTGTCTGTCTGTCTGTCTAATCCCTTTTTATCTATTCTGTCTGTCTATCAATCTTTATACAGTTGAAGTCAGAATTATTAGCCCTCCTGAACTATTACCCCCTATATATTTTTATCCCCAATTTCTGTTTAACGGAGAGATTTTTTTTCAACACATTTTTAAATATAATAGTTTTAATAACTGATTTATTTTATCTTTGCCATTATAACAGTACATAATATTTTGTAAGATATTTTTTAAGCTAGTGTTCAGCTTAAAGTGCAATTTAAAGGCTTAACTAGGTTAATTAGGCAAGTCATTGGTTACATTTTTTTAGCTTGAAGTTAGGTTAAATAGACAAGACATTTTTGATTCGCTTCAAATGTTGACTACTGTAGATGTGTGTGTATATATATATATTTCCATTTGTGTCCAGTAGAGGCACTTTTTTATTATTTTGAATCCTTGATTTCTCTTCTGCTCATCAAGGCATCATTTACTTGATTGCAAATGCAATAAAATAAGTAATATTATGGAAAAAATATTTCAATTTAAACTAATCATTTTCTATGTGAAATGAAGCACAACTTATTCTAGTGTTTTGTAGCTGGATTTTTAGCATCACTGTTCCAGATTCCTCTGACACAAATGTGCAGATTTAAAGCTCAAGAAATGTTTCTGATTATTATCAAGGTTGAAATTATTTGTTCTTCATATTTCTGTGAAACCTTGATATATTACCATTTTACAGATTCCTTTTTTAAAAATCATAGTGAACAAAAGTGACCATAAAGAGTTTGAGTTTTTCTTTATTGTTCTGCTGATGAAAGAGTCCTAAAGTTGAAGTGTATATGCGTTTCCACAAACATATAAAGGAGAGAAAAATAATAATGAGGACCATTATTGATGACAGAACTGAACACCATAATAATTGATCATAACAGAGACACAAATCATGGTATTAGAATGATTTATAAAGGATAATGTCACTCTGAAGACAGGAGTTATAATGTCTTTGAATTACAGGAATGAAAAGCCTTGTTATTATATTTGTTTTCATCATATTTTAGATCAAATAAATAGTGCACATAGCATGACTTGTGTATATAGTATTATAATATATTCCTAATTACTGTATTTTATCTGTATTTGTATATTTTTCTTGTTTAATTTGAACTTCATAAATTATGTTAATTATTTAGTATTTTAGCTGTTCAAAAACATCTGTAACATTGTGACATAATGCATAATAATTAAATGGGTCAATAATCTTTTAATTCTGATTGACTGCATTTAAATCTATTGTAAAATCTATTGTCAAACTACTGATCTCCAATTAGTAACAGCATTGTCATTATCTGATTGCTGTATTAATGCATGTTTTTTTTGGTACCTTTATTAAAATAATATTTCCTTCCAACATAGATGTATATACACTGTAGACCAGCATACGGCTCCATCATAATATCCTGAAAGAGCTTCATGTGGGTGTATAACACATTAATGTTAGATATTAGGATTTTGTAGCTGATTTGTGTGACTAATATCCTCTTGTTTGGCCTGTTTTTGTGCATTGGAATGGGAAGTGCGTGGTCTGTGTGTGATGTCCAGCATTTCATGACTCACTTTAATCATTTCACCACTTTGTTTTGCAGGGAAATGAAATCTGCATCAAATCTAGATGAGGATATGGAGGACGATCCGGGAAGGTACTGCATCCATTACTGAAACTCAGCGTGGCTCATCTTAATTTTGTTTTCTCAATTGTTTTAAAATACTAATGTGTGTTTTTTATTATTTTGCTTCGTAGATCGGAAGATGACCAGCACTTAAAAATTAAGTGCATCAGGTACTTGTTACTAGGGATTTTTGATTTTCATTATTATTATTGATCATATTAATAATTTCCCTTCATTTTTACATTTAATTTACTTACATTTAATGTTCCTTATTATTATTATTATTATTATTATTATTATTATTATTGTTGTTTTTACTAATGAAAATATTTAATTTATATCCCTTCATTAATTCATCCATTGCTTCATTCGTTCCACATTTTCTTTATTGTTATTCGTTCCACATTTTATTTACTGTTGTTGTTGTTGTTTTTATTAATAATTATATTATTTACTTAATATCCCTTCATTAATTCATCTATTCATTCATTACATTCGTTTCGAATTTTATTTAACGTTACTTATAATTACTTATCTACTTATTTATTTGCCTTAGGATTGTTTTTTTTGCTGCTGTTAATATTTTTTTCACTTTGTTTATTATTATAATTATTATTATTATTGGTTATTTAAACTAATAAACAACTGATATTAGGTGTAAATTTTCTCTTATTATTTATTTACTTTTTTTGGGTCATTCCTTAATTCTCCCTTAAGTTGTATGTTTTATGTAATAAATGATTTACTTTTTTTCATAAATTATTGTTATTATTATTATTATAATTATCCTTTGTTTGTGAAACCATTTATTTACCTATTCCTCTTTGTTTTTTACATGTCGAAACTCAAACACTTATGTTGTTTATTGTATAGTCTATAATATATTATATATGTAATATATAGTGGAGTTCAGCGGTCATAATGTGATCTTAATGTCATAATATGATCTTCTAGGGAACCTCACAGTCAGATTGAAAAGCGAAGACGAGATAAGATGAATAACTTGATCGACGAGTTGGCAGTGATGATTCCTACCTGTAACCCAATGTCCCGCAAACTCGACAAACTCACTGTGCTACGAATGGCTGTCCAGCACCTCAAATCACTCAAAGGTAGCTGTAGCGCACACCTGCTCAATATGCTAGTAACAATAATTGCGTCTGAGAACAGCATGCGCTAAGACTAATATGCAGCTTGAAATTTAGTTTGTTTTTATTCATGAATGTCTTATTAAATCTCATCAGGGCTGAGTGTTTATGAATGTATGTGGTGTGATGAAAGTCTCTGCTTTTCAGGAGCAACCAGCTCTTTTGCAGAAGCCAATTACAAACCTGCATTCCTACCAGATGATGAACTCAAGCACCTCGTCCTGAGGGTAAAATCCTGCACTTTACTGAGCTGTGGCCTAAAGCTGTTTCTAATATACAGTCTTGGGCAAAGAAAATAAGAGAGCCCTTGAAAATTCTCTCTGGATTTAACGAATTCATTAGGTGTGGGTTTGAGTAAAATGAGAATAATAATTTTTATTCTGTATCTGATAACATTTCTTCCGAGTTTTTTTTGTGGCGAAAATTATAATTGGTCACGTAAACAAACCTTGCACACAGAGTCCGATTCGCATTAATTAATCCATTAATCCATAACGCAAAACGTTTCTGAGTCAATTCAAGCAGTGATACTTTGTTCTTCTCCCTCTTCTCTAAAGTAGAAAAAGAAAGAGGAATAGACTGCATATTGTGTTCATTCGTTACTGCATAGAGAGGAAGGAGAGTTCAGCTCATTGTCAAAGAGCTGTGCTGGATTATCCCCAAATACAAAGTTTATTTCAGGAAATCAGAGAAATTATTATACAATGCCTGTGATACTTCACACATCTACGCACGTAAACAAATCCTGAACAGAGACTGGCAGTACCTACAGACATTATAATAGATGGTGGCAGCAACAGAACGAAAGCGGACCATGGTTTTTATTATAATGTGCACAGTAGGTTACGTCAAATGTATAGACACACACACACCAAACAGAAGCAGGGCAGAGGTGCGCCAGTCACTAACTATGTTTTCATCCAAAGATCCGAGTTAAATGTATGCGCAAAACTGGATTATTGCATAAAAGACGTGCAAATAAAGCAGCGTTTCTATCCAATGAGTTAAAGAGAACAAAATTGTCACTTCCTGATTAACTGGAGCCAAATATCAACAGTAAAGATGGAATTTGTTGCAGTTGGAGAAGCTGCTTCAATCTTTTCTTTCTTTAATAAATGACTTGCGCCTCAGAAGACAGTACGTGCAATGACATGTACACGCAATGAACACTGAGCACAGACGCTCTTGACAGTTCTGGAGGTCATTGATAATAAAATAACACTAATACTGAAATAGTTAAGGCATTTTAGAATGACCAAAACAACATTTCAGATGTTTGTAATGTGCTCAGCCTGCTGGTTTGTCTATTCACACACATTTTAATCATCACATGATCTCATAAAAAAAATCACATGACTTTTTTTAATGTGCATACTGGATTTTGTTGAGTAAAAGTGTTTCCATCGTAGTTTATGTGCATCTTTTCTTATTAAATCGAAAGTTTATCTTACTTCGTTATGCGCATATGTTTTTATGTGCATTTTCAAAACTTATGCGATTTTCATAACTTATTAACTTAACTAGTCACAGGTTCTCAACTGTTTGCCACATTCTGTATTTATTTTATGCACTGCGTTTGTCAAAAAGTTATCTGTTGCCCAAATACGGTGGCTCTGAGCTGTCAAAACAAAAGCACTTTTTTGGATGCAAAAAATGGAAAAAAGTGAAGCACAAAGTTTTGGAGGCAGTGTGTCAATACGATTAACACAACATGAGGTCAAATAAATTTTTTAATGTGCAAAAATTACGAGTCGAAAATTTCGGATTTATTGTGCAATAACCTTTAGTCAGAATAAAAATGTTTTTTTAGAAGAGTAGGTTTTTCCTCCTTTTTTTTCTTATTTCCTACTACCTATTAAATGTATATGGATGCAACAGGGTTATTGTTGTGGGTGGGGAGGGGGAAAACTAATTGTACTACGTTTCATTTTTAATATGTCTGTTCAATAAAAACAAGAAGAGATTTTTAATGTTTTTTTCACTTGTAGTTGGTGTAATAAGCCTGATTTTTCCTTATCTTTTTTTGTAGTAAAAATGTGCATTAACATGTCTGAAAGAAAACATGGCATATGTTTTGTTATTTTGACCCGTTGTCATTTTATGATGTTTTAAATTTGGTTGAGATTTCATCAACAAAAAATGTTTTGCTTAAATACACACATAACTAACTAACTTACTCCCAGGGCCGTTTTATATTGAAGTTAATATTTAACCGCACCATGTTGGTGTTTTGTAACATCTTATTTTTATGAGGTGGGACGTTAGACCTGGAGGACTTAAATACATAACTATAAATGTTAAATCTAGAGAATTTCCAATTGGTCTTTTATGTTTTTTGTAAAGTAAAGAATTATCACAGTAAATTATTGCTGATGTATGTGGAAAATTGCATTTGTTTAACCAGTGCATTTGAACTGTTTGTGACTGAAATGACAAACTTAAATGATCTCTCTCTTTTTATGCATCTAGGCGGCGGATGGATTTCTCTTTGTGGTTGGATGTGATCGTGGAAAAATAGTCTTCGTCTCAGAATCGGTTTCAAAAATCCTGAACTACAGTCGGGTAGGACAATTTGACTATAAAAAGACTTGAAGGATGTTTTGAATTTAGTGATATTCATTATAAACAAACACATCTTAAAATATTTTGTCATTGATATTTTAAATCATCAAAACAAACCATAAGCCAACACTTATTTTTTTACTTTCAAAGTGCCAGATTTTTCACCAAAAAATCTGCATTAATGTTTTACTGAAGAAACAAAGTTATTGACTGTGAATAAATAAACATCTAATATTATATGTTTTTCAGTTAATAGTATGTTTTGAGAATGCATCAAACATAAAATAAGTCTTTCATGTATAAACATTTACCTGCTAGGGTATTGTAAAGAAATTTACAGGCCATTTGTTTGCCTGATGATAAAGGATGGACCTGATGATGATGATGTTGTGATCTGTTTGCAGAAACTATTAGTCAGATCGTTGCTCATCTGAATGTTTTCTCCCCAGACGGAGTTAATTGGTCAGAGTCTGTTTGATTATGTTCATCCAAAGGACATTGGGAAAGTGAAGGAACAGCTGTCTGCCTCTGAACTCTACCCGCGCGAGCGCCTCATAGACGCCAAAAGTAAACATATTTGCGCAGTAATAAACAACACTCGCTGTGTGAAGATTGTGTGCATGCTTCATGAGTGCTTACATTGCTCTATGACTGGGCTTGATAACATTTAAAAGCTGTGTTTTTAAGATGCTCAGGAATGTTTATTTGTTTTAAAAAAAGCTGTAAAATTGTGCCACATTATGTCAAATGTAAATGACTTTTTCTTATTTAAATGTATTTTAAAATGTATTATATTTCTGGGATGGAAATGCAGGTTTTTTTTAGAAACCATTACTCAAAGTCCTCAATGTCATAACTCAGAAATCATTCTAATATTTTAGGAAAATGTATTGTTATTTAATTGTTTAACTCATTTGACAATAGTTTTTTTTTTTTTTGTGGAAAACTTGATAGTTATTTACATAAGTATTTGACCATTAGGAATTTAAAACTAACATCATTTATTTGGAAAAGAAGTTGCATCGTAAAATGTTTTGATCAATTGAATGCATCATTAATGAATAACTAATGTTTTAAAATATCTAAACACATGTCTGAATGGTAGTTTATTGTTAGTCATTGTATTAATTGCATCATTATTTACTATCCCACATTTTTTCAAAGCTGTATACAGCCACAACAATATGTCGGAAGCCATAGAATTTAGTTTTTTAGGACAATTTTGGGACACCATCAGTATAATGATGGCAGAATATGCATTTTTGGGGATCCATTTCCTGATCCAGTGTCTCTCTCTGTGTTTTAGCGGGGCTGCAGGTGCAGGCTGAGCTCCCCGTTGGATCGGCTCGGCTTTGCTCCGGAGCCCGGCGCTCGTTCTTCTGCCGAATGAAGTACAACAAAATTACTGTAAAAGAGGAGAAGGACTTCCAGGCTGGTGCATCTAAAAAGAAAGGTCAGTAGCTTTCATTTAGTAAACATCTTATTTTGTTTTGTGTTTTGTTGTTGTTTTTTAACCCACGATGATTTTACAGTTACAAAGATGATGTTAAGTGAATCAAAAGTGTTGTTTTTAATGCAATTGAACTATTGTTGCTCTGAAAGAAAAACAGAAGTAGATATTAAATCAAATTTCTATTTTCTTGACTTCAGACCAGCAATGAGCGGAAAAAAACATCTTCGTGTGTCTGTTCTTGCTGAAATCAAATATCAAGTTGTCGTTTTGTGACGTGTTGATGACGTGGCCTGCATATTTGTTCCATTACACACGTCGCCGTCTTGCTTTTTGCCACATGCAGTGGTGTGAACACAGCTTGTGGGATTTTATTCCAACAGCTGTGTCCCTACAAACTTGTTGGACAGTGACTGCACTTTGGAAAGTGTTTTGCTGTGCTGTCTGGACTTGGATAGCATTGATGTTTCTGTTTGTGGTGAGCATGGTCTTTTCCAAACTGCCCAAAGCAGTTCACTGACTAGTTGTTACCCAGTAAAGCCATGCATTAATTATGCATAAATTTTTATGCATTGAACATGCATTATAAAATTGCTGCATATAACATGCACATCTATAACTAAGATAACAATTTGCTCGTCTTAATCAGCAAAAGCTTATTACATTTTGCTACATGTAACATTTGTAACAATACAAAGAACAAACTCATCTGTCAGGCTGTAGGGTTTTTTTTTATTAAATCAAGTAAAATTTAAAAGTCAAGGACTATTACAAGTATATATTTCTCTTTAAAGGAATTGTTCCCCTCAAAATAAAAATATTAACTCACCCCAGGTCATCCAAGCTGAAAATAATCTATGGTTTTGGAGAAAAATGTTCTCCATATAATGCGAGTAATTGGAGAAAGAGAAAGAAAAGAAAAAAGAAAGAATCCATATTTAGGCAGGTTTAAAGGTGTTGCAGGTGTTGATGGTAATTGTGACATCTGAATTGTGAAATATTAATAGTGTTAAACAGACTTGGTATATTAAATCAGTATTGAGGTTAACTATGATATAAAAAAAAAACATGATACAAATATCATAAAATGTTACGGACAGAGTACTAAACAATGTTGTCAACTTTTACTAGACTAATACACAAGCAAATTTTCAGAAGCAACCTTAGTATCTTTCTATTTCATTGTAAATATTTTCATTATAAGTTATGTATTTTAAAAATAATTGAGGCTACAACATAATTAACAGAGACAACTTTTTGTTTAAAAATAAAAAATAGAAGATATTTTACATTTAAATTGTGAAATTCAACAGATCTGCAGGCCAGTTACTATTAGGACTGCACAATACTGAAAAATATGCCATATGGTTGAGAATTGTGGTAACGATATTCATTATGCTATAACATTTCCCTAGAAAAATGCTATTATTTATCTCTGTTTTTAAATAATTTATTTATATATTGATATAAAAATAGAATAAAGAGGTTAAATATAGTTGCGAGTGATTGAAACTCAGTGTTTAAGAAAAAAAATCATAAATCCATATTTAGGCAGGTTTAGAGTAAAGGTGTCTCAATATGCAGGTATTGATGGTAATTGTGAGATTTGAATTGTGAAATATTAATAGTGTTAAACAGGTACACTATATCAGTATTGAGGTTAAGTATCATATTTAAAAAAAAAGAAATATGATGCATGCATCATAAAATGGCACAGACAAAACACTACACAATGTTGTCAACTTTTACTAAACTAATACACAAGCAAAGCTTCAAAACCAACCTTACTATCTTTCTATTTCATCATTTAATTTCATTGTTAATATTTTCATTATAAGTTATTTATTTTATTAATAATTGAGGGTACAACATAATTAACAGAAACCACTTTGTTTAAAAAAAAAAAAAAAAAACAGAAGATATTTTACATTTAAATTGTGAAAATGCAACAAATCCGCCGGCCAGTTACTATTAGGGCTGCACGATACTGAAAAATATGCCATATGGTTGCTGAGAATTGGAATAACGATTTTTCTTAGAAAAATGCTATTTTTATTATCTCTTAAATCATTTATTTACATATTGATATAAAAATAAAATAAAGAGGTTAAATATAGTTTTCAGATCTAATTAATTTTGATCCATACTAAAATCTTTGTCAGGGTGCAAATATTTAGATTAACACACTATGAAAGAGTGAAAACCTCAGGTGATATCCTGACTCTGATTAGCTGTTTTCTTTTGTAATTATTTATTTTCAGCTCTATGTTCACTTTTGAGCTCCTCCAGCCTATAACAGAACTGCAACAACTGGGGAGGTGGGGATAAAGATAAAGGGCCCTATATGATTTGCCAAATATAGATAAACAATGAAATGCATAAAGTAAACGTAATTTATCGCAGATGTCTGTCATGCGTATATTGCATTATCGCGATAAGGATAATTTTGCATTATATTGTGCAGCCCTAGTTATTATACACTTATTTTAAATCACCTTTTTAATAATAAAATGTCAAATAAAGTAAATTTTAACCAAATGTATCTGCTCCTAGTATTAGTATACACTTTATTAGTCTTAAATTTTTTTTAATACTTTTACAAATTCAATTTAAATATTATCTATTAATTTCTACAAACTATAATAGATTTGATTACAACACCACATGTCTGTATGTTGAATGTGATTTTTCTCCAGTGTGGGTGGAATGGGCAAGATGTTTGACTCAACAGAGCTTATATTATTGTACTGATTAGCTATTAGCTGTGAACAGGCAGTGTCAGTTATGGCATTGGAAAAAAACAGTGACCATAATTGTAAAGAAACACATTTTTTTTTTTTTTAATCTTTATTATTTCACCAGAAAGGGACAGTGTAAATTTATTAGCGTTCATGAATGTAAATGTTCCAAAAGAGTCTGAAGTTTTCATTGGTAGTTTTCAGATGTTATTAGCTCTAATAAATTCCCCATAATTTTAGTTTGGAGTAGAGTGGATTACTTTCATACTGATTTATTATGGATTTTAGACCATCAAAAATAGTCTACACTTGCATTGGGATGGAGTAAAATGTATGAACACTTTCTTATTTTCTTCTTGGCTTAACCAGTCGTTCATCTTGGATGGTCTTGGGGAGCGAGTCAGTATTTTCACGTTTGACGGAACTCCTCCTTCAAGAACATATGGTGTATCTGTTGACGATCAGCTCACCTGTTTTTATTAACTGCCCCATCAGAGTCACAGCGGTACTGCACCGTCCACTGCACGGGCTACATGCGCACATGGCCTACACGTCAGCTGGCCACCGAGGGGGAGGCCGAGGCGGATAAAGAGAGCTCCCACTTTAGCTGTCTGGTAGCGATGGGCCGCGTTCACCCACACACTCTCCCGCAGGCCAACGGAGAGATCAAGGTCAAACCCACTGAGTTCATCACCCGCTACGCCATGGATGGCAAATTCACCTTCGTGGATCAACGGTTTGTTAAATAAATGTGAATTTTTGTGAATTAACAACACAACAGGCCCATCGTATATAGTTCTACACTGAAATAAAGTGCTGGGTTCCACATAATCCATTTGTGTTGGGACAACATGAAGGAATTAACTTACTAGTTTTTACACATTTAAGTGGATTGAACATTGAGCAATTAGGTTGCCACCCCAAGATTATTTAAGCTCAATGTAAATAAGTAGTTTAAACAAATAGCAAATGTCATTTTTTGAGTGTATATAGCAGAGATGCCTAAAGTAGGGGCCGCGGGTCAAAGTTGGCCCATTGTAACGTTTGATTTGACCCACCATACCATCTGAGAGGAGAGTCAGTAGGATGGAGAGGGTTGACTTTAACACAGATCATCATTTTTAATTTGACGTAACCTTTTTTGTTTGTTTTATTGCTGAGCTACAGAAAAGCTAACAGAAATAGTTTCGATTAAATGTTGGAAATGAATCAGATTTTTTAAAATGTAAAAACTTTCACTTGACAGATCAAAGCAAAAACTGGTGTAATTCTGTTATGAATTAGTTTTGTTTTTACTGTAATAAGTTCATTATACAATGTAAAAAATACTGTATTAGTTAATAAAAAGCAATGTTTTCTAGTCATTATTAAATAAATTAGGAAATTACTTATGGTAAATTACCCCACCTACATTTACCTTCGACCCACTAGCCTCAATCAAGTTTGGTTTTTGGCCCGTCTTAAAAAAAAGTTTGGGCACCCCTGGTATATAGGAAATTTTATAGGAGAGTAGGAGAGTTCATTCTCACTAGAGGGCGATATGTCTTGTCTTTGTATTAGTTTAACACTTGTTTAACACTTATGTTTTGGAGGAACTACGCTGTAAAAAATGTTTTGTAATGATATTAATATGTAACAAAAAGCGGTATTGTAGAATGAATTTAGTGTTTCTATTAAAAATTCATGTTTACTTAAGTGTTTTGTATTATATTATCAGACGTTTACTAACCATTTTGTTGTTTTTTAGTTCTTTTTTACATTGTAACTAACTTGATTTTTATAAAATTATGTCAAATGTATAAATCGCTATAAAAGTGAAAACATTTTTATATTATATATATATATATATATATATATATATATATATATATATATATATATATATAATAAATTCTTATTATTTGATACAATTATTTTTAAATGCACATTTTATTTTGAATAATAATAATAGTAGTAGTAGTGTAATATTAAAACAATATGTTTTTGTTTTAAATTTTTTTATGATTTATTTAACATTTTTGCATTTTACAAACATAACCCTTAAAAAGTAAAGAAATGCATTATAAAAATAAATAAAGAAATAAAGTAAAATAAACCCAATTACACAATTAAATGAGGGGCAGATGTCTACTTTCATGCAATAAACTTAATGTTACAATTCAAGTGTTTTTTTTTGTTGTTGTTGTTTTTTAGCAATTTTAATTGTTTAAACTAAATTATAATTTAAATGATGTTAATGTTGTTGTTGTTGTTGTTTCAAGCCCCCAAGTAATAATTTTGAATAATATTATTTTGGTAACACCATATGATTTTTTTAGCTCACATTGCCAGTTTTGTGGTGAATAATTCATCAGTGCATGTCATTAAGAAAAAAAAAGTTTGCTCTTCTAATCTTTAATTGAAATCTGAAATGCACTTCTTGTTTGTTTTTCTCAGTTAAATTATCAGATTACGTGATTTTGAGGTAATGAGCGTGGCTAACATTTAATCACGCTGGTTCAACTGTCAGTTTTGACAACAAACAGAAATGGTGAGGAGGAGGTGTCTGTTAGTTGGAATAACTCTACTAAAACCCCTTTCCCGATCTTTCTGAATGAAATGCCTACTTTACTACAACCATTCAGCCTGCAGTAGAAAAAACAAGCCACGCCCACTGTTTCCTCATTTAAAATTTTGTTTCTCTAGGAACTGTCACAATAAGAAAAAAATAACGATCACAGCTTCTGGTTCATTGGGACTTTAAATAAATGTTAAATTCATTTGCTAATGTTGCAAATTTTTGTTGTTGTTAATAAATATTAAACTAACAAACTGTAGTACCAGAAAAAAAAGTTGTATTTAAATTGACACGTTGAATCTTGGAATTTTTTTATAATAGAATTTTTGGTCAGACTTTATTTTGATGGTCTGTTTGTTGAATTAAGTTGCATTGCATCTACATGCCAACTAATTCTCATTAGATTATAAATAGAGTGTTAGGTTGGGGTTAGGGTTATGGTTAGTGTAAGCAGATATTAAGCATACAGTCTACTAATACTCAAATGGACCATCAAAATAAAGTGTTACCTAAATTTCTTATAACCTTGGAATATTTCTTTAAAATGTGCTGTTGATTTATACTGTGCACACAGAGCCACCACTATTCTGGGATATTTACCTCAGGAGCTGCTGGGAACATCCTGCTATGAATACTTCCACCTGGATGACCTGCCGCACCTGGCTGAAAGACATAGAAAAGGTACAGAGTCTCACTATCAGGAACACTGGAGCTGTAAACAAAGTTTCCTGAAAGTGTTTTCCAAGAAACCTGGCACCTTTCCCAGTCGTTTGTACTGAGTAGCCAAATCCCTATCATCCATCATTAGTCTTACTTCTAAAGGACATTACAACAGCTTTCAATGGCAGAAACACGAGGCCAGAGCCTCACTGAGGTTTAAACTGGATTATGTGTCATATGCAAATAAAGGTGAATTTTAGATCACATTGAAAACTGTCATTTGGCTCATTTCTTATTTGGAAAGAAAGAAGTATAAAATGTTTTCAAAGAGTTTTTAACATTGCTTTTGGACAGTTTATGTTTAATAAATGCAAATGATAGAAATAAAGTGTATAAAAACTAATTTTTATTTAATATATACAGTGCTCAACATCAGAGATGGCAAAATTACACACATCCTTTACTCAAGTAGAAGTACAGATACTCATTTTTAAAATGACTCTGGTAGAGGTTGAAGTACTGACTACACTTTTGGACTCAACTAAAAGTAAAGAAGTACAAACTGAAATATGTACGCAAGTAAAAAGTATTCATTACTATACCAGTTTTAGTTTCACTGTGGTAACTACACTGCACATCATGTATACATCTATACAAAATAACTTTCATTTACAATTACATTTTCAGCTGCAAACTAGTCAACCAACCAATGTTGTCCAACAACACTGCTCAAAAAGTTGTCATGTGTATCATTACCTGGACACAAAACATAACCTTACACTTGTTAAAAACAACAGCTGCGATACTACATTTACAGTAGCCTAAAATAGCAAAACTAAAGTGGCTTTCCCGGTACATTATCGACAACAATAGACTTTATTTACACCTCTTATGTTGTTACTATTTAAATCAAAGATTTAACTGCATTACCATTGAAGAAGTGCATTACCTTAACAAATGAGGTTAAAAAGAAATCTTTGAGCGAGTCATTCCTAATGAGTCAATTTATTTATAAATAAGCCGTTTTGAATGAATCTGAATGAACAATTCAGTGACAAAGATAGAGATTTGACGCCACCCATTGGACATTTTGGTTTCAATTTAATGTAGCTTCTAATAAAAAAAATAATAATGTTATAGACCATTCGGAGGGATGTAAACAAAAACAACGGTCCCAACGTATTTCCTGTTTTACATTTTTAATTTCTATAGCTTCCGAGAATCTAAAAAAAGAGCCACATATTGATAAATAATGTGGTTTATGATAAATAAGTTATGATTGAATTGCCTCTCGTTATAGTTATGAAATAGTTTGATAATAAATGTTCATGGGCCTATGACATCACCACATTGAAATGGTCTATACTTTGATATTCAGCATTTGGAAAAATCTGATCATTAAAATAAATATAAAGTTAAGGTTAAATGTGACATCTAAGATGTAAATAGATTTTACGTCTTAGACAGCATTTCAGTGATAGTTATGGGATTTGGACAAACATACCATTAAAATACTTTGCTTAGAATACTATACTATATGCTGTGCTATGCTATAGCTACTATATAATAGCATCTTATATAATTTGATGAGAATATGTGGCAAATATGTCATTTTTCCACAGCTGTAAAGTGCTGCAACAGTTTAAAATGCAACTGGAAAGGGCTTAGTTCTTTAATTTGACTATGGAAAAGAGGCGTCTGTTGAAATAAGAGGTTACAGTGTAGGACAGAATCAGCTCATTATCCCTCAAAACACTGAAAACTTAAATAAGTTTGATTATCCAATGAAATGTAGGCTAATTGAAATAAATTACATGCATATTGATTACTTAAGCTAGTGAAAATAGCTGACCCCCCTATAGTCAATGTATAATTTGCACCCTGACTACAGTGTATATAAATTCTGTACTAGGAAATATGAACTCACATCTTTAGAAATAGAAAAATAATTGCTTTGAATTCATGCGAAATATTGGGAAAAAAATACAAACTACAAACTTTTATTTAGTTTTCTCTAGAATTTTGCTCTTTTTAAATATTTTATTTCATATTTTTCTCTAACATATAAATTTAGGTGTATCAATTTTGGACTGTTATCATAAGTTGTTTTGTTAGATTAGCCAGATTTATGCACAATAAGTATTATGCACAAATATAATATTGTAAAGCTTCTATATATTTTTTTTATTATTTTTATTTTATTTTAATATTACTGTTTATTATAACAGCAATAATAAATTTGAACCTTTTTTTGTTCTAAACACTTCCTGACCGGCTTTTTAATGGTATTTTTTGGTCAATTTGGATTTCTGTTTACTTTATATGCAAAAAACGGATCACTAGGTTCAAACCTTTTGTGTTCTACTCAAAAGAAAACATCAGATGATATTAAAATGTCTGATTTAGTGAGAAAATGACAGATGATGATCAATATTAATGTTATTTTCACTGTTTGTTTTACAGTGCTGAGGAGTAAAGAAAAGATTGAGACAAACTGCTATAAGTTTAAAACAAAATATGGCTCTTTTGTCACCTTACAAAGTCAGTGGTTTAGTTTTATAAATCCCTGGACCAAAGAAGTAGAATACATAGTGTCAACCAACACCGTTATATCGTAAGTACCACCATCTCTTTTTTTTATGTGTGTTTGCGTTTGTTTTTCTGAGAGTTCTGATTTAACCTGTAATGTATAATTCCTGTGATTTGATTGAGATGACCGATTATTTTATCACCCCTCTTTTTTTTTTTTTTATTTTTTTTTACCTGACTCAGCGGTAAAAATAATCCAGGTGGATCAGGGGATAAAGCAGAGCAGCCGAGCAGCTCCAAGGCCTCGGAAGGTGAGTAATGATGTCTTCACGTGTTGTAAATTCATCTTGTTTCTAGGTGTGTATCTTTAATTTCCATTGCATTATGAAACCATCCATTGAGGAAAAGACAAAGCACTTATTTGTCACATGCATCGTTCATTGTGGCAGCCGATTGAATAAATGTTTGCCATTCCAGCATTTTGATAGAGTTCTGTATTAGGTTTAGTTTTGTTGTTTTACTTTGTTACATGACTTCGTTTTTTTGTTTGCTAGACTTGCCAGTTTATATGTGAGCTTAGCTGAAATAAATAAAATAAGCAAAATAGCTGATATGATAATCTGATTGTACTGTTGATTTGAAATAGTTAATACACACTATGAATCATTTATTAAGCATTAGCAAATAGTTATTTCATTATCTATTAAGCATTAACAGATGTTAGCAAGCAGTTTATAAATACAGCTACAAATGCTGTATTCTTGACATTTACATGTATAACGTGCCTAAATTTTCATACTTTAATTATTATTTTATCATTACTAGGTTAAGTATTGCATTATTTACAAACCAGGTATTTGAGAATAGTTGGTGTTTTTTTAAGATCATTTCAGAATGAGTAAGTAAATGATTAATAAACTACTCAAATTAACATTTGTATATCTTATTCAGGCATATGTTTATAGTTAATTTGTATGGTAATAAATACTTTATTAACTCCACTTCATCCAGTTTTGTGACCTAAAGTGAGAACTATTTATACTTTATAAATGCCTTATAAATGACAATTATGTTATATTTTGACACTTCTGTTAGTCTGCAATGTTTAAACTTTACAGTAATTTTACTTTTTAGATTAGACTGCAAAGATGTATTGTTCATTTGATACTGAGCCTTTAATTTGTCATTTATAAGGGATTTAAAAAGCATAAATAGTCCTCACTTGAGATCAGGTCACAAAACTGAATGAGGTTGAGTTAATAAAGCGTTTATTAAAATACAAAGGAACTATTAGTATATGTCTGAATAATAAGATATAAATGTTGATTTGAATAGTCATTTACTATTCATTTACTAACTCATTCTGAATGATCTTAAAAAACCCCAACTACTCTTAAATACAAATGGTTTATAAATAATGTGATGCTTAATTTAGTCATGAAAAATTAATCCGTAACAAAGTATAAAAGTACGATTATTAAGCTCATTTTAAATGTGCTTGTAAGTCAAAAATAGAGCATTTTCATCTGCATTTATAAACTGCTTACTAATGTTAATGTAGAGGTAATGCTTAAATAATGAATTAACTAATTGCTAACGCTTAATAGATGATTCATAGTGTGTAGTTATTAAAAAGTGTTTCCAAATAGTTTATATAAACATTTTACTGACATGGAATTGCATGTTGGGGTGTGTTATATTTATTATCTGCTATGTCCAAACGTGTTCACTGCATTATAAAAGCTATTAAATTGTACTTATAATTACCCAATAATTCAGGTTCTGAATTGTAAAAAACAATGCAACAGTTGAGTAAAATCAGGCAATTTTGCTTGTGTGATATTAGTGTTATCGCAAATGTAATATTGATTTTATACAACATTTCAAGAAAGAAGAAATTAATAATAATAAACAGCAGGCACTAAAAGATTCCCCATTGCATTGCAAAAAAAAAAAAAACGTTGATCTGTTCATTCGGAAATTCTTAATTAAGTTCTTAAGTGGCTGTAATATTCGTAAACCTGCCAACATCTGATGTCATGACTTTCTGGAAGTCTTGTCATGAAAGGGAAAAAAATATTTTAGTTGCATAACATCAGTTAAAAAAAGTATACTTCACCCAAAACTGAAAATTGTCATCATTTACTTAACACTTGTTATAAACCTGTTTGAGTTTCATTTTTCTGTTGATATTTTCAAAAGAAGATCGAAAAACAAATACTACGGAAGTCAATGGTTACTAGTTTTACATTTTTCAAAATATCTTCTTTTGTGTTCAACAGAAAAAAAGAAACTCATAAGGATTTAGAACCAATTGAGAATGAGTAAATAGCTGACTAAAAAATGAAAATCTCTTTAATGACAATGAATTCATTTTGCAAAAGTTTTATCAACTTTTAATGCAAACCAGGATATTGACCATTTTTGAAGAGAGAAACAATCCCACCAACCTTTGGTTAATCTTTAATATTATTAAAAAGCTGCTCAGATGACATTATCACATGAGTTTAAAGTCTAATAGTGATTGTTTATGTTTTTGTTTTGCAGATGATGCCAAGAAATCCCAACAAGTTCCAATCATCCCAGGGATCTCCAGTGCATCCGGCATGATTTACGCAGGGTGCATAGGGACCCAAATCGCTAACGAGATAATGGACTATAATAGGTAAACCGATTATTCTAGCTTCCTTTCTATTATTATATTTGGAAGAACTTGCAGTGAAATATTACAAGCTATAAAAAGTAAGCACATGCTCAACATTATTACAGGGAGTGCAGAATTATTAGGCAAGTTGTATTTTTGAGAATTAATTTTATTATTGAACAACAACCATGTTCTCAATGAACCCAAAAAAACTCATTAATATCAAAGCTGAATATTTTTGGAAGTAGTTTTTAGTTTGTTTTTAGTTTTAGCTATTTTAGGAGGATATCTGTGTGTGCAGGTGACTATTACTGTGCGTAATTATTAGGCAACTTAACAAAAAACAAATATATACCCATTTCAATTATTTATTTTCACCAGTGAAACCAGTATAACATCTCAACATTCACAATTATACATTTCTGACATACAAAAACAAATCAGTGACCAATATAGCCACCTTTCTTTGCAAGGACACTCAAAAGCCTGCCATCCATAGATTCTGTCAGTGTTTTGATCTGTTCACCATCAACATTGCGTGCAGCAGCAACCACAGCCTCCCAGACTCTGTTCAGAGAGGTGTACTGTTTTCCCTCCTTGTAAATCTCACATTTGATGATGGACCACAGGTTCTCTGTGGGGTTCAGATCAGGTGAACAAGGACGCCATGTCATTAGTTTTTCTTCTTTTAGACCCTTTCTTGCCAGCCATGCTGTGGAGTACTTGGACGCGTGTGATGGAGCATTGTCCTGCATGAAAATCATGTTTTTCTTGAAGGATGCAGACTTCTTCCTGTACCACTGCTTGAAGGTGTCTTCCAGAAACTGGCAGTAGGACTGGGAGTTGAGCTTGACTCCATCCTCAACCCGAAAAGGCCCCACAAGCTCATCTTTGATGATACCAGCCCAAACCAGTACTTCACCTCCACCTTGCTGGCGTCTGAGTCGGACTGGAGCTCTCTGCCCTTTACCGATCCAGCCACGGGCCCATCAAGACTCACTCTTATTTCATCAGTCCATAAAACCTTAGAAAAATCAGTCTTGAGATATTTCTTGGCCCAGTCTTGACGTTTCAGCTTGTGTGTCTTGTTCAGTGGTGGTCGTTTTTCAGGCTTTCTTACCTTGGCCATGTCTCTGAGTATTGCACACCTTGTGCTTTTGGGCACTCCAGTGATGTTGCAGCTCTGAAATATGGCAAAACTGGTGGCAAGTGGCATCTTGGCAGCTGCACACTTGACTTTTCTCAGTTCATGGTTCAGTTCTCAGTTTATTTTGCGCCTTGGTTTTTCCACACGCTTCTTGCGACCCTGTTGACTATTTTGAATGAAACGCTTGATTGTTCGATGATCACGCTTCAGAAGCTTGGCAATTTTTAAGAGTGCTGCATCCCTCTGCAAGATATCTGACTATTTTGACTTTTCGGAGTCTGTCAAGTCCTTCTTTTGACCCATTTTGCCAAAGGAAAGGAAGTTGCCTAATAATTATGCACACCTGATATAGGGTGTTGATGTCATTAGACCACACCCCTTCTCATTACAGAGATGCACATCACCTAATATGCTTAATTGGTGGTAGGCTTTCGAGCCTATACAGCTTGGAGTAAGACAACATGCATAAAGAGGATGATGTGGTCAAAATACTCATTTGCCTAATAATTCTGCACTGCCTGTATTTAGTGAGATCATGTGTTTTTTTCATATGTAATGATCTTTGAAAACATTGCACAAATCAGGCCGTTTTGAAAATACAGTTCTACACATCCCTAATGAAAGGATTTTTGAGTTGTGACAACACACTGTTTTCTTGTGAAGGATGAACTCGTCACCATCCAGCGGCAATACCAGTCCGTTCAGTTTACTGCAGGACAAGTCTCCACTGGCCCTTGCGCAGGCCAGCAGCAATGTGAGTGTGTCTGTGTTGATTTAAATGACTTCTTATGTTTTGTGATTTATGAGTTATATACACAATATTACTCATAATGCTTTAAGGTGCCAAATGGGGAAGCAACAGACGTGGAGATGCCTGGCAAATCAAGCTCTGAGGAAGAAGCGCGGGGCGGACCCTTCTTAGCCGGGGAAAATCTCATGGGTGAATGTGACTGCTTTATATATTACATTGATCATGTCTTTGTCAAAAAGAGTCAATTTGAGAAGCTTGTCTAAAAGTTTGTCCAGCCTTCCAGATAAGAGATGAATGCCAAAATAAGGTAAATGTATGATTTGGTCAGATTCCACTACTGAATCTGTATATATATAAATATATAAATAAATAAGAAAATTTAAAATAAGAGTCTAAAAATCCTTTTGTATGAGGAACTACTTTCTTCCGCCACTCATTCACATCTGCAGCCGACCATCAGAACAGCAGAAATTGTTGCTACTTCACTTACGTCACTTTAGAGCTAGTATTTTAATGATTCTCTAGCGTAATGTCTGAAGTGATGACAAAACATGTTATTTTGCTCACATTTTAAGATTATAAGGCTGAACGGCATGAAATTCCACCAGTCTACAGAGATTTTTGTTTGATTTTCTTTTTTTATATACAGTATTATGCCGTTGAACTGTTGTATAAACGCAACATCAACGCACACCTCCCACCAGTGCCAATATACAGCCATATCGTACTGCTACTCGTGAGAATTTCATATAGCGCTCCTTCTCATACTACAGCATCCAAATCAAAGTTCCTGAAAGCAAAGAAGGTCAAAGTGCTCCAGGATTGGCCAGCCCAGTCACCAGAAATGAATATTATTGAGCATGTCTGGAGCATGTCTGGCATTGAAGATAAATCAGAAGAATCTTGGTGAACTCTGGGAGTCCTGCAAGAACGCTTTCTTTGCCATTACAGATGACTTTATTAAGTTATTTGAGTCATTGCAGAGATGTATGGATGCAGTCCTCCAAGCTCATGGGAGTCATACACAGTATTAATTATTTTTCCACAGCACCATGACTTCATATTCTATACTGTACATTATTTCTGTTAAGCCTTTTGTCTAAGCAAAGTCAGACCTTACTGTCCAAATTAAGTATTTAAAAATTAAGGCATGATCATATTTTATTTTGGTAAAATAAGCATAATCTAGAGACCTTTGCCTTTCATATGAGTCACTTCTGGTGCCAAATGATCAACTAGAAGTCAAGCAATTATTTGTAGTTCTTGGATAGGTGACAAGACTTCTGTCGGGTAGTGTAGTTTACTTTATTTAAATGTAATTCTTTCCATGTCTTACCCTCACCTTTTACCTGTTCTTGTGTTCCAGAGGGGAGCTCTCAGCTGGATCTGGAGGGGGTTCCTGGTCTGGGTGCTCTGAGCACTGATGAAGCAGCCATGGCTGTCATTATGAGCTTACTGGAGACCGATGCCAACCTAGGTGAAGCCGTGAACTTTGACGAGATGCACTGGTCTCTCTGAACACACAGCCATCTTACCTGGAGCTTTTTTCAAATGAACCATCCAGTCATTTTCACAGGGCAGAGAGCCTTTGACAGTTATCTGACTTTTGTGTTTTTAATTTATTAGTGTTTTTAATGCGTCTGGACAAACTGCGAGGCAGGTTATCTGAAGGCTGCTCCGGGCGAAGGGGTTTCTCTGAATACCTTAATCTGAGTTCCTTAAGCAACAGGACCAGGTTTTATATGGTCTGGTGTGCATTTCTTCAGCTCAGCTCTGAGGTCACTTCTACCCCTTTGGCATGAGCGAGGGACGTTCTTGATCTGTTTTATGAAACATGCCTCAGCCAAGCCATAAGGCAAGAACCCAAATGCTCCGCTGTGAATCGGCGGCGTGAGGATTTTAAAGCTGTTTCTTTAGTCAATCAACACTTGAACTGTTCATGGATGCTTTGAGGCATAGCTGGACTGTTTTTCTTTTTTTTATATATATATATATATATATAAATGTCATGGGTTTCCTTTGGCAAGGGGACCCTTGTAGTTATTTTACCCTTTTAGAGCAGAAATCGTCTTGAATTTAATGTTTTTTGATGAACGAGAGCGGAACAACAGGGAGGGTTTTTGATAAGCGCTTGTCAACCAGAATTACTTGAAAAGACTATGTGGAAAAATCTGAAAATTTGAGGATCACCGTTAGGCCTGACGTTTGTTTTGTTTTTCCTCTTTAGTCTTCAGACCTGTGTGTGTGAATGTGTGCTTTTCCCTCAGACCTTTGTCTGTCCTGCCAGACTGATCTGCTCTTGAAAAGGAGATATTTCTGAAGTTCACAGGGCCTGGGACAACATACTTGGTTGTTGCACCCAACATTGGCACTTAGTTTGGTGTAGAATATGATCTGCTGAAGCGGTGTCTGGATGGAGATCGGCAACAGGTAAAATGGTGATCGAAACTCTGGACAAAGTTGTCTATTAATAAGGGCAGGGTCTCTCAGGGAACAATTCATGAAACCCCTTCTCAAAATCCTTTATCGGATTAGCCAAGTACCACTTTGTCTTGAGGACTTAAACATTGTTCAAGTTCAAAGGCAAAGACATGCTTATGTGATCAGCATTTAATAGGTAATTGTTGTTTTGGAATTACTGCTATGGATGAAAAAGAGACCACTTAAATTCTCAGTGTCTCTGAATTCATTAGCTATGGGTTTGAGTAAAATGTTAATATTTATTTTATTGTATAAATGTCTGATAACAATTCCTCATTTTTAAATAAAACAAAGTCATTTTATATTTGTTTTTAAGCCACATGTAGAGAATAACAAATGTTCAAAATATTGTTTCTTCCCTTTTTTGGCTGTTCCACCAACTATTGATTTCTTGACTCTTCTGAATTTAAAACATTGAATATAAACATGTCATCACCTCAAAAACACTGTTCCTGTATTTTATGCCCAAAAAATGGCTTTAAATAACAGATTATTTTTAATTAGGAAGTCATCAGTATTTACAGGAGAAAACAAATGTTATATTTTACTCAAACACATAACTATTAAGGCTTATGCACACCAGGATGATTTTTGCTCGCGATTATTGCTGATGCTTAATGGTTTATGACTAAACAAAAGGTGTTGTGCAAAAAATGTGCACACATAAAGCATATTTTTTTGGTTTGACGCTCTAAGTTAAAAACTGGCCAACCAATGAGTTTGGCGGATTTGTTTACATGGCTTTAGCTGCTGAAGTTACAGTAAAACACAACTTGGTGACCCTCAAGTATAAAACGGTAGCCAAGCACAGAGAAATTACAGATCAAATAGGATTCAATAATGTGAATCCTATGATTCAATAATTTTGCTTAATTTTTTTTCATATTTTGGGACTTTCTCCCGCACACTTTTGACCAAGAGTTTGTGTGCTGTAGTGGAGGAAGCTAAACAGAAGTAGAAAATTTTATGCAGAGTTTTTCAAAGTAGTCGTGTCACAGATGATTTCACACTGCATGACTATCTGGGCTAGTGTTCAGTCGCTGCTGTGTTTACACTGGAAGATAGATCGGTGACAGGGTTTCACACTGCATGATTTTACAATTAGAAGAATTGCAGACAACTTTGTCTCGGCCCATAAACTACGTCTCACAACCAAACACACGTGAGAAATGACATGGAAACAACGCGAGGTCACGCAGTATATCTTTTGTTATTGACTACATAATGAGAAAGAAGCCTTTAGTGGGGTAGAAAATGTGCTTATTTTGCTCACCTGGCTTTTAAAATAAATTAGCAACTTCTCTTCAACGTTTTTCTTTTTCGACCTGGTTGTGATATTGCTCAGATGGCACATCAAACAGACACGGGTGCTCTTGCCAAATTTACACTACTGTAGTTTTTCCTTTATTTCTTGGGTCCAAATAGACCGAAAATAAGCGCTTTTAACTTCTCCTCCATCCTCTCACATGGCCTGTAGATACCCATACTAGTGAACGCTGCTCTAACATCAGCGATTACCTACAGCCAATGAGATTTTCAATCAGAACACATTTCACACAGTATGATTTGAATCGCTGACAGGTCCTGATATTTAGAAAGCCAAATATCTCGCAGGCGTCTGCGACTCATCAGCGATTTTCTCAGATCGTGTCTTTGATAGTTCACACTGTTTGATTGTTACGTGAACGAGCCTCGATTTGCCTGTGATTTCAGGCATTTGTCGCCGATTTTTCAAAACCGTAAAAAGTCAAAATCAGGGCTAAAGTCATGCAGTCTGAACTTGGCATTACAAAAGGATAAAGAGTGAAGAAGCGTAAACTTGCGCAGCACCACCTTGTGTACTGCAGTATTTCTGTTTTTCGTTTAGGGCCATCTAGTGTCAGGGAGTGATTTTGCACATTCACAATCACTCGTTCAAAATCGCTTTGGTATAAATGGCGAAAATTCTGATGATAAGCGCGAGTGAAAATCGTCCTGGTGTGAGTCTTAATTCATAAATCCAGAAACTGAGAATCTTAAGTTGGTCTTTTAATTTTTGTACCACAGCTGTTTTTCGAAAAAACATAGTGCTCATGTATTGTAAAAAAAAAAAAAAGAGCTTATTGTTTTACAAAAACATGCTGTAAGTTTCAGAACATAAAACTTCCTAGTCAATCTGAAAACAACAATCTTGAAACATCAAGCTTTAACTGAAGCCAAGCTACCTAAATGGCATGTGTAAGTTTTCATCTCACAACTACAACATAGTGCAACAAAAGACCCTTTGCAGAAGGCCCCACCAAGTGATTCATGCTTGTGTAGTATTGTATATCTTGACGCAAACACAAGATTACTGGAGCCACAAAACAAGAGTGTTTCCTTTAAGGGGTACAACATGTGCAAAACTGTTGAAAAGTGTCTTTGCCTTCTTTATCGCCTACTGTGTTTTTGAATACTATGAATTCGGATGTGCTACTCAGCTCATGCAGGTCTGCTGTTTTTCCCATACTGTATAGTTGGAAAGTATGTGATTTCAGACACACTGAGTATGAAGACCTTTATCTGGTGTTTTATTAGAGCAGGACAGTGTCATCAGAAACCGGTCTGGACACCCATTTTATATGTGGACTTTGGAGAACATTATAAAATGCAACAAATGGCAGTTCTTGATCCCCTTTATCTCAACTCCTCTTCAAAAAAAAAAAAAAAAAACTTACAAACACTTTTATAGAGTAAAACAGAGTAACAACAGAGTAATGAGATATTCACACATTTGTACTGTAGAGATTTAATACAAATCCAGTCATGATGGTAACCCACTTTTTAAAAGTAGAGTTCACCCTAAAATGAACAATCTCTCATCATTTATTTACCCTCATGTCTTTCCAAACTTCTATGACATAGGTCTCAAACTCAGTTCCTGGAGGGCCGCAGCTCTGCACAATTTTGCACCAATTCTGATCAAACACAGCTGATCCAAGTAATAAAAGTGTTCATGACTCTTTTGAACACCTCCATTATTTGGATCAGCTGTGTTTGATGGGGTTGGAGCAAAACTGTGCAGAGCTGCGGCCCTCCAGGAACTGAGTTTGAGACCTGTGCTCTACGAGTTTCTTTCATTCAACACAAATGGAGATCACTGCAGTTGTGTAGTTTGTTCAAGCCTTTAGGAAGAAATAAAATCATTGGGGTTTGGAGCAACATGAGGTTGAGTGTTTTCGTTAATGTAAGACACTTGTATAATTTAAAATTTTATTAATCTTTGAATATAAATAAAACAAAAAGATGTCCACTTTAGTTTTTAGACTCTGTTTTTAAACTTGGCACCTCTTTTTGAGCAACTTTGCTGTTAAAATAAGAGGTTTGCTCTTAAACGTCCTTTATTGTAATAATTCCCTATTTTTATATTATAAATGAGGTCTTATTTGCATATGTATGTACTTGGGATACTGATTCTTCTGTCTTTTTTTCTTTCTTTCACTAATAAGTATGACACTAAATAATGCTTTCCAAAAGAGTCCGGGTAAACCTTCAGCCCAGTGATTTTCACATTTAGGCATGGCTGTGTGTTCACATTTTGCACATCTTCTTCCAAACTGTTGCTTCCCGTGTTAGCGTTGACCTTTCATTCAGTCGGTCTGCATAGCGAACTGTGTTTCTGTGATGGTGCACACGTGCCACACGAGACTCTTGGCCTTGCCTGATGAAAACAACAGATTATACCAAAGCAAGTTGGCCACAGACATATTTTCCAAGTTCCCGTAACGCTCAGCCGCCCTGTGTTCTGTCGGATGTCCTGTAATTCTGTGACTTTAGTCTGAGCTGCTTTTTTAAATGGAAAGAAAATGTGTTCATATCATTGTCTACTCTGTCACATGCTGCCAAGAGCATACTTGAAGGGAGGAACCATGCCATGATCTAGTGCTCATCCGAGGCTTGGCTTAACAAATATACCAATTAGAGGTGTTTCCTTAAAGGATAAGTTCACCCCAACATAAAAAATGACGTTTATTCATTCTCATGTTTGTTCGATCCCATTAGAAATGTGTTCTTTTTCCAAATGGGGATATTTTTAATAAAATCGGAGAGATTTCAGTTTCTTCATTCGTCCACTCTGATGCTTGAAAATGTTCATAATAATAATAAATGAGATGGGAGTTTTTTCATACACCTTTCATTTTTGATATTTGATTTTTTTTGTTTAGTTTTTTTTACTAAGTCTTTTACCAATTTGTGTCTGTAGATCACAATACATATTTTTAACGTCATTTTTTCTAAATGAGCACCACAACTCCACTTCAGCAACACTTACAGATACCATCACAATTTTTTACACAGAAATATATATTCATAATTTACTTTATTATATACAACAACAAAAAAATTCTGCCTGTATGTAGTGTTTTCTGAATTATAAAAAAATTGATCAAAAGAACAACTAAACCATGTTTAAAGTACTCAAATGTATTCTTGGTAGCCAGGGTTTACGAAAGTGAGGACCGGTGGGGTGGGGGTGTTGTGGACGCCACCCTCACTATTCTACCGCCTAGATCGCCTCTATGGACGTGTCAGCCTTGTTGGTACTGTAGCTTAGTCATGCTTGCTTGCAGCATGAGAACCAATTATGTTAATTCTTGGATGGCATATTGCACATCTGAGCTCCTACAAGAGCCAAAAAAGTGCATTTCCGCATATCACATGGCAGGTTTGAGGTTGTAGAACCAATGAGTTTTGCTATCCAGCATCAAGCAGATATGAGATATTTAAATAAAACTTCACACAATGTAGTTAAGACACAGAAGACTTGATTTTTATTAGCAATTTATTGATTTTTAATTACTTAATTCAGTGTTTCTCAACCACGTTTCTGGAGGGCCACCAGCACTACATATTTTAAATGTCTCCTTTGTCACACCCAATACATGTCTTTCAGTCTCTGCTAATGAGCTGATGATCTAAATCAGGTATGTTAGGTTAAGGAGACATGGAAATATGCAGAGCTGGTGGTCCTCCAGGAACGTGGTTGAGAAACACTGAATTACCTGATTTATAATTAATTAATTTTTTTTATGGGTCTTGAGTCGATGGAGACAGAAAAATCTTAGATTTGTTGAAAATATCTTCATTTGTGTTCCACAGATGCGGTTTTGAACAACATGAGGATGAGTAAACAAGGACAGATTCTTGACTTTTCATGGAATCAAATGCCAGAAAGATAAGTTAGCCAATCACAATTATAGTAATATGGCCAGTGTGGGGTTTTGATTGGACGGTTGTAGCCTTAAGCACAGGAACAACTGCTTCCTTCACCTCATTGTGCCATAAACTACAGGCTGGACCTAAAAAAGGCAAGAAAATGAGATTTTGATTTTGTTTTCCACTTCCCCCATAAATCTTCTCTGCCAATAATGTGACACTTTTCTGTCTGAATTGTCGTTCTGCAGTTGCACTTGACAGAATTCAATACTGTACTTAGGAGACAACTATCCCTTTTTCTTCTCTCCTGATTTCATCCGTGTAGCCTAAGATTTTCTTGATTTTTACATTGTTCCAGCAATATTCATTCATTCATGCATGCCTTTTTCTGTTCCCCTTTGCGTCTTCTTTTGTTGTGGTTCTATCAGGGTTTTTGATAAAGGTTTTTGCCTTATGAGACAAAGATTTGCTGTTCTCTTTCCCTTTGTTTTCTGTCTGTCTGGAGTGTATGATGGAGACTCTGAATCAGCATCTCAGTCGAGCAGTAGCTTTGTTTGAGTTTTTGAACAAGGAACTGAGGCTCTTGTCTGGTCTTTTGCTTCTATCCTTTTCCTCTTGTTAGTTATTAAACATTTGTATGCCGCCATCGCTGCTGTCGCTGCTGTTAACCAGTCTGGTTAGTAGCAGAGAGTCTGTCTCTCCAGGCTGACCTTTTGGTTAAAGTAAATAAACAACATTAGTTTCCTTTACATTTGTGTCGTTGTGGGCTCGGAGATGTTCGAAAGGAATTCAATTTGATATTGAATTTAGGGTTAACCCAAAGGTGAACATTTTGTCTTCTTTACTTGCCATCTGCTTGTTTCAAACCAGTTTGAGCTTCGTTATTCTGTCGAACACAAAATAAGATGTTTTGAATTATTTTGGCACCAGAAGAGTTGAGGGTAATCACTGACTTCCATATACAGTAAGGAACTCATACTGATTTGGAACAACTT
Source organism: Danio kyathit (assembly GCA_903798195.1). Lineage (NCBI taxonomy): Eukaryota > Metazoa > Chordata > Actinopteri > Cypriniformes > Danionidae > Danio > Danio kyathit. The sequence goes on along the minus strand of LR812536.1, from coordinate 22,613,806 downwards.
GAGGGTGAGTAAACGATGAGTTATGTCTTATTTTTGGGAGAACTATCCCTTTAATGTAGGTTTTTTGTGTTAAATTTCATAACAAAAACACTAAAATAAAGAAAATGAATGTTTCAACTGTAAAAAATGCATCATTATTTCTCACAAACATGAACACCTTTGCTTTTGAAATTGACTCAAACAAATTAAGCACACACTTATACAAATACAATAATAAAATGGTGATATTTCAATATATTTCTGTTATATTGCATTTTATTAAAAACAAAAACTGATTTTATTTAGAATTTAAACCAAATGTAGGTATAGCGGTATAGTTAATATTTAGAATATTTAAGAAGTTAATATTCATATTTTTATTTTATTAGTTTATTATTTTGAATATTTTTACAAAAACTCCCTAAATTCACAAATAAACATTGTTTGTAGAGATCAATGTTTTTATTCATTAATTTTTCCTCGGCATAGTCTATTTCAGAGGTCGCCATAGCGGAATGAACTGCCAACTATTCCAGCATATGTTTTATGCAGCGAATGCCCTTCCAGCCACAACCCAGTGCTGGGAAACGCCCATACAAACTCATTCACACTTACTACGGCCAATTTAGTTTATTCAATTCACCTATAGTGCATGTCATTAGTTAAATGCTGCTGTGTAAGTTGCATAAATAAAATTATAAAAAAGAAACGTATCATCAATCACACACACAAATTGCTGCTTGTTCAAATTACTAATTTAAAAAGAGCTGAAAAATCACAATTATTTGCAGTTTTTTGGGACAACTTGATTGCTTTAAGTTCAATCCTCATAAATTTGTAACTTAATCGATATGTGCATTTTTTTACAGTGTGGGTTATTTACAATTTCACACGCACACACATTTGGATCACTCATTAATTCATTTTCTTTCGACTTAGTCCCTTTATTCATCAGGGGTGTATGTGTGTAAATGAGAATGTATGGATGTTTCCAGTGATGGGTTGCAGCTGGAAGGGCATCCGCTGCATAAAATATATGCTGGATAAGTTGGTGGTTCATTCCACTGTGGCAACCCCAGATTAATAAAGGGACTAAGCCGAAAAGAAAATGAATAATATGGACTTCTGCATTTAGGCTATATCTCGGAATTTTGATTTATTTAGGTAATTTTGAGTTTATTTCTTGCTTTTCTGATGTTTTGTTCTGTAGAATTCTGTTTATACCTCTTATTTTTATTACTTTTTTAGAATTCTGACTTCGAGTTTACATCTCATTTGTAATGTTTTTCAGAATCCTGAATTTACATCTCATATTTCTAACAGTTTTCAGAATCCTGAGTTTATAACTTGTAATTTTTCAAAATACCCAGTTTATATCTCATAATTGTGATTGTTTTTTTTTTGTTGTTATTGTTGTTTTTTCAGAATTCTGAGTTTTTTAATCTCATATTTCTAACTTTATTCAAATTTCAGAGTTTACATTTTAAAGTTTGTTTCGAGTTATGTCCAGAATCTTTGCACTTTGTCTTGAACACTTCACAAATTTGCTGTTTGTGCAAACTACTTAAAATAAGCTAAAAACAACACATTTCTTGAGGGTTTTGTTTAATCCACTTAAATATGTTGCTCCAACACAAATCGATTGTGTGGAACCCAGCAGTTTTTTACAGTGTAATTTTAATCTTATTTTATCTTTTAATTCTTTTTCAATTTAATCTGATTTGTTTAATTCATGACAAATTTTCTGACTTCTGTTTCTCTCCAAATCATGAAGTGAAGTTTATTTATAAACTAATTTCGAGAGGATCACATGCTTATTATTGACCATGGCTGGTCCCGCATTAGATAACACATGATTCATCAATCAGAAGATTCCTAACTCACCATAACCAGAGTTTCTTACCTCAGTATCTTCATCTTCGAGAATCCCCCCTTCCACCCCAACTCCTCCATCTTTTTTCCTTGAAATGGTGGCACGGCGCCCCAGTGATTAGCACTGTTGCCTCACAGCAAGAATGTCCCTGAGTTAAGTTCTTACAAGGCCAGTTGACATTCCTGTGCAGAGTTTACATGTTCTCCTTGTTCTCCTTGTGCTCGCGTGGGTTTCCCCCGGTTTCCCCCCACAGTCAAAGACATGCAAAATACGTTAATTGACCGAACCAAATTGGCACCATAGATGACCTCTTAGTCAGCATTATCTCTCCATAGCACTCCCTAATTTGTCATTAGTAATTAAAATAAGCAGTTCTTGAGACCTACCTGAGCTCAAACTCCCCTCTTGCCCTGCAAACAGAACGGAGCCCCGGATTCAAGGATCTTCTGAGTTCAGGGCTCTCTCCCGGGACAGCATGCCAAACTTACTTTATAATCAATCATCGGCCAAGTGTGAACTCTTGAAATTTAAAACCAAGAAACGGACATCATATAAACGTATATAAACGTACAATTTCATTTCTCAAGCTTCAGAGTTTAGAGACTTTTCGTAATTCTAACCCAATTTTCACAATTTTAAGTCTATATCCCACATGAGTTTTTTTTCTCAAAACTGCAATATACAAAAATTTACAACTAAAAGAAGAAACATTGTAATATTTAGATTAAGGCAACAACCCAGCAAACATTTTTTGTTTTTAAAAGATGTCTAATAGACATCTAAACATAGTCATCTTGGCTAAAACAAGGTCAGTGAAAATCTAATAGACGTCTAAGAATAGGCCCAAACTAGAATAGTCATCAAATAAACAGAAATGAATGACTACACATATAAAGTCTGTCTAATCTGTCTATTTGATGACTAGTCTAGTTTTGGGCTATTCTTAGATGTCTATTAGATTTTCACTGACAGACCAAGTTTAGCCTTGTTTTAGTCAAGCTGTCTACGTTTAGATGTCTATTAAACACAAAATAGTTTGCTGGGAAGTCTCCATGTCTGCTTGTGTATTTGAGAATGTGTGTGTTAATTAATTAGCCTAGTGTTTGTCTGTCGCCGGTTGCCCTCCTGTGGAGAGATTATTACTGTATTTAATTTCAGAGATGCAGAAGGGTCTGCGTAAGAATGATTAAATGAGTGTAAAGTAAGCTGGGCTTTGCTATATATGTGTCTATGTCATCCTGGACTTCGCTGTGCTGCTGAAGATGGGACAAACTGCAACTTTACCCTGCAGAAAAGGTGGAACGTACGTCACTGAGCTTTATGAATGGTTCAGGTATGTCTGCAAACTACAATGACTACAGCACTGCTTTAGAAAACAATAGGATACGTCATCTAATAGACCACTCGATTATAGATTATGGATGGCCTTTATTATTGGAAAGTCATTACGTATAGCTGTAAAATGGGTCAAGAACGGGTCATGCCGTACTGAAGAGTTTTATTGTAGGCCATAAAATGCCAACCGTGACTGTATAACCATATAAACTCTATCTCTGAATAAGTAGGTCATCTGCTTTATTTTCTGTCTTTGTTTATTTTGGTGACCTTTACTGTAGCCAGTTTTATTTTTATATTTTGGGTGTGTGATAACTGTTTTAATTTTTTTAAATATTTTGTAATAGCTAGAAATCATTTTATAATGATGACAGAGCAAAACAAGTCATAAATAAATGTTCAATATTCTTTTTACAGAACAAATTTTTTGAGATATCCTTTTTGAGATAAAAGGAGTATAATTCTTATGATTATTATTATTATATTAAAAATATTTATATTTATTATTAGTTATTGTTAATAAACAACTTTTGTTACTTGTGACATTCTAAACTAAAATGTAAATAAATAACATTTCAATATTGGTAAAATTTACAATAGTGTCTAAATTACTTTTATATTATAGTATTATATGTTACCTTATGATATATAGTAAAATAACACTAAATATGATATCAAGTGTATTGTTTTACTTTAGCAAATATTTAACTAAATACTAATGTGTATATAATAGACCTGTCAGTAAATTAATATTGCAATAGTTTTAAACTATTGTCAAACTTTTTGTCTGTCTGTCTCTGTCTCTGTGTATGTCAGGAAGTTTCTAAATGAGTGTCCGAGTGGCCTGATCACCCTGCATGAGTTCAGACGACACTTCTGCAATGGGACGGTGGGGAAGGAGTCCGCTGAATATGCAGAGCAGATCTTCCGGACACTCGATAACAATGGGGTATTTATTATCAATATTACACATAAGCTATATTTTCTCAAATTATTGTACTATTATTATTATTATTGTCTAAATTAATCAAATAAATCAAAAACCATTAAAGCCTTTTTATCACATGAAAGTACTACAGTAAGTTTAGTAATGTTGTCTAATTTTAATTTAGTTTATAACGTTAAAATACAAAACTGTACATAGAAATGCTATTAAAATATTAAAATCAAGTTTAATTAAAAATATATAATTTTGAGAGAAACAAAAACAGTAAATCATTTTAACCGCGTGAAAAGGATATTTTAATATTTAGGCTATTAGATTTTTTTATTCATGACACATTATCTACATTACTATTTAAAACCTATAATGTCACATTAAAACAATTTTAAACAAAATTAATACAAATATAATTTTGAGAAAATATGTACTATAAATAAACTATATACAGTTGAAGTCAGAATTATTAACCCCCCCTTTGACTTTTTTATTTTTATTTTAAATATTTCCCAAATTATGTTTAACAGAGCAAGCAAATTTTCACAGTATGTCTGATAATATTTTTTCTTCCGGGGAAAGTCTTATTTTTTTTATTTCAGCTAGAATAAAAGCAGTTTTAAATTTAAAAAAAAAAACATTTTAAGGTCAAAATTATTAGCCACTTTAAGCTATATATTTTTTTTTCGATAGTCTACACACCCTCAGAAATAAAGTTACGAGAGCTGTCACTGGGGTGGTACCTTTTCAAAAGGTACAAATTTGAAATTTGAAATCTTTTCTAAAAGGTCCATATTAATATCTCAAGGGTACATATTAGTACCTGAAAAGTACAAAAGTGTTCCCTTTTAAAATTTTAGGTACTAATATATACTTTTGAGGTACCAGCATGGACCCTTTAAATTCAAATGTGTACCTTTTGAAAAGGTACCACCACAGTGGCAGCTCTCGTACTTTTATTTCTGAGAGTGCAGAATAAACCATCATTATAAAATAACTTGCCTAATTACCCTAACCTGCCTAGTTAACCTAATTAACCTAGTTAAGCCTGTAAATGTCATCATGGCAAAGATAAGATAAATCAGTTATTAGAAATTAGTTATTAAACCTATTATGTTTAGAAATGTGTTGAAAAAAATCCTCTCCGTTAAAAAGAAATTGGGGGAAAAAAATAATTCAAGGGGGCTAATAATTCTGACTTCAACTGTATGTGTGTGTGTGTGTATATATATATATATATATATATATATATATATATATATATATATATATATATATACACACACACACACTATACACTGTAAAACCCAACAGTCAACTTTATCAAATGAAATTAGTGTAGTTAACTCAAAATTGACTGAAAGTTAATTCTACTCATTTGAAAAGAGTTTTGAACTGTAAAAAGAGTGTTGAAGGTAATGAGTTATTAATACCTCATTACTTCAACTTAAATTGATTAAGTTCACAGTACTCGTATTGATTAGTTTTTTTTTTTAACTCAAATGGTTTGTTGCAATCGGTTTCCTCATGGTTTGAGTTACCTTAACTTTTATATATACTTTTATATATTTACCTTAACATATATATATATATATATATATATATATATATATATATATATATATATATATATATATATATATATATATATATATATATATATATATATGCTGTATGGTTATATCTAAACCTCTTTATTTAAATAAATATTTCATGACACGTCGTCATTGTCTCTTTGAGTAATTACAATCTATGCAAAACGATTAAATCCACATAAATGTGTACTGCACTAAATATACATTGTTTTTTTTTTATGTATATTTGTTATAGTTTTTTTTATTGGTGTCACTGGGAAAATCGATCTATGTTGATAGCCTATTAGTGTAAATAGACTACTTGATTAAGCACTTTGAGCTAAATAAAAAAGGTAAACTTCACCAGTATACTTACATTTGATTCTTACAGCGTTTAATTCCTAAAATTAATTATAAATCACATCATGTTTGCGATATAAACACTGACAGGATGGAGTGGTGGACTTCAGAGAATATGTGACCGCGATCAGCATGTTGATTGAGGGCTCGACGGTGGAGAAACTGCGCTGGTCCTTCAAACTTTACGATAAAGACAAAGATGGCGCCATTACACGGTCAGAGATGCTCGAAATCATGCAGGTAAGCACTTGAATGCCTCCATTGCTTAGTTCGATCCTATCTCGTTTTTTTTATGTGAAGTTTGTTTACTTCGCTCCGGGCTGCTCCGCCAGAGGGCGACATAAACCACAGTTTAATCTGATCTCAGGCGGTGTACAAGATGAGTGTTGCAGCATCACTCACCAAACCTGATCCCCTGACCGCTGAAGAGTGTACCAACAGGATTTTTGTACGACTGGACAAAGATAACAATGGTAACATGCTGTCATTTTGCTCATTATAGTAGTATTATTTCAATCACTTTTCATGTAGTGGCACTAGCGAACTTGCATGTAATTCAGTCAATGGCAAGCTGTTTTAACATTGAACCTACTATTTGCACGCTATGTTAATATTACCTAGCTTTTTTTAAAGCTACTGCTGTCTTTTTCGACAGATGGTACACTTGTACATTAGCTCCCACATTGAAAACTGATATATGAACCAATATATGAATATTACATATGACATACAAGTCCATGTTTGGATTTCACATATATAAATGTGTGCAACATATATTTAACAAATTTGTCAATAACATATATTTCAAAATTAAAAGGTCATTTATATATTTTTTTAATCACTAGTATTAAAAATATGTACATACAGTTAAAGTCAAAATTATTAGCCATCCTGTGATTTTTTTTTTTTTTTTTTTTTTTGTCAATTTTCTTTTCCAAATATTTCACAAATTATGTACAACAGCAAGGAATTTTTTACAATACTTTCTATTGTATAATATAATTTTCTGGAGAAAGTCTTACTTGTTTTATTTCAGTCAGAATAAAAGCAATTTTACATTTTTTTTAAAACCATTTTAAGGTCAATATTATTATCCCCCTTTAGCAATATTTTTTTCTCGATTGTGTACAGAACAAATCACTGTTATACATGACTATAACTTGCCTATTTAATCTAATTAACCTAAGCCTTTAAATGTCACTTTAAGCTGAATACGAGTATCTTGAAAAATATCTAGTGAAATATTATTTACTGTCATCATGGCAAAGATAAAAGAAATCAGTTATTATAAATTAGTTATTAAAACTATTATGATAAGAAATGTAGGGCGGCATGGTGGCTCAGTGGTTAGCATTGTCACCTCACAGCAAGAAGGTCGCTGGTTTGAGTCCCGGCTGGGTCAGTTGGAATTTCTGTGTGGAGTTTCCAAGTTTTACCGTGTTGGCGTGGGCTTTCTCCGTGTGCTCCTGTTTCTCCCACAGACCAAAGACATGCGCTATAGGTGAATTGGATGAGTAAATGAGTATGTATGGATGTTTCCCGGTACTGGGTTGCAGCTGCAAGGGCATCCACTGTGTAAAGCATATGCTGGAATAGTTGGCGGGTCATTCCACTGTGGCAACCTCTGAAATAGTCTTTGTAGTGTAATAATTCAGGAGGGCTAATAATACTGACGTCAACTGTATATCTTCAAATATGTTAGCTGTAATTTCATAGTTCATATACAGTATGGCCATATATCAGATTTCCATATGGGCTTTTATTCATTCATTCATTCATTTTCTTGTCGGCTTTGTCCCTTGCGGGGTCGCCACAGCGGAATGAACCGCCAACTTATCCAGCACGATTTTACGCAGCGGATGCCCTTCCAGCCGCAACCCATCTCTGGGAACTTCCACACACACATTCACACTCATACACTATGGACAATTTAGCTTACCCAATTCACCTGTACTGCATGTCTTTGGACTGTGGGGGAAACCGGAGCACCCGGAGGAAACCCAAGCGAACCCAGGGAGAACATGCAAACTCCACACAGAAACGCCAACTGACCCAGCCCAGCCGAGGTTCGAACCTACGACCCAGCGACGTTCTTGCTGTGAGGCAACAGCACTACCCACTGCGCCACTGGGTTGCCCCATATGGGCTTTTAAATTGCATTTAATTAGCAAGTACTTACAAGGTAAATTCAGGGATAGTGCCTATAGTTATCATTAACCAGTTTATGTATAGTAAGCGCATAGTACATGAGAAGCAGTACTGTAAAACAAAGTGCTTCCACTACAGCTATTCTTCTAGTGCTCATTCCTTAGGTGCTAATAGCCTTTACTAGTTATGATTTATTAGATGCTGGAACTTATTCATTAGATAGTAGCTATTAAACTCTCAGGCTACTAGTACTTATTCATTAGATACTGGTACTTATTATTAGATAGGCTACCTGTTTGTTAGATACTAAATAAGAACCAGTACTAATACATAAGTACTAATATCAAAGAAATATGCTATGTTGCAAGTAGAGCTCAAATGTGCTACAATGTAAAAAATAAATAAATAAATAAACATTCTCAGAACACATGAAAATAAACAAAAACAGCAAAAAGTGCAGACCGCAAAGAGATTAGGGGACCACTAAAAAATTACGGACGCGTCTACTTCCTGTTTAGTGTCAGCGTTGTTGTCGTAGATCTAAGTGTTTCTAAGAGTCTTTTTTGTCTATTTTAATGTACTGATCGCACGGTTCTATGTTCCTTATATATTTTTATCCTGAATGTGAAATAAAATGAATGAAATATTTTTTGGAAAAAATTAATTCCCCTCTCAGATCGCTGACAACATTGCTGGCTCTAAACAGGAAGCGACTGTGTTTGTCAATTTTCGGGGTCCCTCAATATTTTTTGGGGGGTCTGCAATATTTCCAACATGTTTCTGTATATGTTTCTTTATTTAACCAGATAAAAACCCATTGAGATCAAAATCTAATTTACAAGGGTGACCTGGCCAAGAGGTCTGCTAACACACGACTTATGAAAAAAAAAATAATAATAATAATGTTAATAATAAATAGAAAATTAATGTAATATAAAAATAGTTTAGTTGTTCAGCTATACCACATTACAATATATTAAAAACACATACATTAAGAAATGGACTATTGTTGTTTTTTTAAAAAGATAGAGCAAAACGATGTAATTGGGATGAGCTCAGATATTTTTAGTTCAGACTGAAGAGTGTTCCAGGATGAGGGGGCGACATGACTAAAGGCTCGCTTCCCTATTTCAGTTCGAACCCGGGGAACAGTCAAATGATAAGATTCACTTGAACGTAAGGCATACTGGCTTTTTGACTTATGAAGAAGGGAACTTAGGTATGAAGGCACCAGTCCCAGAAGAGCCTTGTAGACCAGAGTCATCCAGTGGGTGTACCCTCTTACATACAGAGAAGGCCACTCAGCTTTGGCATACAGTTCACGATGGTGAGTAAGTCTCTGACAGCCTGTAACAAACCTTAGAACACTGTGATAGACAGAGTTTAAACGCTAAAGACTTTTGATTGAAGCATTCATTTATAAAACATCTCTATAGTCAATCAATGGTAAAAATGTTGCAGACACCAAATGTTTACAAGCTTTAAGAGAAAAGCAGGATGCATTTCGATAGTAAAATCCAAGCTTAACGATCAATTTTCGAACCAAATTTGCTATGTGTTCTTTGAAAGAAAGCTCCTGATCGAGTAGAAAGCCTAAATACTTATAGCTGGACACTAAATTTATTTGTTGACCTTGGGCAGTGGTAAAAGGGGAGTGGAACAATTTGCGAAAATCATTCATTTAGATTTGTCTACTTTTAAAACCAATTTAAGATCCTTTAGACGAGACTGAACAATATTAAAAGCAGACTGTACAAATTGTATGGCCTGAGAAAATGAAGGAGAGAAACAATAAATCACTGTATCATCAGCGTACAGATGATAAAAGGCATTTGGAAGGTTGTCGCACAAGTTATTAATATAGGCCCTAATACCGATCCCTGCGGCACTCCTTTGGGCACCTCTGAAGATAAAAAATGTCAGGCCGGCCGTATGGACACACTGTATTCTGTTGGACAGATAATTAGCAAACCAAGTGGTAGCTTGGTTTGACATACCGATCAGTGTTAAAGAATTAATTAAAAGTGTATGATCAACAGTATCAAATGCCTTTGAAAGATCAAGAAAAAGAGCAGTGCAATAATTCTTATGATCCACTGCCTGTAAAAAATCATCTAAAACCTTCAGTGTGGCAGAAACAGTACTATGTTGCTTTCTGAATCCAATTTGATAATAAGTTATTTGTGTCCAGAAACAGGTTAAGTTGATCACTGACTAATTTCTCGAAATTTTTCTGTATTTGCATGAGTTGTGAGAATTTGTAGGTTGTCAAATTGTTTAGTTTGTTAGTGTTTTCCTAACTTGCAGCGCATTTGAGGTCTTTCGGCTACTAACTAATACTTAAAGTGCTAGTATCTAATGAGTAAATGCTTTCTCTTAAAAAAAAAAAAAAGCTAGAAGCATTTAAAATACCACTAGTACATCTCTTAGGTGAAATGTTAAAGCTTTCCATATGAGTGTGCTCATGCCATTGTTTTTTCTGTCTCTATAGCCATCATCAGTCAAGATGAGTTCATTGAAGGTGCGCTGAATGACGAATGGATCAGAGAGATGCTGGAGTGTGATCCCAACACTGTGAAGATGGAGAGATCTCTTAAAGGCCATGCAATGCTATAAAGCTGAATGAGGTCATGGCTGATGGCGCAGCATTGATTGTTGATGGCACTGTTACGCCTTCAAGATGAGAAGTTCATGCATTATAGGCCTAGTATGTTGCATTTGAGTTATAAACGTGGACTGTATAAACTGACCCAATCAAATGACAGTCTGCTTCTGATATTGTTACAAGTGTATTTATAGTGGTTACTTTATTTCCGGTATTTACATTTAAGTATTGTTGTTTGTGTGGTTTAAAAAAATCTGCAGGTCATAAATATTGTTTTTGACCATTCATTTTTATGTGCATTGTTTCTTAAATGATATCCACTTCTCCTTCTTCTTATTATTAAAGAATTAAGAAATAATACAATCATGTTTTCGAACTGATAATACTGAAATGTTCCTAATAATATTTTTCATTTTAGTTTAAATACTACTAATAACAACAACAATAATAGCAATAGTTGCTGTTATTAACAACAGTATAATTACAAAATATAATTTTATTATTTAATTCGTTTTTAAACAATGACATCACAATTTTTCTAAAATGCATCTCTGTTGTCATAAAAATTTGGGAAGGTGTTATAAACTACTCAAAACTCACAGCCGCTTCAAGAAACTTTTTTTTTTATCATGAGCTGCTCAAGTTAAAAGTTCACATTGCTGCAAATCAGATAAAATCAGATAACGCTTGCAATGAAATTTTTGCAATATAATTTGCAGTAATATTATCAAAAGATGTTCTCAGGGATTGTTAGAATCAATAATCTAGATTTACTGGTCAGCTAGTGAGTAACATTATTTAATATAGTCACTAAGGCCAAATTTTAATATTATTATTTGTTTGATATTTTTGGTGAAATCCATGTTGTAATTGTGCATTGTATGTTGGTTTTATTGTATTACTCATCTATTTAGTGCAAGTTAACTCTAATAAAACTGCAAATATTAGTAGATTCATATAAATATTAGTATACTTTTAAAGTGACCAAAAGTTTGTTTTTGACTCATTTCACTATTTTAAGGGTTAGTTTTTGGAAACTGAGATTTATAAATAATCTGAAAGCCGAATAAATATTCTTTCCATTGATGTATGGTTTGTTAGGATAGGAGAATATTTGACTGGTATAAAACTGTCTGAAAGTTTGAAATCTGAGGGTTTAAAGCAGTGATGCCCAAACTAGGGCCTGCGGGCCAAGGTTGGCCCACGGTAACCTTTAATTTGGCCTGCCTTAGATTATTTTAATTGCAATAAGTTATCATTTTAAAAGTTATACTGCATTAGTTAATACGATTTAAAGTGATGTTTTGAAGTTTTATGAAATAAATTAGGAAATTACCAATGGCAGCTTTAATGTAATATAATTTGGTGTATTTAGCTTTGGCTCTTTACCTATGTATGGTATTTACCTGTCTATCATTGGCTCTTAATGATATTTGGTTTTTGGCCCTTCATACAAAAATGTTTGGGCACCCCTGGTTTAAAGAAGTCTAAATACTGAGAAAATCACTAATAAATTTGTCCAAATGAAGTAGCAAAACACATTATTAATAAATAAAAAAACAATTGTTTTGATATAGCTACAGTAAGTTAGGCAATTTACAAAAATATCATGGAACATTTTTGGAAGAATCAATCATTTTAACTCATAGCCTATAATATATTACAATTTATTTCTACAAATATACCCCTGCAACTTAAGACATCCCGAATCACATATAGCCCACTTAAATTTTCTTACTAGTGTTACTACAGTAAAGACTCATTGTGTAAATATTAATTAGGTTGCTGTGACGCAATTTGGTACCCTTCCTATGGCAAAGATCTTTCTATCGAATATTAATTAGGTTTTTCCGTAACCGTCCAATGGTGAGGACACGGCTATTGAATATTAAACAGCAAGCCTTCGCCGTAGTAGGATATTCCCTGCCTGTGACGTCCCACATTCCCACTTTCATTGTCGACATGGCGCTGGCGAGGTGGGAGCACCAACTACGGAAAGAGCAAGCCTCGTAAAGAGATTGAAAGTTTACGGATTAATATTTCCATACTTTTGACGGCGGTCCAGATTTGGTAAGTAATCTCAGTATAAATAACTTTTCAGAGTAACTGATAAATATTTTGCTCTTTGAGAATTCCCTTCGCTTTTAAACTTGCTCGAGTGTGGAAACTTTCTCGTAATAAGATAAAAATCGTTTTTTTTTGACTAAACGTACCTGACAGAAATGTTTTTAAAAAATGCCCGTAACGTTAGTTATGGAGCATATTTTATTATCGTCACTTCACAAGTAGAAGATAATATTTTCATAGCCCAAGGGATCGGTTACTAGCAGCATTTGCATGTGTCTGAGGTGACTTAAAATTCATTAACAGCGATGTTTCGAGTTGTGAAATATTTTAAAACAAGCACAAAGTACATCATTAACCTTTTAAAAAAATTAATTGATGTAATAGAGTGATTTGAAAAGCAGAGCTGAATGTAGTTTAGACACAGCTGTGTTTGTAAAGAAGTGATTCACACATTCCACGTCGCCACAGAAGAACAAGAGCTGCTCTTACATGACTTTCCTTCATCCTCACCTGTGATTTGGACTAAGACTAAGATTACAGGACTTGTTCTTCACTATCAGAAGCTTCAGAAGCAAATGTGCTTTGTCAGCCTCCATTAACATAAAAAGCTTGAATCATTTTTGATGGGAACAAGTAGACCAGAGTACGTTGTCACACTGGACGTTGTAAGGGATATTTATCAGTAACTGTTTATGAATCATGTCAGTAATTGACAGAATTATGTTTTTTACTTTTACAGGCTAGGATTTACATGATTTTTTAAACACTTAAACACACTCCACTAACAATACAATTGCAATAATATCATATTTTATAAAAATGAGGCAAATAAAATTATGGGATCCTAGTTTTTGAATCAAAGTTTGAACTGCATTATCAACAATTATTTTTTTTGTTGTTGACACAAACAGGGTTACTATACCATTTGCTTATTGAAATCAAATGGGTGTTAACTGAAATAAAGAAAAACGAATACAAAAATACTGCTAATTGACCACATCCCAGCAGGCACAGAATGTCAACATGACGTCAGATTGACTTTGTACGCCAACATCATGGGGACGTTGCATTTTGTTTGGAAATGAAAATTGGGTTGACGTCAGAACCCAACATCAGGCCTAAATTAATGTCCAACGTCCAACCTAAAATCAACCAAATATCAACATCTAATGATGTTACAGCTTGATGCTGTGTAGATGTTACCACTATGATCTCTATCAGACGTTGGATTTTGGTTGTCATACCTGATAAATAAATGTCAGTATTTGACGTCAATATGATGTTGGTTTAAGATGTTGGCTAGAGGTTGAGTTATGGTCACTTTCCAACACAACCTAAATCAACCAAATATCAACATCATATGATGTCATTATTGGACTTCAAAATAACGTTGTCCTTAGATGCTGGCTAGACATTGAATTTTGGTCACCTGACGTCACAACCTAAATCTAACCTAATATTAATGTCTTATGACGTTGTGTGCCTGCTGGGATATTTCTCCTTTTAACATTTCACCATTTTATGTATTTATAAAGTTACAAAAATAATAACAAAATTGTATAGAAAAAGTCAAACACAGCCAAATTATGTAGACTTTCAAAAAAAAAGTCAAATAAAAAGATATATAAATAGATCGAAACTAAAATACTATTGTATCTTTTTATATTTAAGGTCTCTCTATATTTAGAAACTGACTTGAAATTTCTTAGCATTGTAGTTTTAAGCTTTGTCCTTGTAACTGCTCTCATAATAAGGCTTGTAGTGTCAGTCACACGTCAGTGAAATAGTGTAAATGGTGTAATGTTTACAGTAACCGCTTGTATTGAAAGACTTCAAAGAGCGCCATCTGCAAGGGATGCTGTTTCGTCTGGATGCACATCTTTATTTGTTGTTCAGCAAGATTCAGTCATCATCCTAAAAGGCTAAAACAACATTCAAGTGCATGTGAGCTGCAAGTCTTTCATTCACTTGCAAACCACATCTGTGCATTTACCTAAGCAGTGTGGAATTTTTGTTATTTTTACTGTTAGCTATAGATAGCTTATATGGAACGCCCCTGAATTCAGACAGGCTCCCCGTACTCTGCTCCATGCGGTTATGTGAACTATGATGCATCATATTTTGTGACGACGCCTTGGCCTGGTATAGTGACAGGATATTTCAGTTAGATCAATGTCAGATGGGGGTCCTGTAGATGTGTTCACTGTCTGCGTCATCCGCTACTTGTGTATATAACTCTGCATACTGTGCATAGTGAGGCCCCAGTATAGCCACAAATATGTAAGAGTGAATTTCAGTGAAGAAAAAAAGTAATGTTCCACTCTGTCTATTTCTGACATATCTAAGAAAAGAAAGCTGTTGTAAACAGGGACTGTCCTCCTCCTTCTACATGCAGACTGGACTAAAGACTTGTGCACATCTGGGATCCTCTAGTACTTGTATGGGACCCAAACATATTTTATAACTCTGAGTTTGGCTCAAATGCCACAATCATGTCTGAGTGCCTTTATCGTCCAACTGAAACCAGACTTTAGATTTGTGTCAAAATAAGAACTTACCAGCACAACCTATCTGAGAAAACACAGAGCTGAATTGGGGAGAGAAAAAGGAATGTATCATGGCAATAATTGTTTGAACATTCACTCAATTATGATTTATTTAGTTAACTTTATATTAGGGCTGCACGATTGTGGCTAAAATGAGAATCACGATTTTTTTTTGCTTAAAATCAAGATCATTATTTGCTCACAATTCTGAACATGTAAAATAAAGGTTAATTCTCAAACATATGGTAAAACAACAATAATATTATTAGGCCTATGTGTATGTCTACTCTTAGTTAAAATGTTCAATTTAGTTTAGGCTTGGAATGGTGGATTTGAACAGACTTTAAATGTATCCTGGTTGTTAATGCACAGTAAAGTGATGACATCAAAATAAACTATTCAAAATTCTGTAGCTGAAATATTATGTTTGAGACATGCTTGAATCTGTCATTGACAACATTATTAGACCATTTTTTATTCCACTGGCAAAATTAGACATCATTATCAGATTCCCTCTTGCATTATATTCAACATTATATACAGGGAGTGCAGAATTATTAGGCAAGTTGTATTTTTTAGGATTAATTTTATTATTGAACTCAATAATATCAAAGCTGAATATTTTTGGAAGTAGTTTTTAGTTTGTTTTTAGTTTTAGCTATTTTAGGAGGATATCTGTGTGTGCAGGTGACTATTACTGTGCGTAATTATTAGGCACCTTAACAAAAAACAAATATATACCCATTTCAATTATTTATTTTTACCAGTGAAACCAATATAACATCTTAACATTCACAAATATACATTTCTGACATTCAAAAACAAAACAAAAACAAATCAGTGACCAATATAGCCACCTTTCTTTGCAAGGACACTCAAAAGCCTGCCATCAATGTATTCTGTCAGTGTTTTGATCTGTTCACCATCAACATTGCGTGCAGCAGCAACCACAGCCTCCCAGACACTGTTCAGCCCTAGTAAAATCAGTCTTAAAATATTTCTTGGCCCAGTCTTGACGTTTCAGCTTGTGTGTCTTGTTCAGTGGTGGTCGTTTTTCAGCCTTTCTTACCTTGGCCATGTCTCTTGATTATTGCACACCTTGTGCTTTTGGGCACTCCAGTAAAGTTGCAGCTCTGAAATATCGGCAAAACTGGTGGCAAGTGGCATCTTGGCAGCTGCACGCTTGACTTTTCTCAGTTCATGGGCAGTTATTTTGCGCCTTGCTTTTTGGTTTGGTTTTTCCACACGCTCTGTTGACTATTTTGAATGAAACGCTTGATTGTTCGATGATCACGCTTCAGAAGCTTGGCAATTTTAAGAGTGCTGCATCCCTCTGCAAGATATCTCACTATTTTTGACTTTTCGGAGCCTGTCAAGTCCTTCTTTTGACCCATTTCGCCAAAGGAAAGGAAGTTGCCTAATAATTATGCACACCTGATATAGGGTGTTGATGTCATTAGACCACACCCCTTCTCATTACAGAGATGCACATCACCTAATATGCTTAATTGGTAGTAGGCTTTCGAGCCTATACAGCTTGGAGTAAGACAACATGCATAAATGATGTGTTCAAAATACTCATTTGCCTAATAATTCTGCACTGCCTGTAGGCTAGATTAGTTATACTGACACTGTACAACATTTATTTTCATGTACAACACCGTGTTTGCTATGAAATAAAAAAACATATCAAATGATTGTCGTAATCATAACTTTAAAATGCGATATGATCATTTAAATGATGCTTTCGGTTTCACTTTCACTGCAGAGTGTGCTCATGTCATGGCTGCGGTCACGCTAAGGAAAAAAAAAAACATACATGCAAATTACACATTCCGTGCGGCTCCCAAATGATCAAACTGAACGTTATGCACAACTTCATTACCTATTCACAGCATATGGTGGTTCTCTTCACTAAAGTAGACATCATTCGCAGGCACGCGTGCGTCCTCTCGGTAGTAAACAAACAAAAGTGCGTCAGCTCAATTGTGATTTCCCAGCTGTGATTTCCTTCGGAGTTTTATGTTACTTTGGGTGTTTAATTTTTTTTAAAAAAAATTTTTTTTGGCCTTTTTGCCTTTATTAGATAGGACAGTATTTAGACAGGAAGCGAAGTTGGAGAGAGAGAGGGGGGTAGGGTAGGGAAATGTCCTCGAGCCAGGATTCGAACTCTGGACGACCTGACGTGCTATTGCACCATATGTCGGCGCGCTATCCACTAGGCTATTGCGCCGACAAGGGTGTTTAATTTTTAATTTGTCAACTGCAGTGCAGTTTGGCACTTTCACTTTTAATCAGGAACATTTCATGAATGCCCCCATGACAAACGAGATATTGGATGTGAGTATGAACTGCTGGAAGAGTGTTGTTTTAATGGAATTTGATACCACACGCCAAATGGGGGAAAAAATTCAGAAATTCGCGATGTAGGTGTCCTTCACTGACTCGGTAGGTGCAGAGAATAGTGTCAAACAGCCTTGTGTGTCCAGACTATCCTGTCGCAAAATGCGGCGAAAATCCTACACCACGGTATTAGTTTGATTAAGCTGTTTACATGTCTGTACTGCACTTCAATAATGAGACTACAATCAACATACTCCACATGTCTTAATCCGATTTCTGTTTAGTTTGACTATGACCTTAATCAGATTAAATTAATCAAAACTCGCTGTCTACATGGTAGACTCTTAATCAGAATATTGTCTTAATAGTATTAAAATCAAATTATTGGTGTCCATGTAAACACACTCAGTGGCATTTTTTTTAATTACCTGAAATATATACAACTATATTTTTGAAAGAAGTCTCTTCTGCTCATCGAGGCTGTATTTGTTTGTTCTAAAAAACAGTCTGAACTGTTTTTTTTACAGTATAAATATTTGAATAATTTAAAAATAACATGTTTTAACATCTAAAAATGTGAATATTTTTTTATTTTATTTTTTTTACACATTATGTTGTGTGTCCATTTCTGTGTGCAGTTTGCATGTTCTCCCCGTGTTGCCATGGGTTTTCTCTGGGTGCTCCGGTTTCCCCCACAGTCCAAAGACATGAAATAAGTGAATTGAATACAATAAATTGGCAGTAGTGTATGTGTGTGAATGAGTGTACATGGATGTTTCCCAGTACTGGGTTGCAGCTGGAGGGGCATCCGCTGTGTAAAACATATGCTGGATAAGTTGGCGGTTTATTCCGCTGTGGCGACCCCTGATTAATAAAGAGACTATAAGCTGAAGGAAAATGAATGAATAAATGTTATGTGTCCAGTCTTCAGTCACATGAATGATCTTTCAGAAATGATTCAAACTATTTTTTTAGGTTGCTCAAAAATGGCTCATTATTAAAAGATGTTACTAAATATTTTTATGCAAATTGTTTAGCTTTTTTATAAACAAGCAAAGTAAAAACGTGTCACTTTAAATTTCTTAGTTTCTTCCTTTACTGATAACAGTTGAATATTTTAATATTTTTCCTACATTTATTGTACATTTCTTTTGAAATCCTCTAATACTCGCGTTATCATCAAAAACACATGCCATCTTTTATAATAACCATGATAATAGTTTTTTTTATTTGTCCATTTATTGCTTTTTTTACCATCCAATTTACCAAAATTAATCAAACGCTTTCTTAATTCATATATCAGCTATCAGCATTTACTAGAAAGCTTGTCATATATATTTATTTATCAGATGAACATGTGCATATGAGTCCATTAACAGTGTCTTTCCCATGACTCTCTCCAGCATGCCTCTATGCTTGTTTTAGCTTCACTTGAGGCGAGTTTGCTGGCTTACACGGCTCGCCTGCCATAAATGCTTTTATTTCTGTTGAGATGAATGACCCGAAGGCTGCTATTTTTCTCCAGCATGTGCCAGCAGAGGTTTTTCTGTCAGTCAGTCTGAGCGCTTGAGAGAGGAGTAGCTAATACAGCTCAAACATAGTGAGGAGTGGATAAAGTTCATGCACACGATGCCCTAAGGTGCCCGACTGATGCATTTGAGAGGCCATTAGGATTTTTTTTTCTTCATTATTCACACTCTCGTGCTCATATTCACGACCTTTTAGTTTCTGCTATCTTAAAGTTCTTCCCAAAATGAAAATTCACTCAACCCATAAGGTCTTTTTCCAGAACAGTTTATTTTTTAATAAAATCTGATTGATTGAATCTTTTCACCAAAAAATCTAAATGTCTATGAAGAGATCAAAAATAAATCCATGTGACTCAAGTGGCTTAATCACTGTCATGAAGATTATGATGAACAGATTTAATGTAGGTTTTTTATTCACATAGACGCATTGATCAGCGAGCGCAAACAAAAAGCTCTGCTTAATGAGCAAGAACAAACCTCATTGGTTTTTGCAGATGCTCAAACATGCCGTGTGACTAGGATTTAATGGCTCAGTTCATGTGTTTTTACTTTGAAATTTTTATTTTTTTCAATATTGTGAAGCGTTTTGGATGAACAGATTTTGTAGAGATCTTGAGAAACAGAAAATCCCTCAGATTTCACTTTCTGAAGACTCCCCCTGAAAAAAAAACTGAAATAAAAGTGGTTTTGTTGGAATTATAAAAGTGTGATGGAAACTGGAGGGGATTTGAAATTGGTCCACGTTTCTCAAATTAAACCTTGTTATTCCTCTGCACAATAACTGGAATAAAAAGAAAACTATAAGATTCTTGTAATCTTGTTGCTCTCTCAATCTTCACAGATTGGTAGTCCCTACTCACTCAAAGTCCATAAAAGCACCAAAAATCATCCTAAAAACAGACTATATTACAATTGGTTCAGTGAATATTATGAAGCTAGAAGAATACTTTTGTGCACACATAAAACTAAAATAATGATTTAATTCAACAGTTTCTTCTCCTCAATGTCAGTATAGGTGCATGTTCATGAGCAATGTGCACTAATTTACAGTACTCGACATTTGAAGTGGATCAAAAAATGTATTCAGAATTGTCCAAAGACAAGAATGGATGTTGCTTAATAGTTTTAGGATGACTTGGATCTAGGCATGGGCCGTAAACAGTAAACATGTCAGGCTAAATAATTAAAATAAATCATTACCTTCTGCTGTCTTCATTAGTAAAAAAAAAACACAGATTCCTTTACAATACACAAAAAAACATAAAAAAAACCTTTGCATATACCTTAGGAAAGGTATAACATAAAATGTTGCATACTATATATCCCGGATGCATGTACTCGATTACTTCTGTTTGAAACAAAGCACAGATGCATTTTGAGGTTTACATCAAGTCGTTATTTTTGTTTTATGTGCACAAAAAGTATTCTTGAACTTCATAATGCTCAGATTGTACAAATGACTGTAAAGGGGAATTACCAACCTACGTCACACTGACTACGTTTACATGGACACCAGTAATCGAATTATTTGCTTTAATCTAATTAAGAGAATAATAAGACTAAGGTGTTTACATGATTTGCTTTTTGAATGTTCCTTTCATGATCGCGTTTTACATGTCATAGCACATAATTCGATTAACGTCATTACGTCACCGCGCTATGCGCATTTCCTCCCAAGTTTCATGTAATTTCGGGCGTTTCATTTTTAATTCGTCGACTATAACTACAGTTTGGCACTTTCATTCACGAACACTTCATGCAAGCCCACCGTGACAAACAAGATATTGGAATGAACTGCTGAAAGTGTTGTTTTAATGGAAGTTCATACCGCATGCTGAATGGAAGAAAAAAAAACCTCCGCATTTCACGATGCAGGTGTCTGTGGTCTGCACTGACTCGGTAGGTGCAAAGAGTGTCAAACAGCAGTGCGCGCGTGTGTGTGTGTGTGTGTGTGTGTGTGTGTGTGTGTGTGTGTGTGTGTGTGTGTGGACTACCCTGTTGCAAAAAGTGGCTTAAAGTCCTACATGAGGGTAATAGTTCGATTAAGGTGTTTACATGCATGAACTGCACTTCAATAATGCGACTAAAATCGGCATACTCCACATGTCTTAATTCGATTTCTCTTTAGTTCGATTATGACCTTAATCTGATTAAATTAATCAAAAATCGCTGTTTACATGGTCGACTCTTAATCAGAGTATTGTCTTAATCGCATTAAAATCGGATTATTAGTGTCCATGTAAACGTAGTCACTGTCTCACACATGACGTCACATAGGTTCAACAGCGCATACCGGTTGCAATATGAAACATGTCGTGTTGTGCGGTAGGATGCCAAAATCAAAAGTCTAAAAATAGAAAACTTAAATTTTACCATACACCACACTGCTTTTAATGCCAACCGCAGACGTCTTTGGCTGACAGCCATCAGATGAGCTGAATGGTGTGAGGACCTAATTAAAAATGCTCGACTCTGAAGTTCTCATTTTGTATCACGTAAGTTCACGCTATGCTGAATCATACACATTACTCATTTTTTTGATTGCAGCAATGATTTCAGCAAAAACAGTTAAATATGGTGAATTAAACTGCGGACACTGCAGTGCTTAGAATGAAATGTAAAATTGTAAGTTCACATACTCTGTCATATAGGTGCAGTTCGCTGTCAGAATGCAGTTGTTTTGCTTGTTGATGATTACCCAGGCCTTGTAGAGTTCTGTCTTCTTTCCTTGTCTTTGGCTAGGCAGAACCTCGGTTTTTAGCACTACAAAGTTTTGAATCTGGTAATCATGGAACATTATTTCTTGCACATGACCACACAGTACAAAATTGTAGGCATCCAAAGACTTGTAGACCTTTAACTTCTCTCTTGTAAAAACACTTGGAGTTTCAATGAGATAGTTGTATATTTCGGCCTGGACGCGCTTGGGAGAGTGCTATTGCAAATGGACCCGTCAGACGAACGCCGCTCGCTTTAACGTTAATTTTGCAGAATAACTGTGCTTATCACTGGGTGACAAGCTGTTATATGTATATGTAAATAATATAATATTTAATCAATATAACCTATCTCTAATACAACAACAAACTCTGTACTGCATCGGATGTCATTCCCTCGCTAAATGCTAAATGCTAGCGCTCGTTTTTTTCTGCAGTCTCGATGCGCATCCTGAGTGTTTACAAACTGTTAATTTGCCTATATGGTCTGTTTTGAGAATTTTTTTTATTATTATTATTTTTTTTTTTATCTTTTTGGACTTTGGGTGCGTTAGGACCATTGCTGTCTATAGAGGATAAGAGAGCTCTCAGATTTCATCTAAAATATCTTCATTTGTCTTCCAAAGATGATCGAAAGTCTGGAATGACATGAAGGTGATTTATTTAATAACATAATTTTAATTTTTGAATGAACTAAGGCTTTGATGACAGCAGGGTAATTGATGACTTGATTTCATTTTGGACTGAGCTCTGACCATTTTCAAGGAACAGTAAAATTACTAATATTTATGTTAAAAAAACGGTTTGTTTCCTTTCCATCCTGTGAGTCTCGAAAAAATGTTTCCACACAGTCAGGCTTCACATCACATTCCTAGTTCCTTCCCACTTAATGTCATTATTGGCATGATTTCTTTATGATTCGTTCCAAGCATTGTTGAAGCACATAATTCAAGATTTTCCTTTGTCTGTGGTTTGAAGAATTACCAGTGTAGTAACTTGGCTGGTTGACAGCATGCTGTTATTGCACATGCATAAACCATCTTGATGTTGATAGATATGAACCCAGAGTCTTTATATGATTGAGAGAGGAAACATGAGCTTCATAAAGAACGCGTTATCGCTTTTCGCAGGCTGAAATCCACCATGTTCCCGCCATAAGAGGAAATTCCAGCCATGCAAAAATCTGCAATGCAAAGCAACCGGTGCTTGCTTAGATTGACTTAACGCTGAGTGGTTGTTGGCTCAAAATAAAACATTTTCCACACAGAGAGGAGTGTGCTGTATTTGCACTCTCAAGGGTGTTATTAAGGGACATAGAATTGTTTAGAAACATGCAGGAAAAAAAATTCACCAAGTGTGAACGTGACCAGTTGGATGTTTGGGTAATACAGCTTTCCCAGACATAACATGAGTCTCCACACAAGGTTTTGATTTGGAACTCTCCATAATAGTTTGGGGTTTAGATCCGAGGTTTGTTATTGTAATGGCTAAACTTTTCAGTTTTGAAGCTCATTAGTTTACACTGACCTTGAAGTCATGGTGTTTTTGAATACTCCTCAGAGGAAAGTGTTTTACTTTCTGACAGAATAGCAACACAATAAATGTTTGGGATTGCTGATTAATAATGGTGAGACTCTCAAATCAGCTTGTGCATATAGATATTAATAACTTTCTAGTGTAAAAGCCTATAACCATAGTGACATGATTTGATTTTTGTTATGAATTGCTCGCCATTTCAGCATACTTGCTTTGAATTTCTTTAAAGAAATTAATATTTTTGGTTAGGAAGGTCACATCAAATGCATCAATACAGTAATGTAACTAAATATTTCTAATAAATGTGGCTCTTTTTTATTCTTTTATTTTCCTCTTTTTATTCAGAATATTAGAATTTTTACAGCTTTGGGTTGCAGATTTTTTAGTTTCCATTCTCCAAAAACACACAAATGCTTTTCAAGATAAAAAAAAATTAGATTAAAGTCATTCATAGCATTTCAGGAATAGCTTTTTAAAATGTATAAAAATACAAAATTTGATTGATTGATTTGTTAGAATAGTTTAATAACATTGAAAATGTTAATTATGCAATGTAAGTCTGGGAGGTAGAATATATATTCACATTATTTTAAAGTAGTAGTTCAATACTGCACATTTGTTTTATACAGCAGAATATATAAGAGCAATTCCAGCGTTATGGATGTGACAATTGCAGTAAAAACTCAAAACATAAATTCACACAGAAAGTATATGCTAACATTATATTGAAATATCTGTTTATATTTTCCGAAACAACTGACAACAGAGTTGTGGAAGCAGAAAAATATCAATCTGTAAACATTTTTTATACTTTAAATGAGGATAATAAACATGCGTTATGGATGTGACAAAAAAAGTCTGTGAGTTTACAGTATACGACATACTTTGCAGAAATTCTGTCAATTAACCTGCACAACCCGAAAGAAATGCTAATCAAACAGATATGAGTTGGCTCACTATAGAACAAAAATTATTGATTTTATTTTATTTGACATTTTTGCATGTATGAGGAAAAAGTGTCGTTATGGATGTGACATCTCTCTGTTATGGATGTGACAGCTGTGAAATTGCCACTTGTGTGATTTTGGTAAAGTTAAATATAATAGTTTGAAACATTGACAGATACATTTATGAGTATTGGTAAAGTACTGTAAAATACTTGCTTACCCAAAAAAACCTGAAACGGTTTCCGTATTTTGGTGAAAACTTAATTTTCTTCATGGCAAGGTTGACATTTGCATGGAATTGCTCATAAGTATTGAACATGTCATGTTTTTCCTAGGAATACTAGTTCTAAAGAAGCTGTTCATATGGAATTGAACCAGATTTTAGTAATAACCCAAACAATACAAACATAAAAAATAAAACAAAACAATTTTTTTTTTAATTGTTATGTGTAATAACAATGACACAAGCAGAAAGTATTGAACTATTGAAATATATTTAATACTTTATATAAAAGGCATTTATTAATGATGGCAGGTTAAAGACTCCTCTTGTATGGAGAATGAAGTCACGTGTTGCTCAGGTGTGAATTTTTTTTTTTTTTTTTTTTTTTTTTTCACAGACTTTTTTAAACCGTGTAAGAGTGCTTTCACACTTGGTTAAATTGCCTGGACTTTACCCAACTTTGATTGTCCCTCCTTGGCACATTCTTGGTTGGTTTTGTTCACATTGTCTTTTTTTCTTCTGAACCCTGGTACGCTTGCGTCATCGAGCTGCTGTTGCATATACGGCTGTTGCTACTGTAGGTGACGGACACGAAAGCAAATCGCCAAAATGGAAAGACGTACGCACATCGCGGGTTCTGCTTCTGCTTTTACTGAATCTTTTGGTTTTGAACATACAGAAAGCGACTCGCATCTATTTGCCGCAAAAATATTATAAACATTCGGAACATAACGCGATGTCTGCAGAAGCAGTTTTTGGAGGAGACAAGCAGACATTATCACTGTGCTTAGCCTGGCTCAGTCCCTCTTGTCACCAAGGTACTTGTACGTAATACACACACACACACGAATGAACATTATGAAAATTATAGTTTGTTGTACAGTTGGCAGTTCACTTCTGTTATTTGCTACGATTGCATTCATACCAGAAGTGAACCAGACCAGAATTCGCATGGATCGTTGTCTTGCTGAAATGTCCACCCTGATTTCATCTTCATCATCCTGCTAATGTAGATGTTGGACTGAAGGGAAAATTTCAAATTAACGGCACCTTTAGAAATCTGTTTTCTGAGAAAAATTGTGATGTGTTCAATACTTATTTTCCCCGCTGTATTTTTTTTCAGATGGTTGGAAACCATAGTCTTTTAGTCATCACAAGCCTCTTTGGTCAAAAACTGACCTCCGTCCTATAGGAACTCACTTTCCCTATTTTTCAGTCTATGTTTAGATTGAATTTAACCTTTGACTTGTTATGTTAGTAAGTGCATTATGACAGCATGATCATCAACAGTGGTGGATGGGATCAGAACATGTCAGGGTGTCTCTTCACCTCCTTGTTTTCAGGATTAAAACTGAAAGAATGCCTCTGCTGTGTTCTCGGGCCACGAGCCAGCAAGGCCTAACAACGTGTCCTGCAAGTCCCCAACAAAGTACCCAGTGTGCCCAGCAGCAACACAAGCACTGTGCCAATAATTGAAATAAATGGCTCAGTTATTCTTAAAATCTGTGGCTAATGGTTGGAGCTTGACTGTGTTACCCAGGGAACAGCAGCGAGCTGAGAACCAGCCAACCTTTCACCCAAAGGAACCACCACAGGGAGACCCCATCCAGATGAAAACACTGCTTCATACACAAGTTTTGATATCACATTTGCTGATTATACCTGCTTTTAAGATTCATTTTAAAGCTGCAAGAGCTTCATTGTCACTAGTACAATGAAATTCATACTTTGTTCACTTGTCTTGAGAATGAATTTGATGGATAAATATGGCTAAATATAAAGTGTTTTGTGGTTGTCTACTTAAAACCATTTCCGGAGGTCAAAAATGCATGATTTCATGCATGATTTCAGATTTCTTTCTCATTTTAAAAACACTTGTGGTTTAACAGCCACAAAAAACAAATTGCTTTCAGCCTACTGAGAAAATCATTATATTTTGTGATAAAGTGCACACAGACAACATGACAATTGTAGGTACTGTTCACACACTTAATTGACCTTGAAACATATTGAACATAAAACCTACTTTTTAAACTTCAGTTTCTGTGCTCACTTAATCTCTTTTTAGCATTGAACTGTTTAATTCTAAACAAAGTATGAAATGGTTAAAATATTAATATTAAATGATCATTTAAATATAGTAGGCATGGGACGAGAACCGTTTTCAAGG
>LR812536.1:22569417-22584417 GCA_903798195.1 Danio kyathit | reverse complement strand
TGACTTGCGTGTCTTACAAGCTACACGCATTCAGTGTTGACAGTGTTTCTCAGTGCCACTGAAATGTTTCTAGTAATGCATTTTGAGAGCACCTATATGCATTGTAAGCTGTGTAGGCTGTAAATTTTGTTTTGCTCTTTTCCCTTGTGCAGGATTAACAGAGCTGAACAAGATGATGTCTGATGCCAGTGACATGTTGGCAGCCGCCTTGGAGCAAATGGATGGTATCATAGCAGGTAAAATTATTACCTATGCTATGACTCATGCAGGCTTTTCAGCGCTTGCAATAAAACATTGTCCTGAATCATCCTTTCTATATACAACGCAACTGTCACTCCATATTTAAATCTGACAAAACAATTCACTACAGTGGTGATTCTGTTTATTCTATTGAGATCGGAAATGGTCAGCAGTGGTACAAAAACAAATGTCAGGCTGATTTTCTGAAACCTTTACAGAGAGTAAGATTGGACAGATTTTAGCACGCGAACAATATATCTGGCATATGAAGTAATACATCACTGCTTTATTATAAGGCTGACATTTGAAGTTGGAGCCGCCTGTCTGATCACATGATTTCTAGAGGTTTCAGCAATTAAAGCATTTACTCTGGCCTGATTCTGATTTCAGGACACGAGTGGTTATTCGTCCGTAGCATGCTTTGTTATAAAGTCATGCTATCCTTCACCAGTACATGATAATTGTAATGATGGCTCAATTTAAAATGTTCACTCTTTTAAAATATTCATATAATACATTTAATATCATATTTTGTTTTTAAATTTACCAAATATATTTTAATTTATTATCAAAATGTAAGATGAAAAGAGGTTTTTAAAGGATGAATTTGCTGACCAGTGATGTGTGTAATCTAATAAGCATTCGTACACACTCCATCTTTGAGAGAGGTCACTCGTTTAGCAGTTTTCGTAATGTAGAAAATGTTAATTAATATGGTTATTTATAGTCTATAATAAATCCAAAACTGCATGAGGTCATAAAAGTGTATTCTCAACTTTCTCTTGATTTGCATTTATCCTCTTAAGGCCCAGGGTGTTTTTTTACATGCATTTTTTATTTCTCTTTGC
This sequence comes from Danio kyathit, assembly GCA_903798195.1. Taxonomy (NCBI): domain Eukaryota; kingdom Metazoa; phylum Chordata; class Actinopteri; order Cypriniformes; family Danionidae; genus Danio; species Danio kyathit. The sequence goes on along the minus strand of LR812536.1, from coordinate 22,583,329 downwards.
TATTTGGGCTTATTGAAAGCTAATTAGAATAAAAATTGAAGTATCATCTTTTGATATGATGTACTTTTAGAGAAAAATGATGTCTATGTATGTGGACTCGTGGTCCGAATTTACATAAAACACTTTTTCCTGAATTTTCTTTTATGCATATTTAACATAGAATTTTTTTTTTTTACTTGTTTTGACTATCAGAGAGTAAAAATAACACATTGGGACATTTCATATGCTACAAAACAGTTGCAGGATGACACTGTATGTCTGTAACAAAATATAAAACATTCAAAGTATTTTAAATAGCCACTTAAGAGCTAAAATGTGCTGTCCACGTATGTGGATGCTTAAGTCCTAGGAGGATATAGGTGAAAATGCAAAACAATTCTGATGAAATGTACAAGTAAAATTCTTAAATGGCAACAGTGTGATAATTGTTTTGACTAGGGCTGCACGATTCTGGCTAAAATGAGAATCTCGATTTTTATTTTTACTTAAAATCAAGATCACGATTTTCTCACGATTCATTCATTCATTTTCTTTTCGGCTTAGTCCCTTTATTAATCTGAGGTCGCCACAGCGGAATGAACTGCCAACTTATCCAGCAAATGTTTTTACGCAGCGGATGCCCTTCCAGCCGCAACCCATAACTGGGAAACATCCATACACACTTATTCACACACACACTCACACACTACGGTCAATTTTAACGTACCCAACTCACCTGTCCCACATGTCTTTGGACTTGTGGGGGAAACCGGAGCACCCAGAGGAAACCCACGCTAACACGGGGAGAACATGCAAACTCCACACAGAAATGCCAACTGACCCAGCTGAGGCTCGAACCAGCGACCTTCTTGCTGTGAGGCGAACCTGCTACCCACTGCGCCACCACGTCGACTTCTCACGATTGTGTAAATGTAAAATAAAAGTTAATATGAGTAGGCTATTAATATTTTTCATTCTCAAACATATGGTAAAACAATAATAATAATAATATTAGGCCTATGTGTAGGTCTACTGTTGGTTAAAAAAACTAAATTTTGTATAGACTTGCAATAGTGGACTTGAACAGACTTTAAATATGTTTGTTAACTCACTGTAAAGTGATAGCATCAGAATACAACTATTCATAATTCTGAAGTTGAATTATTATGTTTGAGGTAGGGATGCTCATTTCGGTTTATTTTACCAATCGACAACCGCAGTTCGTTAACTGAATATTAACCGTTAACAGATAAATATTATTTAATAAAAATAAATAAATTGAGGTGTCTATTTTGTGACACATTAAATATTTTAAAACACCGATTTTTTTTTTTTTTTTTTTTACATTCCAACAGCAGCATACAGAACATAACAGAACATCTTCACGCACGTACAGTGTTTCCAGCAGCATAGAAAAAAACAATTCAATAAAAATAATAAAATAAACAGGCCTGCCCTAGATATTTTTCACCTAAATGACAAATTTAGATTACAAAACGAAAACACTGACTGAATCCTTTTTAAGAACTGGCATACGCTGTTTTTTCCAATCATGTTTTTTTCTTACGTCAAATAAAAATATCAGGCTATTAAATCAATTGCTCCACTGAAAATATGCATTTGATTAATGCGTCGTTGTTATTATTATGTCACAAAACCCCTTTTAACATTTTAATAGAAGTCATTAGCCGTGGTGTATGCACGTACCCTGAAGCATTTATGATCTCACTAACCCGGATGTATTTTTTTGTACTCCCCAAACTTTGTTCGCTGTAGGCTTTGCTAAGCTAACTCTGTAAAAGCAAATGTCTCCCTTTGCATTGAACTTTGAGCATCTTACATTCAGAGATGTTGTTTGTTCACACAGCTACATTACACATCAACTAAAGTTTAAAATATGATATCATAGTGGACCACCCCTTTAATCCAAATAGACTTAAACAGAAGGCATCAGGCAAATCATAAAGAGAAGTGCTGCTAAAACAATGAATCTGACCTTAAAAATAAAAGCTATGGTATAGGGAATGAGTAGGGAAGAGGTGAGAATCAAATTAGATTTTAGTTATTCAGAAATAAAAAAACAAAACCTAAAACTTCACAATAAAATACCTTTTTAATACCTTTCATAATCCATTTTTGGCACTCAGGCTCCAAGGCTCTGGACTACTCCAATGGCATCTTTGACTGTCAGTCCCCGACATCGCCCTTCATGGGAAGCCTGCGAGCGCTGAACTTACTAGAGGACCTGAGGGGCATTCTGGAGCTCATGGAGACTGAGGAGAGAGAGAGCTTGCGTTGCCAGATCCCAGACTCCACCGCAGACAGCTTGGTGGAGTGGCTGCATGGTCACCTGGTGCGTAAACCACATTCCACCACCCTGGAATTCACTGCGTCTACTCTAGACATGAACATGAGCTAACATACTACGTGTTGCCATGTTGAGAGGAAGCACATGGTTATTTTTATACGTCTTATATTTATAGTAGTCAAAAAGCATGTAGTATATTTTTAGTCCGAGTCAAAAGTGCTAGAAGCATTAGAGGCATTTTCTGTATATGTAGTTATCTTTAGGTCTGAGGAGATCATTTTAGTTATGACAACATTTTTTTTAAACCTGTTTGCATGTGTAGTATAATCAGTGTTATTTTAGGATGATCAAGTAATCGCCTTTTTATTAAGTTGAATTAGGTAGTTAATAGTTTTTTATTTTGATTTTAGTTCAAGTTTTAGTAATTTTGTTGTTTTTGACTTTTTATTTTTAATGTCTGTATAGTTTTTTTTATATTTATGACATGAAACATCCACACACACACTCATTCACACTCGTACACTACGGACAATTTAGCCTACCCAATTCACCTGTACTGCATGTCTTTGGACTGTGGGGAAAACCGGAGCACCCAGAGGAAACCCACGCGAACGCAGGGAGAGCATGCAAACTCCAAAATTTAGTAACTTAATTTGTTTGCTTAAATTTTGCTCAAATAAATGGTTTACAACCACTTAACCTAAAAAAAAAAATTAAATCCAAGGAATCATCTTGGAATCAATTTTTTCAGTGTATGCATTACTCTTTCCATATTAAGACTGCAACATTTTAAGCTTTCCCATTCTCTTAGGATATTTGTTTTTCAAATCTGAAAAAACATTATTCTTGTGTGTCTTGAGACAGACTGAACAACTGTCAAGTGGAAGTCAACACATAATACCATATTTAGACAGTTTATGTGGAGTTTATGTTCATTCACCCAATGCTAACATTTTGCCGGCACAATAAATGGTGCATGAAAATCTTGAATCACAAGTGACCCTGTGTTATTGACTTGGAAAATAACATCATTTTTTTTCTATTAGATTTTCTGTTTGAAACATCTTATGTTGGATTTCAGAAGATTTATGATATATATATTTTGGTATTTTGGACAGTCAAATGGACACATTTCAATCAGCGGGGATGTTTACCAGGACAGACTTAATCGTCTTGAGAGTGATAAAGAATCCCTTGTGCTTCAGGTAATTTTTTATATACATGCACATACAAGACAATCAAACATTTGAGTTCTCAAGATTTTTATCCTATTCATCTTTCTATTTTCATATTCTTTTCTAAGACATTTTAAAACGTACTTTATTTCCGCGATCGCAGTGCTTTTAACAAGATTAATCAGAAACTGTGATTGTTTTATATTTTTGTTTGTTTTTTTAGAACTGTTCAAGAATAAATGTCTTAATAATGTTATAAATAAAAATATACTTTAATGTTGTGAATAAAATGACACCATTGCTAACTAAAAGTGTTAAATTCTTAATAAAATCTTACTGACCTCAAATGTTTGAACTGCAGATAAGCAAATGAATAAGACCTAAGTTAAATACTCATTGCTTATTAAAGGTAAGTGTTTTGACGGATCAAGTGGATGCGCAGGGAGAAAAGATAAGGGACCTAGACCTGTGCCTTGATGAACACCGTGAAAAACTAAACGCCACTGAAGAAATGTTACAGCAGGTGAGTTCAGAAACAATCCTCACTTATTGAAGATAATTGTGTAATTTTGCACAATGGAGCTGATTTTCTGCCCTATCGTATCTTCACTATACTGTATAATTACATGCAAATAGCCCATAAAATTCATCTATATACATACACTCACTGGCCACTTTATCAGGTACACCTTACTGGTACCGGGTTTTTCCTTCAGAACTGCCTTAATCCTTCGTGGGATAGATTCAAGAAGGTACTGGAAATATTCCTAAGAGATTTTGGTGATTTTGGTACATATTGACATGATAGCAACACGCAGATGCTGCAGATTTGCACATCCATGATGCTAATCTCCCATTCCACCACATCCCAAATGTGCTCTATTGGATTGAGAACTGGTGACTGTGGAGGCCATTGGAGTACACATTGTCATGTTCAACAAACCAGTCTGAGATTCACGCTTTATGACATGGTGCGTTATCCTGCTGGAAGTAGCCATCAGAAGATGGGTACTCTGTGGTCATTAAGGGATGGACATGGTCAACAACAATAGGCTATGGAATTGACGCAATGCTCAATTGGTACTAATGGGCCCAAAGTGTGCCAAGAAAATATTCCCCACACCATAACACCACCACCACCAGCCTGAACTGTTGATACAAGGCAGGATGGACCCATGCTTTCATGTTGTTGATGCCAAGTTCTGACCTTACCATCCAAATGCTGCAGCAGAAATTGAGACTCATCAGACCAGGCAACATTTTTCCAATCTTCTATTGTCTAATTTTGGTGAGCCTGTGCGAATTATAGCCTCAGTTTCCTGTTCATAGCTGACAAGAGTGGCACCCGGTATGGTCTTCTGCTGCCTCAAGGTTGCACGTGTTGTACATTCAGATATGCTCTTTTGCATACCTTGGGTGTAACAAGTGGTTATTAGAATTACAAAATGAACTGTTTTATCAGCTTGAACCAGTCTGTCCATTCTCCTCTGGCATCAACAAGGCATTTGCGCCCACAGCCCGTCTGGCACCAACAATGATGCCACGTTCAAATTCACTTAAATCACCTTTCTTCCCCTTTCTGATGCTCTGTGTGAACTGCAGCAGATCGTCTTGACCATGTCTACATGTGTTAATGCATTGAGTTGCTGCCATGTGATTGGCTGATTAGAATTTCGCGTTGAGCAGTTGCACAGGTGTACCTAAAAAAGTGACCGGTAAGTGTATTTCCTTTGTTCATACTTCAATATGCACTTTTTTGAAATTTTGTTCCAAGGAGCTCCTGTGCAGGTCAGCGCTGGAGAGTCAAAAGCTGGAGCTGATGGCAGAAGTGTCCAATTTAAAACTGAAGTTAGCAGCCATGGATAAAGAGAGACTTGATTTTGACGAGAGATTTGGAGATGAGGTAAGAAACATGCACGAGGGAAACAATTATGTAATTCCGTCTTTGTTTGAAAATGTCAATGGCTGTAATGCTAGTCATTAATTAGTTTGTGATTCCGCCGTTGGTGCACAGAGCTCTTTTGTTTAGCATATTGCAGTTTGCCTGAAACATGGCTTGAATGTTTGTTTACATTCGTGATTCTGCAGTATAGCCAACCTTTTGTTTCTGTACAAGCCTGAAGCAGAAAGACTTTCATTCAACAATGCGCTCGGACATCTACCAATCACGTCATGCTGTGGTACAGCGATCTGTTCTAGTGCACTGGAATGCTGGGCTTTGAACTGTAGTCTGCTTTGTTTGCTGTCTGGATAAATGCAAAAAGCAGCCTTTACCAGATACCATTTCCTCTCCAAAAATTGGTTTTGGGTGGCCTCTTTTCTTTCTAGAAAGTAGCTATTACCACTAAAGACTAGGTGCTGCTGTGGTTGTATGGGAGTATGAAGGGTCTTCACTTAGAGGGTGTTGGGATCCATTGCAATGGATTTTTGGGCTGGGTGATATGGCCAGAAAATCATATCTCTATTTTCTGGCAACATTGCAAAATACAGTATACATCTAAGTATTTCTTTTATTTTTTAGATTTTAAAAAAATCTGTATTTTTTTTAGTTTTATCTTTTTACCTCCTGCCAAATGTTTGAAACAACTTTCAAATAAAAAGCTATAAAAGCAAAAATAGTTAATTAATACAGAAATGCACAGCATACATGGTAAAAATCACCCCAACATTGAAACATTACAGTCTAAAACAAAAATAATAAGTTCACTGAAGCATTTTGATTAGCCCATTACAATTGTTACATTACTGTGTCCCTTCAGCTCACCAGCCTGAATGAATTTGATCCAAAGTACAGAAAAGCGGTCACATTTTAAAAGATTTGTACTATTTAAAATAACTCTCTTCTATTTGAATATATTTTAAAATCTAATTTATTGTTGTGTTTTTATTTTATTATTTTATTCTTTTTTTTTTATTAATAAATGATTATTAAGAATTCATTATTTTTTATTTAAAGTAATAATTTCTTAATAACTAAAATGTTATAGTGACTCCAAGCATTTGAATGGTTATAAAAGCTTTTTAGCTGATCTTTGGATCATTCTATTCTTTGAAGAATCCTTAAAATTGCTCAACTGTTAAAACATATTGATGATTATAATAATACTAAACATTTCTTGAACAGCAAATCATCATGAATAATAACGAATAAATTACATGTTAAAATAGATTCAAATAGAAAACAGTTCTTTTAAATATTCAAAATACTTCAGATTTGTACTGTTTTTGCTGTACTTTGGATTAAATAAATAAAGAATTGGTTAAGCAGAAGAGACTTTTTTTAAAACCATTCAAGACTTTTAACCAGTAGTGAGTTTCGATAAAAAGCCTGACCCATGATGTAACAATTATACTTTAATATCAAGCATGACTCGTGTTTAGGACAAACTGGTTTATGTCCTTTCCTCAGAGCAGCTTCCTCTCTGTTCTCCACTATTTCTCAGATGTGCTCATTAATGTGTATTCATTAAAAAGTTTTTTTTTTAAATACTATATAGTTTATCAAAAATATATATCAATGACTCTCCATACAGTCCATAATGATTTTCCTCTTCCACTCTGTCAGAAACTATTTTCAGATAAATGTTGCATTAAAACAACAATACAACCATATTTGAGCGCTTTGTTTGGTTCAGAAATGCACTTCCTGCCAAAATGACCCAAATACAGTCTCCAGACTCTTATCGTTCAGACTACAAACCAGCTGGTTTGTTGTCTAGGGTGGCTTTCATTTTTGTCCATAGCAGGCTTAGCAAGAGCTGCTATCAATGTAATAAGAATTCTTGAATCAGGCAACATCAACAAATGGAAAAAAGTATTTAAAATTTGCGCCTCTACTAGTAATAGCAAGTACAGGTCATTTTACCAACATTTGAGTCTCATTCACCATGTTAGATCACTTTCCATCCAAGATAAATAAGATCCAGCCCTGGAAGTCAGATCCTGTCAGAAAATGTTTCTCTGGGTATCCAGACAACAAGCCAGCAGAGCCGCCCAATACCCAAACCTGTTAACCTGTATTCAACTGAATTAATCTCCTATCAACATAGGATTTGTCTGAGAATCCAGGGAAGAACATAAGCAAGAGACGAAGTAATGATGATAAAGAAAGAGCAGAGTTTATTGAGTAATCTTAGTTGCGTATAATTCAATCCAACAACTGTTGTTATACCATAAGCAACAGCAATGGAAAATTACTGCTTCACAACATTGTCCAGTAACAATACAGACCTTGAAATGGCGACATTCTCTTATCTCTTACTCTGGAAAACAAGTGTCGCTTGAATCCACACAGTCATAAGATTATAACAATATGGAAAAGGAAATAATAATAATTATAAGAAAATAGAAATTTAAAAACATAATAAAATGACAAATAATAATCAAATCATGAATTAATTATCAATAAAATGATATAATTATATAAATGACTAATGATCAAATGGTTAAATAAAATAATTAAATGAATATAAACAAGTGAAAATGAAATGACACAAAGGAATGGTTGCTTTCTTGAGGCAACACACATTGTAGCAATATGTTTACTACAAGGATTTTCAGATCCTTAGTTAAATTCTTTAATCTGAGTGAACAAATCTTTAGTTCGATTTGACAAAATATCACTGAAATGCTACGAGTTGCTTTCAAACACATCTACGCCTATCCGAAACGTTGATCAAACCACAAACAGTCATAATTAGAATGCTATAAGATTGTTTACCTGGGTCTGTTGTCTATGATTGGCTCAGCTCACGTTCACGTGACACAGCAGTCTCATATGAGCTTAACCAATGCTAAAAGGACCCATCATTATAGTTCACCTTTTCCAGTCTTCAGGTTTTTGAGTTGTTGTCGTTCATCATGTGACAGAATTTAAAAAGTTGACTCAAACCCAAGGACTCGAGAAATGAACAGATCAAATCTTTTTCTGGCTCTGACTGCATGTCATTGGCTTATGTCTTTCACGTGATGAACAAATGACTCAAACCCGGTAGAAGACTCAAAAGGAACTAATCTTCTACCCCACCTGCACAATGTGTGCGTACGCAAATGAACAAATCACGCCCTGAGAGGACTTACCGTTCTCAAGTTACATAAAAGATTAATTCAAAATGAACAAATTTTAGGTACCTTCAGGTCAGAAACTATCTCCATCTAAATATTCCAGATTTTGATGTTTTAAGGCGAATTATTTGATTTATTTTGAAACTCTCCAAATGCTAGTGGCCTAACCTCTTTATTTGTTAATGCTTTTAAAAACAAAACAGATTTTTCTTCTCTTCATTTGAAAGTCGCTTGGAAAGAAGACCTAAGGATTTTAATCTCTGAGACTGATTGGGATCAATGCTTTTTATCTATTTATTCATGCTCTATAAATTCTAGACACAACCTTATATTTTAAAGTGTTGTTTATTGCTGCTCAGTAACCAAATACAGCACAAAATATTAATAAAACACAAACAATAGTCCATTTCTCTTTTTGGACTTAAAAAATAAATGAAAAGGTTTTTTATTTAAACGAGTGATAATTTTACAATAAAAATAAACGACAGAACAATGAATAAATACATAAAAAAATTTGTCTAATGTTATTTTAAGCTTTATTTTAGCTAAGTATTTAAATGAACTGTTGTTATTATCTGCGTTCATACGTACATAATCATTTTAATAATTTGTAATAATTCCGCTAACATATCTTTTGTTTACATTGCACTAAAAGCCACGTACAACTCTCAACACTACAGCTTGAGATCATTTGTGTGCACCTGCAGGGCGCGAGTGCATCGGTCCGCTTGCGAGCCTGCGTGCACCGCTCCCAATATGCGCACGTCTAAAATGGAATGTACTTGTGTGCGGAAAAGACGCAATATGTCAACTGCTTGCTGCTATAGTTAATCCAACGTGCGTGCGTATTGGCATAACTGAAATGCGGCATTGAGAAGCCTTTAATGAATAAAAGCGGGTTAATAGTGAAATCGGCTAATCATTGCATCCCTATTAACAATATCAGTGCATTGTACAAAAGGCCTTTTACAAACATATCCAAATGTTTTCGGCTGCCTGCGCCACTCACTTGCTTAATGTCAGGTGACTCACACTCTGCACAGCCTTTAACTGCAGTATTGAACAGACACACATCACTTCATAACTATAGCGGCCATTTTTCGACTGAACTAAATTTATTTTTGAGGTCTTGGTCACACTATTTGGAAGGCCGGAACAAATTGCCTCGGGGGCCGGCTTCGGCCCGTGGGCCGCCAATTGAATAGCCCTGCTCTACATTGTTGTTTACAACAGGTTCTACTACAACCTTAAAGCAAGTTTTGTTTCCTTGTCGGCATAGCTTTCCTTTCAAGGCATTTTGTTTGGTGATTTTTATAACCCATTCTTTTTAGAACATTCTAGAGCAGAGATACAAATAATTTATTGTTTAAACTGTGCACTCAGTTGGCCAGTGTTTTCGGTCTAGGTTGGTAAACAAATTTGTCAAAGATATAAATGACTTCTGCTGGTTCCTGTGTTATTTAACTTCCACATAATTTACTGTCTCAGCAAGGCTCCGGGTTGCTTTTGTTTCCTAAAATGTCCTGTTTTTATCCTTTTAAGACTGGGACTATAATAAGCTATTTTTGATTTTTAAAACATTATCAGTACTGTGTGTATGAATTACTGAATTTGAAAATGTAAAATGTTCATTATAAAATAATTAAAAATGTTTATAAAATTAAGTATTTTATGTGCACCAGTGCTATATTTATTGGTCACACTTTATTTTGAAGGTTTGTTTGTTGAATTTAAGTTACATTGCATCTACCTACCAACTAATTCTCATTAGATTGCAAATAGACTGTTGGGTTAGGTTTTGGGTTAGTGTAAGTTGACATGTACTTGCAAAGTATCTTATAGTCAGTTAAATGTCTGTTTAGCAGCAGTATCAACAGATATTAAGCAGACAGTCTACTAATACTCAAATGGACCATCAAAATAAAGTGTTACCTATTTATTTGTTAAAATACAGTAAAAATGTGATCTATTTTTGCCATTTAAGATAACTGTTTTCTTTTTTATATATATATTTTAAAATGTTATTTGTTTCTTTTGATAAACTGAATTATTAGCATCATTACTCAAGTCTTCAGTGTCTTCACGATCCTTTAGAATTTCGTCGCTTTCTATTCATGTCAGTGTGGATATTTTGTAAAAAGTGATGTGTTTGTTTTAGGGATGCAATGATTATAGATTTTGGTTGTACAATTATAGTTTGAGGAGTAATCACGGTTTCACTGTCATCAAGATTATTATGCATTCATCAATTTTAAAACACTACTAGTTTAGAAAATCACATGAAAACTCCTTAAAGTGTTATATATTGCTGCTCAATAACTAAATAATACAGCACATAATAATATTCAAAACAAACAATAGTCCATATCTCTTTGGACTTAAAAAATGGGGAACATTTTTTTTTTTGTATTTAAGCACAAGTAATAATTTTACATTGAAAATAAATGACAGAACAATGAATTAATAAATAATAAAAATATAGTATTTGTCTAATGTAAATCTAAACATCATATTAGTATTTCCCTCTTAAAGAGAACAAATGTAGTCAAAGGCTGCTCAACCTCTGTCTGAAAGGCACTTTTGATCAACTATATTACAAAATTGTTTAAATTTTTTTCTCTTTAGAGTAGAAATGTGTATATTCCATACAAAGTATGAAGCTGATCGGTCTAGTTCTTGTCACGTGACTCGCGTTGTGCTCCCAGCACTCTTTCAACTACAGTAGGTGCGCCTGGAAATCGTGTGCACGTCGCTTCCAATATCACTCGCAAGCCACGCGCCTCCATTGGAAATAACGAACTTGCGTGCGCAAAAGAAGCAATATGTGAACAGGCCTTAGTTAATAGATTGAGCCATAGTTAATCCAGTGTGCGTGGGCATTAGTCTGGGTGTACAAGCGCGGAATTTCAAACTAGCGCAGAGTTAGCGTAACTTTGTTAAGTTGCAGCAGTTTTGTTTTGTGCAGACAGTGTTAAGAAGCTTTACAATTAATTAACCGTAACAAATTAAAGCGTGGTTAATAGTGAAATCGGTTAATCGTTGCATCCCTAGTTTGTTTCAGGATTCTCTGATGAATAGAAAGTTAGCATTTATTTATGTATCTTTTTCATCAATTAAATACATCCACACTGAACAAAAGCATCAAATCTTACTGACCCCAAACATTTGAACTACAGTCCAAAAATTGACATATCAGATTAGATTCTTTTAAGCAGTATTTACAACTTTAGGCAGCTCTGTTGTTTACTGAATCATAAATCCACAAATGAATGCTAGACATCCTGACAAAAAGCTCTGTCCTGAAAGGCCTGAATGCTGAATAGAAGATTGTCACTACATTTTTGTTTTTCCCCCGTAAAGCATTTCTAAATGTTGAATACTTGGTGTGTTTGCTAAACAAATCATTTCAAACGTGAATCTAGGCTGCTCTTTGAAGCTTTTTAAAGCCAGGTTGTTTAGGAATATGGCCGTGATCATTTTATATTAAATTGTTTTGTTTTTTAGTTTAATTTATCTAATAGCATACCAATGAAAGAGCAATTGCAAGCTTTTAACCTATTATTCTTTATTTTACCATATAATTTCACATTAAAATATATAGTTATTAAAACAAAACTGTTTTTAATTAAGTTTTTGTTTGTAGTTTGTTTTGTTTGTAATTTATTTATTTAAAAATAGTCTTAGGTCTTCATTTCTGTTTATTATTCCTTTAAAACCTGTTTTAACACATTTTAATCTGTTTTTAATCATTTTTATTTTTAGTTGTTTTTATTTCTTATACTTGTTTCTTTTATTCCTGTTTATGTAAAGCACTTTGAATTACCATTGTGTATGAAATTTGCTGTATAAATAAACTTGCATTGCCTAAATTAGTCTTACACTTGAATTCTGTGGAGATTGTTTGCATTTTAAAGAATTTACCCAAGTGTCCTTCACCATAAAACATTTTTTTAAATGTACAATTTTCAAGACAAATGGACAAGGATATTATACTGAGAGTACTTTAATAGATATATTTTCTTAAATGTCTCCATTAAAAATTTTGGTAACACTTTTAGTTTAAGGCACAATTCATTCTATTACCAACTAGTTTATTACCTGCCTATTATTGCGATTAATAACAGTTAGTAATAGTAATTAGTATTACTGATTAGTAGTTATAAAGTATGATTTTATTCTACATCCCTAATCTAAACCCTAAATATTAATAGGAAGCTTAATAGCAGTTTATTGAGCTAATAGTCTTAAGCACCGTTTACACTGCCAGTTAAATGTGACCAAATTGAGATTTTTTTTTTGCTCATATATGCGACACAGATTGGATCTGTTCTATGACCGTGTAAACACGAATAAAACGCATGCATTCGGATATTCAGAGATCGGTTTCAGGCCTCCTTCATATGTGGAAATAAATGCGACTATCATGTTAACAGGCAGATCGCATTTATTTAGACATTTCCTTTTCGTACGTCATTAAACTTGTGACATTGTGGTACTTTTCCGCAGTTTAATGACATAGAAGGAAGAGCGTGTGTGTACTCATTCTAAAATTTCGGACCCACTGCTCCAAATTAAAGCCCGGCACAATTTGCTCCCACCAGAATTGAGATCTCTCTCGTACCCACAAATTCCTCTGAATGGTGGAGGACACCATATATAAACCATAGGCGCAAGCTGCGATGACTGCCCTTTCCCTCCTCCTCCACCTCAAAATCATTTTAAAGTTGGGCGATCTTCACATATTTTGCAGAGCTAAAAACAAGACAATTTCTACCATCATGGCTAGTGTGGCGCAGATGCTAGAACCCGCCTTTACGCATGCACAACATCGTAAATTGTATGGCAAGTGTAAACACATGAATCAGATATGGGTCACAAATAAAAGAACGTGTAAACGGACTGGCAAAAAAAAATCAGATATAGGCAACAAATCTAAATTGGGCATCAAGACCTGACAGTGTAAACGTGACCTTAGTTAATGGTTTCTTAATAGCATGAATTGTGACTTAAAATAAAGTGTTACCAAATATTTAAGTCATTTAACGTACGAAAAATCATGTTTTTAATGTCAAATATATATATATATATATATATATATATATATTTTTTTTTTTAATTGTTGGCTTTTATTGATGTAGAAAGTTGTTGTTGTTGTTGTTGTTGTTATTATTATAATGTTTCTATCTATAATAATCTTCCCATGAAATAACCATAAGTTGCTGATGTGGCAATAAATAAATAATACATTTTTTCCTTATTTTTTAGGGTTTGATTTTGGAGATCAATGAACTGAGATATCGCATTTCTGAGATGGAGAATGAACGGTTACAGTATGAAAAGAAACTGAAATCCACTAAGGTTTGTATCATATCCATATTCATATCTC